>QXTE01000159.1:3342975-3725598 GCA_003942145.1 Platysternon megacephalum
GCTACCTGTGCTGTTCAGCTCTGTGTGGTCACCTGTGCTCACCAGGCTGGGCAGACAGGAAATGAAATTCAAAAGTTCGCGGGGCTTTTCCTGTCCAACTGCCCAGAGCATCCGAGTTTCGATTGCTGTCCAGAGCGGTCACAATGGTGCACTGTGGGATACCTCCCGGAGGCCAATAATTCGAATTCCGTCCACACTAACCCTAATTCGAACCAGCAATGTTGATTTCAGCGCTACTCCCCTTGTCGGAGAGGAGTACAGAAACCGATTTTAAGAGCCCTTTAAATCGAATTAAATGGCCTCGTTGTGTGGACGGGTGCAAGGTTAATTCGCTATAAAGCTGCTAAATTCGAACTAAAATCGTAGTGTAGACCAGGCCTAAGGGCTGGAAGCTGAAGCCAGAAAAATTCAAGTTAGAAATGAGGCACAATTTTTTTAAGTGAGGGTAAGAAACCATGGAACAAACTACCAAGGGAAGCGGCGGATTCTCCATCTCTTGATGTTGTCAAATTAAGACTGGATGCCTTTCTAGATCTTATGCCTTGTGACCAAACACAAATTATACATTAGTCAAATGTGATTAGTGGGCTCAATACAGGGGTAAGTGGGTGCAATGTAATGGCCTGTGATAATCAAGAGGTCAGACTAGATAATCTAATGGTCCCTTCTGGCCATAAATGCTATGAATATGAGAGACATGACTAGTGGCCAACATATTAGATCAGTACACATTACTCTCCCCCATTTGTACATGACATGAAAGTTTTTCTGCATATGTAATACTTTTTGATTTTGGCGTTGGTCCTTGGTTTGTAAAAACGAGAGATCTGACAAAACCTTATTGCTGATGAAATGCAAAGTCCACTGTACAAAAACAAAACAAAAAACCCCCAAACAAAACCAATCGAACGAAAACAGATGCACTACACCATCTCTTTTCTTTAAAACTTTATAAATAGCTGTAACCTAAAACATTTTAACATATAAATTATGTAACTGATGCACAAAAGCACTGATGAGGGAATGTACAGTAAACAGTAACAAATCACTTCAACACAGTTTCTCCATCCATGCCCTGAAGCAGCTCACTGAAACGGGTGCAGCATCTTTTCACGGGCCAGGCACATCAAGCAATGCTCTGTAATGTTTTAGTTAATGGAGACACCTGTATTTACAAATCTTCATCATCAAAGGTCTCCGTGCACTGCAGCATCACGGTCTCATAGTCAAACTGAAGAGCCTCTTCCTGGAAAACACAAGCAGGGTAATGGGGGAGACAGAAGCTGATTGTGGTCATTAGAAACCTGGTGATCTGGCACCTGCATACTTCAGCAAAGGGACAGTGAGCACTCCCTCCCTTTTCAGTCAGCCGCTGACACATGCCAGCATAAGTGTGTTGGCTGTCTGAAGACAGTCTCCCTGTTTCAACCAATTGCTAAGGAAGTAGGGGTCAGTCCTGGTCCAGCTGACATCATTTAGAGATTTCACTGAGTGCAATGGGCACATGGTCGCCTCTTAGGTCCTTAATCTGCGAGGGGCTGAGTACATCCCACAAGATATTGTGGGCAGGATTCACAAAGGGACATAGGTGTTACAATGCTCGGGGTCACACTGCCTAGCGCTTAGCTGCCTAGGCAATCACTGGAACAACACTGTGATCCAAAAGCCCTGTTAGGTGCCTAGGCACCTATACACTGAATGGGGAGAGACAGGCACCTAAGAATGCGCTTCACAAAGCTAGCCTGCAAGCTACCTAAGCTAGCCAATGGGAGACACCGACCAGAGGGATAAATCCTAAGCCCCGGCCCTCTCTTGAAGATAGGTGCCTAAGTCTAGGCTACGCGGAGCTCTGCTAGTGATCCACAAACCGGGGGAAGTTAGACACTAGGTGAAGGACCTGAAACAAAACAGGGTGGGGTGGAAGGAGGAACTGCTCCCTTGCAATCTTCATCTTAGTGGATAGGGTACTCACCTGGGATGTGGGAGACCCCCACTTCATGTCCCACCTCTGCCTGAAGAGAGAAGGGATTTGTACAGGGATCTGCCACATAGCAGGAGACTGCCCTGACCACTAGCCTATGAATAGTCGGAGGTGGGTCTCCCTCAAGCTCTCCTGCTGAAGTTGTTCCACTTTGTTAAAATGAAATATTTACATATTGATTGGGCTAGAGAAAGATGGCTCCATAGCCAAGTGGTTATGGCAATCCCGTGCAATGTGGCAATCCCTGTTCAAATCCCTTCTTCCCTCAGAAGGGGGAACTTGAACTTGGGGGGAGGGGGACAAACGACTCACAGAGCCTGGTTAAGTACTCTATCCACAAAGTTATAACAGTGGTTGATGCCCTCCTCTCCTCCCCCACGCCACCTGTTTTGTGTGAACTCACCTGAGGCCCCAATCTGGTAGGTGTGCTCAGAGGCTGCTTTCCAGATTGGGTCCCTGCAGGCAACTTAGGCAGCCAAAAGTCCATCTTTTCCAGGTTGTGAATGTAATGTTGCACTCTATATGATTTCATGAAAATATGCTAATGAGTGTAAATATAATGTAACTGGAATATGCTTCATGCAAAAGGTCTCTTGTAAGGTATCATTACAAAGCTTATCTACTGAGTGTGGTCATCCTATTTGTATAAATGTATCACTCTTGTATCTGAAACTAGAAATATGAAATATAACTCTGAGGTCCTATTGTAGTTATGCAAAGTATGGGCCATTAATGGTGGTTTGGAATCTTGATGGCTCCCATTAACCAGGACAATTGACTGTAGATGTCTCTGTTTTACTTGCAAGTCTTCCTGTATACGTGTGTGCTGGCAAGTGGATAATGAAGTCTTACAGTGACATGTGATCATGTCACCTGCACTGGAATCCATCTTTAACCTGGTGTTTTTCCATTTAGAAGGAGGGGTGAGAACCCAGAGAGGGACAAAGGATTCCAGCCTTATGCAAAAGATATGTAAGTGGGTGGAACAGACCAAAAAGGGCTGCAGTCATGAGAAATCCCCTAGCTACCACCTGAGCTGGAACAAGGGCTGTACCAGGGGAAAGGATTGTGTCCAGACTAGGAAGGCGTCCAGTCTGTGATAGAAGCTTATTGAAACATCTCTGAGGGTGAGATTTTATCTGTATTCAGTTTTCTTACAGGATTAGGCATAGGCTTGCATGTTTTATTTTATTTTGCTTGGTAATTCACTTTGTTCTGTCTGCTATTACTTGGAACCCCTTAAATCCTACTTTCTGTTTTTAATAAAATCACTTTTTACTTATTAATTAACCCAGAGTATGTATTAATACCTGGGGGGGCAAATAGCTGTGCATATCTATCAGTGTTATAGAGGGTGAACAATTTATGAATTTACCCTGTATAACCTTTATACAGGGTAAAACGGATTTGTGGTTTGAACCCCATTGGGAGTTGGGCATCTGAGTGTTGAAGACAAGAATACTTCTTAAGTTGCTTTCAGTTAAGTCTGCAGCTTTGGGGCACGTGGTTCAGACCCTGGGTCTGTGTTGGAGCAGACGGGCGTGTCTGGCTCAACAAGACAGGGTGCTGGAGTCCCAAGCTGGCAGGGAAAGCAGGGACATAAGTAGTCTTGGCACATCAGTTGGCAGCCCCAAGGGGGTTTCTGTGATCCAACCTGTCACAGTGAATTCTCCTGGCGCTTGGCTGTCCAGACACCACAGTGAGGCAGCTGTGCTCGAGCAGTAGCCTGGTGCCTAGCATGAGGCTGCAGTGTGCATGTCCAGAGTAAAAACGTAGGCGCCTAGAGGGATAGACAGCAGCTGAGCGAGGTTCTGTGGATCGCAGTGGTGCCTAAAAGTGGGAGGCACCTCGCTCTGTTGATCCCACTGACTTCAGTAGCTCAGGATTAGGCCCCACTTCCCTTAACTCAAGAGATGGATGAGTCCCTCTCCTGGACAGACTTAAGGAGAGTGAGTGCCTCTTGGGAGGTCAGTGAAGCAGAGGTGAAAAAGCTGGCGGTCTTTTGACATATGTCTACACTGCAATGTGAGCCCAGGGTCTATGGGACTCGAGCCCACAGGCTTGGTGTTTGTAAGCCTGGTACTGAGCGTCCATAGTGACTGTTGACCCTAGGTTTAGAATAGCTGCACCTGGGTCTCACACCTGTGCGCACATGACCACACTGCAATATTCAGACCCAAGTCAAACCATCCCATCCCAGGCTTCTTAGCACCCTCCCCAGCTGTAGCCACTCGAGCTTCTTCTTCATGGTGCACTGTGGGAAAACATGACTGTCCTTCCCATGGCACTTTACAGGAAGTTGTCACGGCCTGCCAACTCATCGAGCCAAGCCGTCTTTTGGGTCCGCACCCACCCCCAACCCCAGCAACCGGAGCCAGCAACATGAAGGCATCAGCATTTGAAGAACGTGTCGTGCTTGGGCTTTCACCCCGTTCAGGAAACAGGCACAGCATCCATGAGACAGTGGTGGACAGTTTGGTCGTGTTTGCTGAACTACCGAAGGCACCTGTCGGAGGATATGGACAATACAGACATGGCAGACTCACATTGGCTGAGGCTGCACGTGACTCTGATGCCCCCTCAGTAGACTGACATTTTCAGAGCAGGACCACAAGCACAGACTGGTAAGAGCACATTGTCATGTGGACCTGGGATGACCAGCAATGGCTACAAAACTTTTGCATGAAGAAAGCTACATTTCTGGAGCAAGTGAACAGCTTGTCCTGATCCTCCAGTGTCATGACACATGCATGAGGGTGACCATGTTGGTCCAGAAGTGGGTTGTTATAACCATCTAGACGCTGACTACCCCAGATTGCTACAGGTCCATTGCTAACCAGGTTGGTGTTGGGAAGTCAACTGAGACTAAAGTGGTGGCAGAGGTTTCTGAGGCAATCAGGCAGGTGGTAGGCATAAAAAATGTCCCTGAAGTAACTGCTGGTTTTGAGAGAATGGGGTTTCCAAACTCCGCTGGGGCCATTGAAGGGACTTCTTTGCCTTCCTCAAAAAGCACACGAGTACATAAACACAAAGGGTACTACTCCATTGTTATGCAAGCCCTTGTAGACCACAGAGGCTGATTTATGGACACCAATGTGGGCTGCACGGAAAAGTTAATGATGCTAGGATCTTCCCCCGACTGGGAGTCTGTCTTCATGGACAGGCCAGGACACTATTGCCACCAAATGACATTGTCCTATGGAGTATTTGTCCCCACTGTTATTCTAGGGGACTCCACGTACCACCTTTTGTTTTGGCTTATGAAACTGTATCCTGATCTCAAAGGCCTTGGCAAAAGAAGGTTTAATTACACTGTCAGTAGTTGCAGAATGGTGGTTGAATGTGTGCTTGGCAGATTGAAATCCCGCCAGCACTGTTTACAGTGGCATCAATGCTGTCTGCATTATTGTGCCTTTCTGTGCTCTTCACAATCTCTGTGAATCCAAAGGTGAGCCATTTGCCACTGAGTAGACCTATGACAGTAATGGATTGCTGAACTGGTACACTCAGCCAGAAGGTGCGCCTGTGCAATAGAAATCAGGGATGCTGTGTGAGCCCACATTATGGACTTGCCTGGACCAATGGAAGAGGGAGACTAGTACATTTATGGATGTATTTGTATAACAATTTGTACATAAATGAAGTACGGCTGCTGTATGCTATGAATGGGCGTGTGTGTGATTGTCATGAATTGTTAATTGTGGAGGAGATGACTGCTTATACAACACGGGTGGGGGACGGAGGCTTGTGTGGCATAAACTGGATTTTCTTTATGGATTGATCTGAATATATATAGTGAGAAATTGTGCTTGAACACAACTTCTCAGCTGTGTCTTATCATGTCTCGTCTTTATTCTTTGAAATACACATTATATGATGTGATGCAGTGATGGAAATACACGTTAAAATAAAATAAGTGTTTATTTGTAAACTTGGCAGTATTACCAAAAAACAATATTGTCAGGCAGGTCAGCTGCCATTAAAACACCAGTAATAAACCAACATCAAAACCGGTGATAAAATAAAGTGCATAACACAAACATGGAACAGTGCAAAACAGTGAAATAAGTGCAAACAAGTGAAACCAGTCCAAACAAATATTCTCTACTACTGCGTGTCCCCAGCTACCCATTCTCCTTTCCCTTTCTATCTTGTTTAGTGTGCACTTGGCGCCACTGCACGGGGCTGGAGGACTGCTGGGGATACATTTGCCCTGCCCAACTAGCATTCAGTCCTGGTTGCATGGGCCACCCAACCATGGTATTATCTAATGCATTCCTGGTCTGCAGGACATGGTACCATGGAGGGCACTAAGGACATAGTGTGGGTGGGGCAGGAGCCTGAAGTCTTGCGGCCATTGGCGCAAGCAGCCTCTCAAACAGGTCTTTCTGCTGCACTCTATCTTCCTCCCTCAAGGGCCGTTCTTGTGCCACAAACTGTGCTGTAAGTCTCTCCTCATGTGCTGCAATTCTCTCCTTGTGCTCTGCAACCTGTTGGTGTCTTTCCATCTGCCATGAATCCTTTTCCCTTTGGTATTGGTCCTGATGGCTGGCCCTGTCCAGGATGTCCACCGTAAGTTCATCGTGGAAATGCTTCCTCTTTCACCACTCGCGACTGTTCGAAATCCCAGGCGCTTGCTAGACTGTGGCTGGGCTGCAGAGGTGGAAGGGTCTGAAAGCAGACATCAAACAGTACGCTATCGTCTCAGTACTTCAAAAAAGCTTCGGTGCTTCCTCAGAAAAAGTGTCTGTGAAATATCAAGGCCAAAATTAATCTCTTTGTAAAACTCAGCTCCAATATATTCTCAGCGGAATGCTTTGGTTCCCCAGAAACTCCCTGGACACAACTCAGTTAAACAGAGTGAAAAGAGCACACACAATTGTAAGGTATAATTTTAAAATGCTGTATGTTTAAAAAATGCAGACGACTGTATCTTGGGGGTTTGTCAGTGCTTTCAGGCTTTCCACTTAACAATCCTGAATGGCAAGGAGACATTCTAGTATCTAGTCCAGGGGTTCTCAAACTTCATTGCACCATGACCCCCTTCTGACAACAAAATTTACTATATGATCCCAGGAGGGGGGACCGAGCCCGCCCGAGCCTCACCGCCCCAGGGCCAAAGACGAAGCTCAAGGGCTTCAGCCCCAGGCAGGGGGCCTGTAACCTGAGCCCCACCACCCAGAGCTGATGCCCTTGGGCTTGGGCCCTGGGCCCCAGCAAGTCTAAGCCAGCCCTGGAGACCCCATTAAAATGGACTTGCGACCCACTTTGGGGTCCCGACCCAGAGTTTGAGAACTGCTGATCTAGTCCATGCCACTGGTGGCAAGTCAGCTGTGTATGCCACAGATTTTCAAGCTTATGGTGACTGAGCAACACATCTATGAGTGGTGTGAGCTGGTGTCCTATAAAGGTGGGCCTGGAAAATATGCTCTTCCCCTATCTGGAGTTCCTACTACAGGAAAGGTTTGCAGCTATCACCATCAGAGACTGGGTCACAATTCATGGGGGGAATCAACAGGATGCTAATTTAGCACCTTATTGCTTACGATACAGCCTACTCCAACTACATCGACCTATGGACTACATGCAAGCCCACACAATAATACAAACTCTCATAAAACTGAACAGACAGCCCCCCTTCCCTGGCAATTTCTTGACTACATACAATCTCCTGCCGTATTTTGGCCACTGATTTCATCACCCATGCACTACATTTCCCTGTACGTTTTACTGGTTACAGGCGGCTCGCTATGCTGTGTTGTGGCTGATTTGTACGGTGTGATGTACTAAAAGGGAAAGCAATAGACGGTTCTTACTTTTAACATCCCAGCACATCTCTGTAAGAATGTGTGAGTATCTAGTAAAAATTTAATCTTAAATGCTTGTTTAACTGTTGTTTGCGCTTTCTGGTCTCCATTCTGAATTCACCACGTGGTGCTGAATTACATCTTGATGCCAAGATGCTGGCGTGCATTTTGCCATTAGTGGACACATACAGCTACCCACAACTTGTAATAAAAATTGCACTGGGTCATAACCCAGAAATCCCTCCTATTGGCATATTAACAACAAACGTGGAGCCAAACACTTACCAGGCTCCGGGGCTACATTCAGTTTCTTCTGCTTCTGCTGCCAGTTCCACGGCAGGCTGCTCCTATGGGGGGGGCGCAGGGTGTCATCAAACAGCTCCTCTGAGTATGGACCCAGAATGTGCTGTGTTTGCTCTGGAGGCAAAACCTCTTTGGGGACTGGTATGAGCACCAGTCACCTGATCCAGCGTCTGCTGGCTCCCCTCCAGCGTTATACTAGATTTGGGGGTCAGAAGGCTGCCATCCCGGCTGACCAGGCTATCGTGAACTGCTGGGGGCTCAGTACCCAGCACCCAGTCAAAGTCCTTGTTAAAGAGACAGGATGATGGGGAGTTCCCAGAGGTGTGCATTCTCATCCCTGGCTTTCTGGTAGTCACTCGTCAGCCGTTTAATCTGCTCCCTTCACGGTCACCAGTCCGCTGAATCCCAGCACTGTCTGCTTATTTCTTGGTATACATGGTCATTTCTGGGATTCTTACTGGTGGAACATCTTGCTCGCCTCACACCACAGATCTAGAAGAAGCTGACTGTGGGCCTATGACCAGGTAGCAGTGCGCTTGACAAGGACTTCTGTTCAGTGGCCATAGCTTATGCAGGAGATGGTTCACTCTCTTAGTACTTCAGCAATCAGAATAAAATGGAAGGGTTAAATGCTGAGCAGCTGAACTTGAACCAGGGGACTGCTTCTGCTTCCTGGGAGTTGATTGGCTAGTCTTGGGATAGAAAGGCTAGGAACAAGGGATTGTGGGACAGCGTTGGCAGACTCTCAGGATGTGAGTTTGGCAGATCGGGGCCCGAACTGCATCCATGCTGCCAAATGGTGCCATTTGGATGGGACTCGGGCCCATCTTAGGGCATGGATGCTGAGGGCTTGCTGGCCCGAGGTCAGACACATTTCTGTGTAGACAGAAGGGAGGTATGGCTTGAGCCTGAGCTTACACTACAGTCTAGACACACCCATAGTTCATCTAGTCCCTCCTACAGCACCAGTGCAAGATTCTGTAGACTGGGGGGATGGGGAAGTTAACATTTTTAAAGACACCTTAGTGATCTAGGAGCCTAAGTCCTATTTTCAAAAGTGACTTAAGCACTTCTGTTCCTAAGTCCCATTTACTTTCAGTGTGACTTAGGCTCCTAAGGGCTAGATGTTCAAACATACCTATGCACCTAGATAGCTTTCTAGTGAATTTACAAAAGCACCTAAGCAGGTTAGGGACCTAACACCCACTGTTACTTAACACAGTTTTGAAAATTCTACCCTAGATCTAAAATAATGTTTTATCTTATCTGCAGTTGAGCAACTCTTACAACAAGGCCTCAAACCAGCAGCCCTGGACAAGTTATATAATTGCATAACTGATCTCCCTGTTAAAAATATTTTCCTTCCATGTAATCTAAACATTCCCATTCTCAGTTTCAGGCCTCCCCTTCTGCACTGTGTTGTACACAGATCTTTCCATTCTTCTGCCTGGTTCTCTCACAAGTATTTTTTCAGGTGGGGTGCCTTAGCCGCACTGAGAACCTGACCAGAAACTTGTCCAGAGCAGCTGCATTTGATGTATGTATAAACAGTCACAGTCATAAATTTGTACATTCTTTGAGAGAGGGGTCGAAGCAGCACTAATTAGTTTGTACTGACCAGCTATAAAACCCATCAGCTGATCAGTATTGTTCTTGTGCCACAGTTAGAGGGAAAGGTGACCATGGGCTGTATTTTATTATTCAGTCAGCTACACATTGTGCTTCCTGATTACAGTTATATCTGCCACCCCACCTTTGTCATACGCATGAACCTTAAGGACACTAGCTCATCCGTCCTGGGTGTTTTATGCCATCAGCATTGCCCAATTTCCTGAGCTAATAGAGAGCCTGCAGGAGCTACTGTGCCAGGGTTAGGGTGGAGAGTCTGTGGCTACTGGGATGTGGAGCTGCATTGCTGCTCTCAAACCAAGAATCTTGCAGGTTGTATTTTGCCTTGGAGTATTATTCCCTAGGTGTACTGTGCTGCTGTTATCTACATTAAATGAGATACCATGGGTAATTTGCCTGTTTATATTCATTATTATGTGACTTCTCCTTGGCTTCCCTTCTAATTATCTGTCAACTGACAACCTGGTATTCCTGAGGAATGAAAGTGCACCACACTTTGGTTTTATCTTGAGGGCTGTGCCAGCTGAATTATGAACAACCTCAGTCAACTGCCTACAGGTTAATCCATAGCTTCCTCTGATGCTACAAATCTTTTTGTCTTTCACACTCTAGCTCCATTTCTTATTTCCACTGCTTGTCTCTTCATGACCTAAATGTCTCACCACCCCTTCCCACCCTCCCCAGTCTGGGTGCAGTGAAATAGACTCATGACAAGAATCACTCACACTCTAATAGCACTGTTTTGAAGAAAGGAAAGGGAGAGCACATTGTGACTATCTGATGCAGACAGACATAAATGCTATGCTTCTTTACCCTCCCACAAGCTACATGCAATAAAGAAAATATGTATTTTGGTTGCAGCTATTTCTTCTTTCCCCTCCTTCCTCGTCTTTTATATCATGTATGATCAAGTGACAGAAATTAGGAAGCAGAAGTAGCAGCAACTATCAGAGAGGCACGGCTGATGTTGAGCAAACAGGATTTACTTAGGGACTCCCTTGGGCCCCCACATCCCATGCAAGTTCTGCAGCTCAGGGGCTGACCCAATCTCCCTGTCTAGTACTGGGATGAGAGGGGGAGGAAACAACCTGCAATCTGAATGACTTTCTGTCCACTGGGCCAGCCAGCTCCAATGATATCAGTGAAGTTATTCAAGAGTTAAATTTGGCCCCCATGTCTTTTGTAGCATCTAAAATAAAACAACTGAACCTTGCCCCCTAAATGGTGAGTCTATTCATCTTTGGAATGGAAGGAATTAAAAAAATAATGAAGCCTAAGATTCCAGTTTGGATGATCCTGAGGAAAGGCGCATCAAATGGAAATCCCAATCTGTTATTCAGAGGAATACGCTGCCTCATCTATAACAAACACTTTGGCAAGGCCTACCTGGGGAAACTGTGTGTTAGCAAAGAAAAGACCCTTTAAGAAACCAGTGATCTGCAAGTAGAGCCGGTGGTTATCTTCTGGATTTTCTGAGGTGCAGCCTGCGAACATTGAGCTGAAAATGGAAGCAGAAATTATATTTAATTTCCAGTCTCCTGTCTCCTCCTGCTCGCTTCTTTTCCTTTTTATTTATTTACAAACCTTAATAATTATTTTCAGGATTAATAAAATAAAAGCAAACAATTGAACAACGGGGATATCATTACACAATAAATTATACAAATATAGAAATGTGATACAAGAAACAATGATCAAAGCAAAGAAATTCAGAGATACGTGGCAGATGTGATAATATTGTTCCAGGAGAAAAATGTACGCTAATTATAATACAAAGTAACAGTCATATTTATCTGGCAGCCTGCATGTTTTATAGCATCACCTTGTTCAAATTAAGGCCTTTTATTTTTTATGTTACATTTTGAGTGAATGTCGTCACAAAAGTTGACTGAGAATATCAACTAGCAACAGCCACACTGTGGCCATATGCTGGGCAACTTCCCTGGCAGGCTCTGCCAATCTTGAACCTGACTTCCGAAGTTCCAGCCTTGCATCTTCTCCTGAGCTCCCACAGAACTCTGCCAGTGCACATCGCAAATCTTTTTTATTCTGGGCCTGAGTTGCTTGAAACCACAGGCTGACAAAAAAAAGACCCAATTGGCCTAAAGTAAGAGCTGGCTAGGGACATGTGCAGATGGGGCACTAACTCCGTGTGCCTGAATGCTTCCCCTCATTTTTTTAAAAACAAATCACTTGTTGTTTAACTGGTATACATTTAATTGAGTTTTATTATATATTTGAGTGTGTTTTGGTTAACACTCTAAAAGGACTTATTCTCATTTACGTTGCTCAAGCAGTGTGAAGTGTAGTTTTAGTTTAAGTGCAAATCCCACCTCATATGTTAAAGGATCTTCTAAACTTACAACTTGCAAGGAGAGAAAATCCCACCCAAGACAGAACCTGCAGCGAAAGTACTTCAGAGCTGAGCCATCACACGGCTTTTCTATTAAGAAACACAATCCTTGCCCTTGCTAGGGCTACTGGCTGAGATCAAGAGTGATGACATGTCCTCTCTTGATGGACTACACACAGCCCTTGCACAGGGAAGGACTCGATGTAACAGATCTTTCCTTTCTCTGATGTTACTATTTAAGTCAAACTACATTTCTGCTCTGTAAGATATTTGTTATTGCATTAGATTATTAAAAAAGGGTGAAGGAGACTATATCTAAAAAGTAGGGCTGTCAAGTGATTAAAAAAATTAATCGTGATTAGTTGCACTGTTAAACAATAATAGAATACCATTTATTAAAATATTTTTGGATGTTTTCTACATTTTCAAATATATTGATTTCAATTACAACACAGAATACAAAGTGTACAGTGCTCACTTTATATTTATTTTTGATTACAAGTATTTGACTGTAAAAAAACAACAGAAATAGTATTTTTCAATTCACCTAATACAAGTACTGTAGTGCAATCGCTTTATCGTGAAAGTTGAACTTACAAATGTAGAATTAAGTACAAAAAACTGCATTCAAAAATAAAACAATGTAAAATTTTAGAGCCTGCAAGTCCACTCAGTCCAAGTCCACTAACAAGAAGTAGGACTGAGTGGACTTGTAGGCTCTGAAGTTTTATATTGTTTTGCTTTTGACTGCAGTTATATAACAAAAAATAAAATCTACATTTGTAGGTTGCACTTTCATGACAAAGATTGCACTACAGTACTTGTATGAGGTGAATTGAAAAATACTATTTCTTTTGTTTATCATTTTTACAGTGCAAATATTTGTAATAAAAATAATATACACTTTGATTTCAATTACAACACAGAATACAATATATATGAAAATGTAAAAAACATCTCAAATATGTAATAAATATCAATTCGTATTCTATTGTTTAATAGTGCGATTAATCGCGATTAATTTTTTTAATCACGATTAATTTTTTTTAGTTAATCGCATGAGTTAACTGCGATTAATCGACAGCCCTACTAAAAAATACTTTTTTTGTTCCACTGAAGGAGAACACAGTTCAAAATTAGCTAACTTATCCAGAGGACACCTCCTGGCTTCTTTAGATCTTGTGAGGGAAACAACAGACAGCTTTAGGAATCCTACATTACGACAGTGGGAAGACTACAAATGCTGATGAAGAAAATCAAAAAGATCCCATGTCTGGTACTAATTGGGCATTCTTGAGATTAACACAAAGGGTACTTTCCATTTTAATGTAAAATGTCTATTAATTGCAAGCTTACCAATTCTTACACCTTAACAAATGGTATGATCATGAGCAAGTTGCTGCAAGCAGTTGTCTTTAACAGACCTAAGGGAGGAGGACATAAATATGGAAGCTGCCTTATTAATGTGCATCAAAGGATGAGGATGCTGGCTATAGCAGATTGGGTGTGTTTATAATTACCCTGGACTGGACATTGCTTGTTGAGTCTCATTTCTGTCAAGGAAACCGGCAGCAACATCAAATGCATCTTCAAATAGTATCTACCAAAGAAAACATTTTAGATGTCAAAACTATCAGCCACTGCACAATGTTATCCAGTCTATGACAGTTTTCGATAATTAAGTTTTTAAAATCTAGGAAGTCTTTCTTCCCCTTAGACAGGTGTGCTTATTTCCTAGACTGGACCAATAATATATTGTAAAGGCAAAAATAAATTACTTTCATTACTACACAATGGGGAAAAAGGTCCATCAGTTCCATCCAGACTGTAAGTTTCCAGGAACTGGATTTAGGCCAATGGTTTACAAATACCTCAATGAAAAGCAGGGATTATACAAGTGCTTCCCAGTCTATTTTGCTAGCTGTTACTGATGTGCTCAGCCAAAGATCTCAGCTGTATCTGCTAGTGCCCACACAATCTCATTCAGCTGTGTGCTCCAGCTTGCAATGAAGCCTGGGGTGCTCCAAATTCCAACACTGCATTGTAGAATTCCATGAGCTCATCCACCCACCCTGCTATGGTCATTGTTACTCCTGGTGTACATGTAACCCTCCAATACCATTTTGTAAGTAGGCCAGTAACAGAAATAGCCTAACTTCCTTCCAGTTGAGATGATTTATTGCTGCAATGCACTTATGCATTAAAGGTAAATACTACTAAAACACCACTAAAAAAGTACCCAACCTTTCTTTGAGCAGCTGAGCACTCAAATAAACAGCATTTCAACAAATGTTTACAATCAATTACCTTCTGCTTATTCTCTTTAAAAAATTCCAGCCATCATGTGGTCACTGATTTCCCATCTCAGCTGAGACCCCCCTCCATGCGTTGGACTGGCAGTTTCAGTTGCACAACTGACTACACTGGGGTGGGGAAGCTGGTGTATGAAAGTTAAATCCAATTTTATTACCCACTGTTATAAAATGCTATTATAAAGAAAACCCTTACGATCTGGGAGCTGATCGTTGGGTCCACCATAGCTGTGTTCCAAGCAGGATTTGTGAGGCGAAGGTAGATGTATGTCATCTTTATCCTTACGCCCCCTGACAGATATGGCCATTTCCTGCAATATCTTTGGGATTAATTTTATGTATCATTATGGGCCAGGGATTGTATGTAATTCCATGGGGGAGGCTGACCACAGCCCTTCAGGAACTAAGAACAGTGGGGGTGATTAGGTAAATTCACTCAGGCTATAACACCTCTGGAGAAGTACCACCACCCAGAGACTGGATTCAGACTGGATTCTCCAGAGGCCAACAAAGGATGGACTTTTGGATATATAGCCTGAGTTTAAACTGACTCAGGGCCTGCTTTCTGATCCAGCAAATGGACAGGACCTTCTGTCCAAGGGCGTCCCCAATCCTTCCTGGGAATGGCTGGAAGGACTTTGGCCTGCTGAGACCCCACAAGACTAGTAAGCTTGTAGTATGCATATAGGAACTTTTACTGAGAAAGAGGTGCGTGGTAACTTATAACAGTGGGACATTAGGCTGTTTATAGCCTCTGAAGAGAAAGCAAAGCACTGGTGATGGCCTGTTTTTAGTTAGTCTGGCTTGGTGGGAATAACACAGTGCAGGCAGGGAACTGTGCAGCGTGGAAAACCCCCAGTAAGGAGGGAGAGAGATGTGGGTCTTCACCCAAGAGAGGTGACGCCTGAGGAGCAGGGAGCCTACAGTGGGTGCATGGGCGGCGGGTATCACAGGCCAGGGCTAAGTCTTCCCAAACAGCCCAGTGTGGCCCTGCCCACACTCCACCTCCGGCTTCCTGCTCTTCCCCCCGTCTAGGGCTAGGGCGGCCTGCGGCTGGGGCCGATGTTCACGCTGCCTGGTGCTCCAGGGCTGGGGCACTGGGGATGGGGGCACCGGGGCTGCGCCGCCCGCCCGGGACTCTGGGTGCTCGGGCAGCCCAGGGCTGGGGTGGAGGGGCCAGTGACCGCAGTGGGGGAGCTCTGGCTCTGGTGGGGGAGGGGTGGGGCCTCAGGCAGAAGGGGCAGGGACTAGCCTCCCCCAATGGTTGGTTCATGCGCCGCCTATGAGTGTGTGCCCTTGTTACACCACAGAGGGGGAATATGGGTGCAGTTGCCCTGAACTGTGATGCCCTGCTCCCTCTCTCATAAGTTGGAGCAAACTTAACCATTACCTACAGACAGACTCCTCACTTCAGTGCAGATCAGCAGTATTACTGCCATTAAAAGCCCAGTGTACTTGGGGATACCTAAGCAAAACTGAAAAACTGGCAGCCACAGGAGAGCAAGGTTAAGGAGTAAGAGAGAATTCAATGTAAACATTTACCGCCATGCCGTTAATGATATTCACTTGTGTATTATGCTGCTTATGGAAAGGTTTAATTAAAGTAATGTGTTCCCCTTTAAGAGATGCACACTCAGTGTAGCTAGCAACTTTCCTGCGGTTTGGGACTTCTGAAGCAGGAAGCCTAGTAGTAATTGCCACCTACCTCCTCGGGCGTGGATACCAATGAACCACTGGCTTCCTGACTATTAGCTCTGCTGTTCCTCACACTGCCTTCAGTGCAGGCTGCCTTAGGATCTGGGAGTATATTTTGTCTCTGACTACAGTACTGCAAGACGCTGTCTCTCCTTTCCTCTGGCAGATTCTGCCATAGGTGGGAAACAGCTGTGGAGACCACAGGAAGAGTGACCTCTTCGGTGCACACAATCCCATTCTCAACCAGCAGGTCCACGGTCTGTTTATAAAAATACAGGTACCTGTAACAAGAGGAAGGGAGGTATCTCTTAAAAACAGTTTATGGTGGAGCAGCCTAATGGTTAGACCAGCAGACGATCGGGAAATAAGTGTTAGATTCTATTCCAACCAATGCTGCTGACTCACGGCAGGACCTTGCACAATTACTCTTGCTAATACAGGTGGAGCTGGAAGCACCACTTGTTATTAAGGTTGCCCAACGTTCACTATTATAAGACTCTGTTTTCAGCTGCTACTTACTTTGCCAAACTTTAACTGGGCTGAAATTTTCCATGCTGGGTGTCTGCTTCAGGCTGAATTGTTTTGGAAAATTTCAGCCAAAACAATTCAGCTGTTTCTGAGAACAAGGCTGGGGAAAAATACATTGTTTTGGCCATGTTAAAAAATTCTGGCAACTTTTTTATTTGAAAGACTCTAGTGCCCTTGTGTTTTGGAGCAGGGATGTGAAATTTGGCAAGGTCTGGCCTTTGCCATCTCCATGAAAATATGCCCAAATCTGGCTAAGTTATGAGTCTCAGTAGGGAATTAGATTTTACCATCCACACTGGGCATGCTCCAGCCCAGGCTTGAGCAGGATTTTCCCTGCTATTGCAGCTGTGGGCTGCTGCAGGCTCTGCTGTGTCCAAGTCTGGGCACTAGAACTGAGAGCAGGAAGCTTGTCTCTCTTGTGTGCTCATTGATGGCTTAAGCAGTGTGTAGGAGGAAACAACCTTATTCCCATGGAGAGGGGACAAGAGCTGGACCTGCGGGAGGAGCAGGAGGAGAACACTGGGACAAAGAGCATGGGAGAGGGAACTGGGACTGGAGGTTGGTGGGACGGAGGGAAACTAGGATTTGCTAGGCAAGGAGACTACAGCTGGCTAGACAAGGAGACTGGGAACTGTGGAAGAAAATGGAGGATAACGAGACGGGGAGCCAGTAGGCGACGGGGAGGGGAGAGACTGAGATCAGAGGAGCAAGGGGGAGGCTGGGCTGGGCAACTGGGCCTGAGAACCAGTGGAGTGTAGGAAAGGAAGTAAGGAGAAGGGAGACAGATCTGACCAAGAGCCCGACAGTTGTGGGGAGACTGGCACTGGATGGTCAAAGAGATTGGAACAAGAAGTCAGGGCAGCGGAGATGACACTGAAATTGGGATGTCCAGTAGAGATAAGGAATGTGGCTGGCGGTGGGAGTGACTGGAGGCCAGAGTTGGGGAGAGAGACAGCTTGGATGAGGAGTCAGCAGGGGTGAACTAGGGCTGAGGAGGAAATGAGAATGGGACTGAGAGGGGAAACTGGGATGGGGAGCATGGAGGAGTGATCCTAGGACTTGCCGGGCAAGGAGACTAAGACAGGGATGAACAGCCTGAATAGCGGAGACTGGGACTGGCTAGGAGAGAAGAATGGGACTGATATGAGAAGCCAGAGGTCAGGAAGTGATAGGACTAAGACAAAAACAGATTTGAGGGGATAGGATCACACTTGGGGTGAATGGGCAGAAGAATCTGTGCCCAATAGAACATGCTCAGCTCTGGAGCTTGGAATGGAACTCAAGATTCCTGAATCACACCCATTCCTCTACTGACAGCAAACATCTGTGAAACCCACTAACAAAGCATGTCTCTCTCATCCCTCCTATAGAGGATGACAACCTACTACTGCTATAAGTTACTCTTTTAACTCAAGTGGCAGAGGCCTATGCACTGGATGTAAAGGTTCCAACCCTGCTGATCACCCTTGTGGGTGTCAATATGATGCCACATGTTGGAATTTTTGTTTTTTCGGTTAGCTTTTTTTAAAAATCTGGAAAATTACACATAAAATGTTTTAAAAAACATTATTAAGGTTGTAAAGTTAAGCATTCAAAATTTAGGAAATGCCAGAATTAAGGCTGTCTGAAATAATCTTAACTCACCCCTTTTGTGCATATGCATTATGAAACATTTTTAATTACATGATCACAGCCTATTTTTCCCACAGGACCCTTACTTTTTCAGTGCACAGGGTGGACCTGTTCTGGGGATGAGTCAGGACTGTATAATGAAGGAGACTGTTGTTCGTAGGACCCATGCATCCTCTGCTGCAGAATTTGGAAGGCATGTAGTGAATGAGGCATAAGATTGCAGGAAGAGAAAGGATGGTTTCATGTTTAAAGCAGATGAATCCTGCTCTGGAAAATTAGATTCTATCCCTGCTTTTGCCACAGAGTTCCTATGTGGTGCTAGGCAAGTCACCTAATCTGAACTTTTCACAAGTAGGCACCAATTGGGTGTTCCTCATTTTATGGGTGCCCAATTTGTTACCCTGGGGTCTGATTTGCAGAAGTGCTGAGCACTCACAGATGTGACTGAAGTCAGTGGGAGCTGTGCTTAAAGTGCTATATAATGCTGAATAGTCTGAAAAATCAGGAACTATGTATCTCAAATTGGGCACCAAAAATTAGCAGATACTTTTGACCTTAATCTCTCTTTGCCTCAGTTACTTAGCTCTATAAAATGGGAGTACTCATCTCTAAAGGAGTTCTGAAAATAAATGTATTAATGTTTGTGAAGCACTCGGACAATATAGTGATGAGTCCCATAGAAAAGCTCATGAGGAAATTTATAATTCTGTCTGCAAAGCAAGGTTTGAATAGTGTGCAGTAAATAGAGCTTAGGGACACACATTGAACAAGGACAAAACAAAATACTGAACAGCTGCTCCTTAGCTGAGCACCGTCCATCCTGTGCACTGAATGAGGCAGGCGTCCCATGGAATGTCATGTGAATAAAGACTGTATCACAATGCAACAGTGAGACTGTGACTTGTGCAAGGTCACACATGAAATCTGTGGTAAAGCTGAAAGTTGAATCCAATGCTCCTGAGTTTTAGTCCACTGCCTGAACCACACAACTGTCTTTCTTCCTACACAATCCTTCCTCTTCTTTGGGACCTCCATTTTGTCAATGTAAAATGGGGATAATAATACCCACCTCAAAACCGTTCCTGATTCACTCCATGTTTGGACACTCCTATTCTGAAACAAGAGTGCCTTGTTACTGTTCAGCATTATCCACTTTCAAAGTGGATTACCATAAACAGGGACAAGGCACTCTTGTTCCAGAATAAGCCTGTCTGCACATGCAGTTAATCAAGAACAGCTATTGTGCTTTAAATTAACACGCTACCTTAATCCACAATTAACTTTCAAATATAAACCAAGCCCTAATTTAAGGTTTGTAAAGTGCTTAGAGCTCTCAGATCATGAAAGGCTCAAGTTCAAAGTAATATGAAGGACAGTGTATGCACCAGTCATTGCTATTAAGTTTTATCGGGCTTAAAGTGATTCTTTGGAAGATGTCCCAATTAAACAGATTTCCTGATTCACCAGAGTGTATTGTATGAGAAAGCAATTCAAAGCTGTTCAATCTTTTAAAAATTGTTATTTTGACAAGCCAAGATTGTAAAGCTTGAAGGAAAAACCCACCAAAACCTAAGACCTAAGTTCAATCACTCAACTGCCACTGTTCCTGGAGGTAGCAGTACTTATAGGGGCATTATAATTTTGGGGTATTTTCACATAATTTGTTATGCTCATAGAAAATGCTGGTTTGCCAGCCTGGAGACTGATGGCTATAATAGCTCCCAAACAGATGTTCTTTAACCAAACCAAGAGGTACCAGTCTACGGATGAAAGGGAGTTCAGTTTCCATGTCCCTTCAATCCCTGCTGTTTTTGCTTAGACTGCCAGTAAGATGGCCACTTAACAGGGTGATTGTTTGGACAACTGCCTACCGGAATCTGAAATAACACCACCAAACTCATTTCATGTAGGCACAGTGCTGAGACATGCCATGGTGATGAACTCGGTGTAGATGTCTAGATAGATTAGAGAGACATAAGCACCAAACAGCCACCTGTTGGTAGCAACTTTCAGTGACTATTCACCTGAGCTGAACTTGAATGAGAGTTAAAGAAGGAAAAGACTATATATTATTATTATGTATTTGTACTGCAATAGTTATAAGAATCCAGTGGGCTAGAACCCATGTCTTTAGGTGACCAACACTTCTATGCCACCACCTGGCAGAACTGTGGTCAATGCACTGTAAACCCTAGGAGACTAGGCACCACTAGAAGTGCCACCCATGGAAGACCCAATATGCGGCACCCCTCATGACGTCTGACTGGCCAAGGCATACTATTTAAGCATGAAGGAAGTTCCAGGAAGCCATTTGTGTAACAAGGCAGATTTGACCTTCTGCTGAGACAGCTCCTGCCTTGTTCTTGTGTCCTTGCCTTGTTCCTGGTCCCTGTTTCCTCGCCCTGTCCCAGCTCTGATCCTGCCTTGGACCCAGCTCTGCTCCTGTCTTCCTTGACTCCAGATACCCTGGTTCTGACTCTCGGCTCGGATTCCTGGCTCTGACCCTTGCGTGTATCCGGGTGGGGGATAAGTGCACTCTTCTGGACCTGAATTTTGAATATTTGGTGATGCCATTTCACTGGCTAATGCCCATGCGACCTTTCAACCTTTGTTAATGATGTGTTTAGAGACTTTCTGGACCAGTATGTAGTCATCTACCTCAGTGACACACTTGTCTTTTTCAGAAAACCATGAGCAGCACAAATGCCCTGTCAGGTATGTACTGAAGAGGCTGCGACAGCATGGCCTATATAGAAAATTAGAGAAAGGTATCTTTGTTCAAACTGCCACAGAGTTTTCGGGGTACATCCTCTCCCCGGAAGGCATTAGGATGGACCCAAAAAAAGGTGGAAGCCATTTGCAACTGGGTAGTACCCTGGAATACTCAGGAGGTGCAGCGCTTCCTATGTTTTGCAAATTATCAGCATTTTATCACATATTTCTTGGGGCGAATAGCCCGCATGCCAGCCCGCCTCTGCAAAACCGCCAAACTTGTCTGGTCACTCAAGGCCCAGCACACCTATGAACAGCTCAAGACCACAAATAATGTGAAGTCCATGCCGTATTGGATTCCAAATTGAAACAGGCAGGCTATGGTAGCACAAAGACTGGGGAGGCTGTGACCACAAGGAGCAGTTCCGGGAATCTGCTAGTAATGTTTACACACCTGAACTTGTACAGAGCTTTCAGAGGGATCACCCAGACAAGCATAGGCGCTGACTTCCCCTCTGCCCCGTGGGTGCTCGACCTCCCCCCCTGGCCCCACCCCTGCACCACCCTCACCCCACCACAATTCCATCCCCTTCTCCCAAGTCCCCGTCCCCGCCCTGCCTCTTTACCGCCTCCTCCCCCTCCCTCCTGCAAAGTCCTAAGCGCTGCCAAACAGCTGTTAGGCGGCGGGCGGGAAGCGCTGGGAGGGGGAGGAGCGGGAATGCGTTGCGCTCGGGGGAGGAGGAGGTGAGGAGGGGGTGGGGGCAGCTTGGCTGCCGATGGGTACGGAGCACCCGCTAATTTTTCCCCGTGGGTGCTCCAGCCCTGCAGCACCCACGGAGTCGGTGCCTACGCAGACAAGCTTGGCCCAACAATGCCCCAGGAGCACCCCTAAAGGGTGGGGGGAGTGATATAAGGGTCCAGTGAGCTAGAATACAGGTCTAGAGGGCACCCGATGACCAGTGCTTTCATGCCACCCCCCAGCAGCCATGGCAGAGCCATGATCAGTGAGTTGTAAACCTTGGGAGACTAGGCACCACGGGAAGCGCTGCCTATGGAAACTCAATTGGCAGCACCCCCTGTAACGTCTGATTGGTTCAGACACACTATTTAAGCATAGAGGGAGTTCCAGAAACCTGTCTGTGCAACAAGGTAGATCCCTGACCTGCTGCTGAGACAGACCCTGCCTTGTTCCTGCATCCTTGCTTTGTTCCTGGTCCCTGTTTCCTCTCCCTGTCCCAGCCTTGCTCCTGCCTTGGACCCAGATCTGCTCCTGCCTTCTCTGACTCCAGATACCCTGGTTCTGGTGCTCTGCTCTGATTCCTGGCTCTGACTATGGCTCAACCCTTGGCTCAGGCATCCAGCTTCTGACTCTGGTTCTGACCCTTGGTTCTGTTTCCTAGCTCCTGACTCCTGCTCCAATCGATTGGTGTGACTGACCACACCCCGGTTCCTGACAGTAATGACCGGAGGCCCCATCAAGGCCTAATTGTGCTAGGCACTGATAACATATATATGTATGCATCCACACCCTCAATGAGACAGTCTTTGCATCAAAAACATTAGTCTAAATCAGGGGTTCTCAAACTGTAGGTTGGGACCCCAAAGTGGGTTGCGACCCCATTTTAATTGGCCCCAGCAAGTCTGAAGCCCAAGCCCAAGCCCCACTGCTCAGTGCTAGGGTTACGTGCCCCCCATTCAGGGCAGAAGCCCTTGGGCTTCAACTTTGCCCTCCCCCGCCCCGCTGCCCCTGGCAGGCTCGGTTTTTGGTCCCCCCTCCTGGGGTCATGTAGTAATTTTTGCTGTTAGAAGGCGGTCATGGTACAATGAAGTTTGAGAACCGCTGGTCTAAATAGATGAGGTAGGTGAATGGTGGGCAGGGAGACAGAAGCACAGAGAAGTGAAGTGACTCACCCATGGTCACACAGCTGATCAGTGGCAGAATTGGGAATATAATCCAGATCTTCTGATTCCCACTACAGGTCCCTAACCACTTAATCACATTGTCTCTGCTCAAACCATCCAGACCCCCTTATAATATTGTAATATGTTTCAAGTGTTTTTTTTATTTTATATGCACAATTTATACAGGGATATTTGATCCGAAGCACTTACAAGTAGCTGCTGCTGGGGTTCAAACGTCACGGAAGCCAGCTGTATAGTACTGTTCTGTGCCTCTGTTTCCCATCTACCCGTTGCCTATTATTGTGTGATTTAAGTGGAAGGGACTGTGTCCCTCACTATACCTTTGTCCAGTGCCTAACAGAATGGGGTCCTGATCTTGATTGGTAAGGAATGGCTGGTGTAGATCCTTATGAGCGGATGAACTAGGATCAGGCGGCTGTATTAAAAACCTAAATGTGAATCATGGACCTCCAGTCTCTTTAGAGGCTGGCAAGAATTGATAGCATTTTGGAGAGGATAGTTCTTTGTGCTGCTACCAGCCCCGGATGACCAGTTTAGATGACTTAGATGACAAACACAAACAGTTATTCAAAAAAGCTGTAATTCCTGGTGTTGGATGGAAAACGTGGCTACAGAATCACATGTTACTAAAGTGGGGAAGTTGTTCCTACAGGACAGATCACTGCTGTGTTGTGTCAGACAGGAGAGATCCCATGAGAAGGATTCAATATACAGCAGTTGTAATCTGCCATGAAACGTCAAGGTAAATGCCACAGATCCCACATACTGCTGCAAAGGTCTTGCTCTGCACGTGTCAGTGAGGGAGGGGAAAGGGAAACCCATGAGGAGCTCATGATACTATTCCACAAAAATCATTAAACAGCATATTTCAAGGTACTGTACACATTACCTGCCTACAAGCACCGTTTTTTTCTGATTCTTACAGGAGTAAAGGATAAAACTGTAGAATGAAAGCAGCAGACTTGTGCCACCTGCTGGCACAACTGCATTCCCATTTTTATGAAACCATTATCAGCAACGACAGGAAATTTTATAAAAAGCCCAATACATAACATGACAGTAAGATCAGATTGCAGAAGGTTAAAGATTCAAAAAAGAACAGACATTTATGTGGATAACAAGAATACTCAGACTTATCATAATTAATTATAACATTTTAGAAGAGATATTAACCCTCATGCTTCACGCTAGAACATTGACATACTTGAAAGAACATTACATCTCTTTCCTGAGGATGGGGAACCCTTCAGATTTTCAAAGGCTTGTGAAGCAGGGAGATGCCCTGTGGCTGAGAAGGGCTGGACATGCCAGTATTCAGGCTCCGAGTGCCAGCCAGGAGTGAGGGAATCAATTGAGAGTCATGGAAGATGCTCAGTTTCCACACCAACAGGGGCTGAGATTGATGTCTCTGCTGGCCTGGGGATCCTGGGATCCAAAGTCAGACCCCAGGAAAGCTACATGATATGCAGTGACTGAATGGGTTGTTTCACATGAAGACTACTAAAATACCACACACTTATACTCCTACCGTTCAAACTCCATCAGATCAGGAGATGAAGTGGCTGGGGACTGGATAAGTCTTGGCTTCCCATCCTCTTCCATTGAGTTTTTTTCATATTCTTGAATCAAATACCAGACCGTAGAGCCACTCTCACTCTTGGCATCTGAAGGGGATGCAGTACTGGAAAGAAAACACGGGACAAGGCCAAATGCATGGCTTCCCAATCAATTTAAAACGGTCCCTGCGAGGAACACTTTGGAGTCTCAATGATTCTTTTGGAGCAGGTGACTTTTTTTTTTTTTGCTTTGCAGGGCTAATGAAAGCCCCTAAGTGGAGATGATCTACACGGGGAGAGAAAGGCAAATACATGCACTGACTGGGAATGAGACCAGCAACGTGCTCAGAGCTTACATGCACTGAGCTGCTGTAAGGGTCCAATTTTAATAATTTTTTTCCTGTCTGCCAGTTAAAACCTCTTCATCTCTATCTGGGTATTTCCTTCCCTCACAGGGACAGACAACCACTGCTCTGTAATATTTGCAAAGTGCTTTGAGATGCTTTGCGCTTTAGAAGCAAGTGCAAAGTATTATCATTTCTTGATCTGTGTGAGTTCTTACCTGTGATCGCTGAAGTACATCTTGACATATTCCTCCTTGACTTCCTCCAAGCTGGACGGGCTCCCATCCTCCAGATTGAAGGACTCTATTGTCAGCAGAAAGATAACTGTCACAGACTGGAGCATTTGGCATCTCACTCACCGTCCAGCCCAATCAAAAAGAGTAATGGTGACAATTTGATTTGAGTGTCACACAGAGTTTTTGATTAGACAAAAATAATACTGGATGGGACATTCTGTCCTTCCTTATAACATGACCAGCTGTACCAGCAGTTTATGAGCACTGATATCTTCATAATGCGGCCTCATCAGTGAACTGATAAGTTTGGTTTTCAGTAATAACAACCAGTGAACCAAAGTCCATGTGACTACTAGTCAATACAATATTTTGTGTACTTTCTTTGAAGTATTAATATTTCGGGCTTTTGGGAGTCTTTCTGACACCACTTAAAACATGAAAAATGTGTTCAGCGGCTTTAAACCATCACCAGGGAGTTTAAATCTCTACCATTGAAAACAGAAAACATACTTGATTTTTAGTTCTGGTTCCCAGATCCTCAGTCAGGTGAGGAGGCAAGGAAATGGGGCTGAGAACACTGCAGAACCAGCATATTCTGCCCTAGCGGAGGGAGTACCTCACACCACTCACCAGGAACTGATCCAGCTGATTAAAGGGTGTGACAGGTACTGAAGGGAGTCACATCGGACTGTCCTCATCCAGAAGAAAAAATGTGTTTGTTTCAGAGTGCTGGGATAGGCTAATGGAAAAGTGTGTGTAGAGGACCCAATAAGCCACAAAAACAAAAAACTAACAAACCCACCACTACCTGTCTTAATCATTTCCCTTGGAGTAACTCCTTAACTAAAACTTCTCACTTCCTACATTTTTGTGAGGAAACCCTGAATGGGATTTCTGTCCCCCTCCTGCCCTACTTTTAGCCCAGAATAGAGTCTCTCTGTGCCCTCCAGTCCAAACTTGGACCCCAGCTATGTTTGTGAATCAAGAAGCTGTACACTAATTAGGGCTAGATTGTGTGTTGAACTATGCACCTATGCAGAGAAAATAAGGGGAGGAAGAAGCTCCCTTTGTCTCTTTTGTTAATTAGCTGGATTTTGGGTGCACAGATGTAAGAAGGCACTTTGTGCTGCTACTGACCCCTGGAATATGTGGGTGAGGAGTGGGCACAGTTCCCCAATCCACTGCCAGTGCAGATGAGCCAGCAATAAATGGGGTGCCGGGAGGAAAGGAGGGAGCAGCCTTAATTTGCTGCTGATGTAGGCCAGCAACAAACTACTATTTGAATCCGCCCTCCCTCGCCCACCAGTTCAAGGGGGAAGCAGGGAGGAAACTGAGAGTCAGAGGGATATCTTTGAAGCACAATGCTTCCTCGGGCTATTCCTGGGTGATACAGTTTATGCACTCTCTCTTGCTTGGTGCTATGCCTAAAGGCACCCATCTTGCCGTTAATACTGGCTCAGCCACCTGGCTAGCTGTCCCTACTTAACAAGTAAATGAAAGGCAGGCCCAAGGAAACTTTTTCAGGTATATATTTCCATACAGTACCTTTCATCTTCAGCAAGGTACCCAAGGTTTGCTCCAGCTCCTGGATATAATTCTTAGCTTTACGCAAAACCTGACACTAAATACAAAGAGAAAACAGAACCAATCTTCCTGTGTTCTGATTGGACTGACATTTTAACATGCCTTAAGTGTCTTTTACACCTTTTCCTTTTGCTGACTAGCTATCTCCATGTCTCCATAAAAACAATTAAGTGGCCCACTGCACTGATGAATGTGAAAAAAGGGAAGAAACCAAGAATCAGGGCAAATACAAATGAAGATTTTAATTTACATGCTGTACCTATTCACATACAGGTTTGAGGTTTACTCTGACCATTCTCTACAGTCAACAATTCCTTTTTGGAATTCCTTCCTTTTGGGACTGTTTGCTCTTTGAGGTATATCTGTAAAATATCATGTACATCAATGGTGCTATATTTACTATTATTATTAATAATAACAATAAATTAATAATGAATAATAAAAACATAATTGATACTATTTTATGCCTTATGGCTTATTGTTGGATGTTTTCTGACTGTAGGCATACATTTTTCCTGATCATTTCCAGTGGGAACTTCGTAAGGAGACCTCTTTAGCCAAATTCTGCTCTGTTACACTGATCTAAAACTGGAGTAACCTAACAGCCTTCAGTGAAATTATTCCAGGTGGAATTTGTCTACTTGTGACTAAACAAACAGAGGATACAAGAAAGGATTAAATATTTACATGGTTAATGAAAACATCCATAATTACTTTAGAGAGATTTTTTTTGTAGGGGATATAAATCCAATGCTTCAGGGCATAAGCCAATCACTAACTGACAAGGACTAGGAAATGACTTCCTCAGTGCGCAGGCCCTTGAAGAAATCCAGTCTTCCTTGACCCAAAAGGATCATGGCTGTGATGTGATACTTTCAAAGATAGCAGCGTAAAACTGGGAAAAACCAATGGGACTCATCAAAGTTCTAAAAGGGAGTCAGAAGTCCTCCATTCCAAGCAATGATAAATGAATGGTAAATCTTGTTAGACAAAACAAATAATCCTGTTTGGGATTTAGCTTCTGAGACCATGATGATTATTAGCTTTGACTGCATCTCCATCAGAACTTAACAATCAGAGCTCCTGCCTCACGAGTTACAGTTAGAGTCCAAACAGGTGAAATCCCTAAATAACAATACTTTGCACCTCTCAAGCACCTTCCATCCAAGGATTTCAAGGCTCTTTACAAGGACATACCCTTTTGAAATATGCATTACCATCCCCATTTTACAAACCAGGAAACTGAAGCACACATAACCTAAATGATTTATCGAAGGGAGTCAGTAGTAGAGCTAGGAACAGAACCCAAGACTCCTGATACCTTTTCCTGTGCCTTGACCACGATAACATTCTTCCTCCCTGGTAGCATTTTAGTGCCAAACCAGTGCTGTTTCACTTGTTTTTATATAGGCCATTTTGCTTAAACATTTTCTAAAACTAGTAAAACACAGGAAATGTTACAGCTTGATTTTTTATTTTTACATACTTTCCCAGTTTGCTTCCCCCCTCTAAATAAATTAACTCATGAGCCTGAATTAACTACTTTCCCCTCTTTCTAACCACAACCCACTAGTTTTGATTTCACAGCTGTCTGTCAAGGATGAAATTTAATCATGGTATTCCTTGACTAGCTTCCAAAATACTGCCATTATGAAGAAGCTCAAAATCTACAAAGTGGAGACAAGTCACATGATAAACTCATGCCAGTAACAATAGAAGGCACTTAGTTTTCTTGTTCTGAAGAGAGTATTTATACAAATAGAAGAGACACAGGGAAAGTTGCACATGATAATATTACACACATACATGAACCCCAAAAGATATCATGATCAGAATGATTACTTTGGTTAACTACACTTTGTCTTTGCAAATATTTATCCGTAAACAAATAGCGTTTCTCCTCCATACCTTTGATGCTGAATTGTCTGACTGAGAAAACACAGTTTCCCGCAGGTTGTTGAAGAGTCCTGCCAGCGTAGCCCGGTGTCGTGCCTGAGATAAGCGTCTTCTTGCCACTTGGGGCTCCAGATCTTGCAGATGTGTCAGGAACCCAGGAGTCACCCTGACATATGGGCTGCTACAGTCGCCAGATATCTCCATCAAAAGCTGCAATGGAACATTAAGTTTTACTAAATAAATAAATAAATAGCACTTAAAAATAAAGTGAGTCTACAGCTGGGGTCTCAAACACGCAGCCTGTGGGCCGCATGCGGCCCGCAGAGTTATTTCCTGTGGCCGCCAGGCTCCCCTCACCCGCCGCCCCCTCTCCCCACCAGCGCGCCACGTCCCCACTCCTCTGCCTACCTCCAGGCACTTCCCGCCGTCAAACAGCTGTTTGGCAGCGCTTAGCGCTTTCCAGGGGGGGGGGGGGGGGGGGGGCTGTCAGTGATGCAGCCCTTGGGCCAATGTACTAGTCCTCATGTAGCCCTTGCGGTGATTTGAGTTTGAGATCCCTGATCTACAGTATGTGTGGTGGGTTGATGAACAAGTAAAGTTGAGAGTGTTGAAGCAGAACAATCCAGCTCATTTCCCGCTGGAGGTTATGAAGGGAATGTTAAATCATTTTCTCTTCTCTCTATGAAAGCAAACTATCAATATGTAGTAAAACTTGATCTACCACAGGGGTTCTCAAACTTCATTGCATCGCGACCCCCTTTTGACAATAAAAATTACTACATGACTCCAGGAGCGGGGACCGAAGCCTGAGCCAGCTGGAGCCCCAGGTGGGGAGAGGCCAAAGCCTAAGCTCAAGGGCTTCAGTCCCAGGCAGAAGCCTGTAATCTGAGTCCCGACACCCAGGGCTAAAGCCCTTGGGCTTCAGCCCCAGGCGGTGGTGCTCAGGCTTCAGCTTCAGCCCCGTACCCCAGGAAGTCTAAGCCAGCCCTGGTGACCCCATTAATATCGGGTTGTGACCCACTTTGGGGTCACAACCCACAGTTTGAGAACTGCTGATCTACCACAATGGTGGGCTAGTTGTACAGTGTGGCTTGAAACACACTAAGTTAAGGCAGGCAGGCAGTTATTTCTTGCCCTGAAATGATGTGGTTAATCTTTTTCCATAACATACACTGGGCTCCATCTTGCAATGTGCTGAGTGCTCTCAATTCCCACTGAAGTCACTAGAAGACACTGTTCTTTGTGACATCATAATCATTTTCTCAGTCAAGTGGGATGTCACAGTAAATTATGATGTTAGGTGGGGGTGGGAGAATATGCAATAGAAGCAGACCTTTTAAAGTCACCTAAATACCCTTTTAAGTTCAAAGCTAGTAGTGAAGAAAAAAGGAAAATACTTACAGAAATTATATTAAACAGAAGCAGAAATGACTTTTTTATGCTGTCATCTGCTTTTTAATGGCCCAATTCAACTGCCATTGAAATCACTGGAAAAACACCCATTGATTTCAGTGAAAGCTGGAGCAGACCCTATGCTGCTAAAATAGAATAGTATAGTTTAAAATTGCATTAGGGTGGTCACAAATAATACTGACATGTAGGAAATTATATTTAAGGTAATTGGTTTCCTTATGGAATAAATATCTGGTATATTGATTTTGTGTTGTACTACGGAATAGTATCCATGCTTTAATGTACCCATTTATTATTTCTGATGTAATGAATTTGTATGAATTTCTCAATCATGGCAAAAGCCAGATAAATAAAAATTAATGTGTAATGAATATCAAAAACAAAGTTCACATTTTCTTTTCCAGATGCTATCAATGACTTTTACACATGGATTTAGGCACAGAAATAAGCATACTGAGGACATAACATATCCTCCAGAAAAAAGTCTGAAAAGGCTTGCTGCAAACGTAATCCCTGCAAACGTGAACTAGGCAATTTAAGAACATAAGAACGGCCGTACCGGTTCAGACCAAAGGTCCATCTAGCCCAGTATCCTGTCTACCGACAGTGGCCAATGCCAGGTGCCCCAGAGGGAGTAAACCTAACAGGTAACGATCAAGTGATCTCTCTCCTGCCATCCATCTCCACCCTCTGACAAACAGAGGCTAGGGACACCATTCCTTACCCATCCTGGCTAATAGCCATTAATGGACTTAACCACCATGAATTTATCCAGTTCTCTTTTAAACGCTGTTATAGTCCTATTATGACTCAATCCCACAATCTTTACACAGGCAAAACTACTACACTATTGGAAGTCATTAGAAGTTTTCCCTCTCTAAATACTGCCAGACTGGAGCCATAATTAGCATCCTTTCTGAGCAGTCTAAAGTACCGACCACGTCGCATTTTCATACTCCTACACATTCTGTTCCTTAAAACCTCCTTCCATCTTTTAAATTATTTTAAAATAATAACAAAACAAATTATGTATATGGTAATTTCTAAATTTCCACTCATTTGGGGGAAACTAGCTTGCCCTTGCCCTCACCCTTCCCCTTAAATCTTTGGGTGAAGATCCTGATTAGAATCTTGCTGACATTTTTGTTATTATAGACAAGTCGGCGGGAGAGATTATTAATAATTATTTATCACTAATGGTTCCAGAAGTTCCGCAACTGAAAGAAAAAAATCAGATCAAACAGAACTGTCATTGCTATAAAAAGCCTGAATTCCTCCTTCAGATCCCCACAGAAAGAGACATTTTAAAGAATCAAAGAGGGATTTTTTTAAGTCTGCTCTTCACATGATTTTAAATCATATAAATGCATAGCAAGAGGCTCCCTAGGAACCGTTCAGCAACAACCTTCGCAACTTCAGAACTCTGGCTCCCCTTTTCTATGGCCTTTGTCCTTTCTTTTTGGGTCCTGCCCTACTGTGAATACAGGCTCTGGCCTTTCCTTCATTTCTGTGAACTCTGCCCCCTTCTCTGACTCTGCCCCAATTTCCCTGGCCTCTGTACTTTCTTCTGTGGCTCAGTCCTTTCCTATGGGCGTTACCCCTTCACTATAAACTCTGCCCCCCTTTCTATAGGCGCTGCCACCTTTCTGGGAGTTCTGCCCTCTCCTTCCTATTAGCTCTGCCCCCCTTCCATAGGCTTCTTCCCCCTTCTTGGCTCTGCTCCCCGTTTCTCCCCAGCTCTCTTCAATTACAGTCAGACAGTCCCCGAGCGGCTGGAGGCCTCAGGCATCTCTGCGGAGTATCCCTCCGGCCCGAGTGGCTCTATAGCCCGCCCATTCCCCGCCCGTACCCACCGCCCGGCTCCTGCTGCGGCTCCCCCAAACCAGCTCGCTTGCGCTGCCGCCACGGCCCAGCAACACTGACAGCACGTGGCAGGTAGCCAATCACAGCTCGGGGGACGCTCCACAGGCCAATAGGAAGGCGCTGGGGACGGGAGAGAGAACGTTGGCATTGTAGCTACTGCCGGAGAAGGCAACAAAAGCGCGGGAAAGCGTCGGGGAGGGAGGTCGGAGGAGAAAGGGGAGAGGAGGTGGGGGAGAGGGTTGGAAGTGTGAAGGGAGGAGAGGAGGGTCAGAAGAGAAAGGGGAGAAAGGTAGGAGGAGGGAGTCGGAGCGGAAAGGGGAGAGGAAGGGGGTCTGAAGGGAAAGGTGGGGTAGGAAGGGCAGGGGGAGGGGGAGGGTAGCGAGGAGTGTTGGGGGTGCCTGCAGTATTGGGGCGCACTGTAGGGGGGACGTGCATGAGTGGGAGCCTGCATGGGTCTGTCAGGACATGTCAGGAGCTGTGCCACCATCCCACTCATAGCTCAGTGTGGTCAGGTCTCTACCGGTGTCTGTCGGCCCCCTGTGGCTGTGTACATCGCTGTTCTTGTGCACACCAGAGCTGTGTGTTTGGGTGTAAACTCGGTGGGGTGGGGTGGGGTGGGGGGGGGGCAAGAACACCCCATATGCTCCTTTGTGCCCTGTTCGAGCTGTCAAAGGTCCCCTTCTTCATTTTACAGGTAGCCCAATAATTAAAAGGCTGGTGCCTCTTTCTTTCTTTCTTTCTTTCTTTCTTTCTTTCTTTCTTTCTTTCTTTCTTTCTTGCTTTCTTTCTTTCTTTCTTTCTGCCACTGTGATGGACTGAAGGATGTGGCATATGAAAGGGGGTGCCCACGCTTTGTCCCACTGAAAGACACACTGCCATCTTGCTGGGATCTGTAAGGGTGTGCGGAACTGGCATTAAGCGGAGCAGCTTGCTGTGTGAAAGTGTGGTCAGCAGATACTCCAAATCCCAGCATGCAGTGTGGCAGCCTGCAGCGTGCATTCTGAACTATTGCATGCTGGGAACTGTAGTCTCTGTAGGCCACACTTCTTTACTGGGAATGAGGATGGTTAGTCCCTATGTTAGAACTCTGTGGGTCGCGTTCAGCCCCCTCAGTCACATTGGCATAGTTACAGTGTCAGGAGTAGTTTGGAGAAGGACGTTGATCAGCTCCTGTCTCCTTGCCTCCTCCGTTACACTACTCACGAGTAAGGCTGCATGTCTGTCACGGAGGTCACAGATTCCGTGACTTTCTGTGACCTCTGTGACTTCTGCAGCAGCCGGTGCTGGCTCCGGCAGCAGTTTGGGTGTGTGGGAGGGGGGTCAGGACAGGGGTTTGGGGTGCGGGGTGGCACTTACCTCAGGGGGAGGGGGGTTCCCCAGTTCCCACCATCATGTCCCTGCAGCTCCTAGGCGAAGGGGCCAGGGGGCTCTGCGTGCTGCCCGTGCCCACAGGCGGCACCCCTGCAGCTCCCATTGGCTGCGGTGCCTGGCCAATGGGAGCTGCGGAGCCGGTGCTTTTGGTGGGAGCAGCTTGCAGAGCCCCCCTGGCTGCCCCTCCCCCTGGGAGCTGCAGGGACATGCCGATGGGAACCAGGTAGGGAGCCTGCCAGCCCCGCCAACCCTCCCCCTCCCACAAGGGGTCCCGGGCCGCCCAACGCCACCCACACACCTCCCCCCAGCACCAGCAGGGGTCCTGGGCCAACCCCCCCAGCACCCGGGGTGCCCCTGGATCACCCCCCCCCCGAGAGCACCCACAGCCCCCTGACCCAAGTTTTAGTTAGGGGTATATAGTAAAAGTCATGGACAGGTCATGAGCCATGAATTTTTGTTTACTGTCCATGACTTTTACTAAAAATAGCCGTGACTAAAACATACTCTTACTCATGAGGGATGTCAAGTGTCTAAGCATCTATTATTGATTTTGCTCTTTGGCTCCATGGAACTATCCCTTGGGGCTGTCCAGACTGGGTCAGAGACCAATGGTCCCTCCAGCCCAGTATCCTGTCATCTCACAGCGGCTGGGGCCAGATGCTTCAGTGGGAAGGAACTGAACAGGGCAGTTATCAGGTGACTGCTTTTGGCTCAGCCACCAGCCCCTCCCGCCAGGATCCTCAGGGAGAAGGCATGTGACAGGAGGAGAAATAGGTGGGCGGAACTTGAATGGGAGGGGGCGGGGCGAAGCAAGGGGCGGGTGTAAGGGAGGAGGCGTGGCTACCCGGGGAGGGGCGGGCCGGGGCCGGGCCGTGTAGTCCGGAGCCGCCGGCTCGCTGCAGCCTGGGCAGGTTCCTCTGCGCCGCGACCCGGCTGCCTGGGCGGCTCAGGGGCCTGATGGCGGCGGCGGCGGCCGAGCGCACGGACGAGCTGGTGCGGGAGTATCTGCTGTTCCGCGGCTTCACCGGCGCCCTGAAGCAGCTGGATGCGGAGATCAAGGCGGACAGGGAGAAGGGCTTCCGGGTGAGGTCGCCTGGGCGGGGGCTGGGGGCGCTGGGGAGGGAATGAGGCTGGCGCCGGGGGGAGCAGATGGGAAGGAGGGAGTGGGGCTGGCGCCTGAGGGCAGGGGGACAGTGGGGGGACGTTAGCTCCTGAATGTGGGACACCCAGCGTGCCCTCTGCCTGACCCTCTCGGTTTGGTGCAAAGTTAAATGCTTTGTAATAAATAACAATGTCTTAGCCATGTACCCTCTGTAATGAGTGCGAGAGATGGGTGCAAGGTGTGGGTGTGTCAGGGGCAGCAGGGAATGCGAGTGAGAGGATGGGTGTCCCTGTGACCTACCATAAGGTGGGTTACATGAGTAATGGGTAGGCCAGACCCATGGCAGTATGCTGCTACTGTGGGATTGTGGCATTTGGAGAATTTAGTGTTGGGAGATCATTATTTATTTTAGAGTGCCTGAGTACTTCCCTGAGATGCATAAATCAGCACAATGAGATCCCTAATGGACTTTGTGGAGTCTTCTACTGTTCTTCACTCCCTGGTAGAGGCTCTGCTTAGGGAGTAACTTCTTTTATCATGATGCTGATTTTAGTGGAAATGCTTCCTTAAAGAGGGATGACTGAAGGGGTGTTAACTTCACCTTGAATGGTTCCTTGAAATATGTGTTCATTACTTATGCCAAATTCTGTTCCAGCTATGTATTTAGCAGTGACACTCTAAGGGTATGTCTTTACTAGCAAAACCGCAGCAGTGCTTTAACGTGGCTGGGTAGTTGCGGGACCAGCACTGGGAGAGACCTCTCCCGGCGCTGTAAAAAAACCACCCCCACGAGGGGAGTAGCTCCCAGCGTTGGTACACTGCCACTTTACAGTGCTTAAACGTGCAGTGCTCAGGGGGTGTTTTTTCACACCCCTGAGCGAGAAAGTTGCAGTGCTGTAAAGTGGCAGTGTAGACAAGGCCTAAGGCTACATCTACACTAGCACTTTCATCGCTATAACTTATGTCGCTCAGGGGTGTGAAAAAAACACTCCTCTGAATGACCTAAGTTACACCAACAAAAGCGCCGGTATGGACACGCTATGTCAGCGGGAGACGCTCTCCCACCAACATAGCTATTGCTACTCGTTGGGGGTGGCTTAATTATGTCGATGGGAGAGCTCTGTCCCGTTGGCATAGAGTGGCTACATGGGAGATCTTACAGCGGCACAGCTACATTGGTACAGCAGTGCCACTGTAAGATTGCTAGTGTAGACATGGCCTGAGTATGTTTCCCAGGCCTGAAGAAGAGCTCTATGTAAGCGCAAAAGCTTTTGTCTGGCTTGGTCTATGCTAGCAAATTATGTTGGTATAACTGCGCCACTCAGAGCTGTGGAAAATCCACACTAAGTGACATATTTATACCAACCTAACCCTGGTGTAGCCAGTGCTATGTCGGGCTTCTCCCATCACCCTAGCTACTCGGGGGAGGTGGAGTTCCTACGCCGATGGGAGAAACTCTCCCATTGGTATAGCATCTTCCCTAAGCACTACAGAGGCGCAGCTGCAGCGCTGTAAGTGTAGACAAGCCCTCTCACCAACGGAAGTTGGTCCAATAACAGGAGTTACCTCACCCACCTGTCTCTCTAGTCTCCTTAAAGAGGAGGGTCTTGCAGTGTATCCTGAAGGTCACTGGATTCTAGATTAGTCTGACTTCCTTTGGAAGCTTATTCCTATAGCTTATTCCTCTCTTCTGAGAACACTTTATCTCCAGCTACCGTGTGGTTCAGCTGGGGTTTTGTAAACTCTGTTGTTCCAGAGAGAGGTAACTGTTTTAGCAGGTCACAGGTGGAAATATGGTTGCTTATGTACCTAGGTCCTGACCTTTTTAGGACTTTAAAGACCAAGGCTTTGAACTGCAACAGGAGTGAATTGGGAGCAAGTGGCAGGATCAGTCTGAAGCTGGCAAGCCAGTGGTGCTCTGTCTCACTGAGGAGGTGGGCAGCCACATTTTGTCCATGGTGTGGCCTCTTTATTGTTGACATTCGTTCCCGGACACAGTACATTACAATAATCTAGACTGGAGGTGTCAGATTTATGGATTGCTGTGGCCAAAGCCTTGTCGGGCAGATAGGAGCCGAGTTTCCTAGAAAGCTGTAGATGTCCACCTATGTTGCAGTGCACTAACCCTTTGCAGAACGCAATATTCTTCTGTGACAGGTGCTATAGAAATGACGTTGTTATGATTATGATCCTTGTATTGCAATTGGAAGAGAATCTGCAGTTCCTAATAAATGCTTTGTAATCTAGATAATTTGATTTGCATGCAGGTAATAAATATATGCCCCACTTCCTCCCATCACTTTATCATCTGTTTATGAGCTGACTGCTAGCTAGCTCATAGCTTCATAGTGAGCTGTGGTTGGAGACGGTACTAATATGACAGGGGACATAGGATTGGAAGGGACCTCCTGGGTCACTGAGTCCAGCCCCCTGCTATGCAAACCTGCCATGTAATCGAGATGGGCAGAAAGACCTGGAGGAGAATGAACAACTTTGACTTAAGCCATTCTTGTTCATGACGTTTTAACAAATTATTATTATTTTATATGGACAATTTGGAAGCTTTAAGCATTAGATAGACAATATAGATACGTATGTAGAATTATACAGAACTTATCTCTGAAAACACAGTATTGGATACAGTCTCTCACTGTGATCCACAGAACTAAACATGCTCGGTTTCTGTGAATGCCAGTGAGTGTCTATCTTTGTTTGCCCGAGGCATAAGTGACACTGCAACCTTGTTCTAGGCCCTAAATCTAGATATTTCTCTGCAACCAACTTTATAGCCATGTATAATAAAGTTATTGAATACAATTAAAACCTCCTGCAGTAGGTGAAATCCAAGCATAAGGACCAGCAAGTAACTGTGATTAAAGTGTCACTGTCCAGCTGCTAAAAAAAAAAAGTGCAAAAAGTAAAGTGATAATATCTGCTGGTGAAAAGTAAACTAGAGTTTAAGCAGGTTCAGTTATTGTGTTTTTGTAACCAGCATAGGATCTTTATTTGAATCTCATGTTGGCCATCAGAAATTAGCACACTGAAATCCTGGTCCTACATCCTTGTTCCACACCATTCAAGTGTCAGAAGCAATTTAAAAGGGACGGTCAACATAAGGCTCCTATGTTGTAAACAAATGAGCTTCTATGCCTATGTTACTAATATGCTAAGTCAGTGGTCCCCAAACTTTTTCTGTTGCGCCCCACCCCTTACCAGTAATGCAATCTATCCGAGGCTGGAAGCAGAGCCGAGGTCAGGGCTAGGGGCCCAGGCTGGGGCCAGAGCGGAGCTGGGAACAGAGCGGCGCTGGGTGGTGCTCCCTCCGAGCTCCCTGAACGTTCCTCTCTCTTCTCCCCCCCCCCCCCCCCCCCCCCCCCCCCCCCCCCCCCCCCCCCCCCCCCCCCAGGTGGGCATGCCCCACAGCTTGGGAACCTTCGTGCTAGGTGATTTAAAAGTGAAAGAAGGTTAAAAATATAGTTTACTTGATACAATGCTTTTTGTTCACTTTTTGCATTTTCCTTATCTTGGGATAAATAGTTAGTTTCATTTTCAGGTTTTTGTATTTGTATTTCAAACTATAGGGGAATATTTTTGTTTAAAAACATTATCAATGAAATTTAAAAAAGTGTGGGAACATTTCTGATGGCCATAGGTTTTATAAAAGCATGTGTTTACAAAATGTGACCGTTGACCCAAAGGTTGGCAGTATTCCTTTTACCTCCTCTGCAATTGAAAGATACTGTAGATGGGAGACTGTTACTATAGAATTGAAAACATTTATCTATTTACTGGCTTAAATAGCTAATGTAAAAAATTCTTTGATTCCAACCGTACTTTTGAAGTTAAACCTCAAGCATCAAGCTGTGTATCTATTCTTGTATAAGTGGAACTGTCACATGACTGAAACTAACAAACAGACTTTTTTGGTTCCCCATTTCCTTCATCAGGTGGATAAAATAGTGGAACAGCTGCAGCAGTTTGTTCAGAGTTATGATCTGGCTGCCCTTCGGGATTACTGGAATTATCTCGACCGGCGTCTTTTCAGTCGTTTGGAGGATGTATACCGGCCTACGGTGAACAAGCTGAAAACCAGTTTATTCCGCTACTACCTCGTCTACACTGTTCAGGTACATATTAGTCCATTTGTTTTCGAGATTCTGCTTAAATGGTGTTCATGCAAATAAAAAGAGTAATTACCATATTTGACCTGATAACTCAGAGGCCCTAGTTGTGGAGGGGTTGAGTGAGGTCAGTAATGAGACAGTCAATGTGTAGAAGGGTTGGTTTTATTTATTACAAGCATCTCTGTGGCACCCATCACTATAGTATCTGGGTGCTTTTTTCATGATTTAGGTTACAAGTGACGCTTCCCCTGTGACTCCATTTGACAACACCAGGAACTTTACATCACTTGCGCATGAGGAACCTTGTCAGTAGGCTAAATGGATGATGGGAGGGCGGGGGATGTCAGAACCATCAACAAAGTCTTTGGGAGACCTGTTCTCTCCCACTCCAGTCCCCTGCTCTGGACACATTTTATGGCACCATCCTTCTGGTGAAAGAGCACTGGATGGGATTCTCTTTGGGTTCCATCAATTGTAGGTGTAGGTATAGGTATTGAGTAACTCGGGACATGCCCTTCCTTGCCCTAGGGGCTTAAGCCGTTAGACCTTGTCTAAACACACAAGCTGCACTGGTTTAACTCAAATCAATTTAATTAAATGTGTGTAAACCCAACCATGTGTAGGCAAGACCTTAGTGATCTGATTCAGTGCATTTTTTTTTTTTTAGTGTATAGATTTGGGATTCTTTAGACATGATAGTTTCCATTTTGTTTTGTGTTAACTTGAGTTGCCTTTCCGTTTGATGGTGCGACTGGGTGTATGGTTTTGCTCTCTGTTCTGAGCTCAGGGTAACTATATTTTGGATTTCTTGTAGTAGGAGGAGGTAAAACTCAAGTCGCATCTTGCTTCATATGTTTCAGACAAGCCGGAACGACAAGGCACAGGAGTTCTTTCTCAAGCAGGCCTCAGAACTCCAGAACCAAGTGGAGTGGAAGGATTGGTTTGTTTTGCCCTTCCTCCCCACCCCAGATTCAAACCCTGCCTTTGCCACATATTTCTCACGACAGTGGGCAGACACATTCATCGTATCTCTGCACAACTTTCTTAGCGTCTTATTTCAGTGCATGCATATCCTTTTAGTTTCAGAAGAATACTTGCCATTATGTAGCTAAGTCTCGTACCCCCTCAACTGGGTAAAAGTGATGTTCTGCTTATTACAGCAACACTGCCAAGAATCTAATGGCATAGAATTCTTTAAATGCTGCCTTAAGACAGTTGCTAAGAGTGGAGGCTCAATAATAAATCCATATCTTTGGTGATCATCAATGGATGTCGGAGAGATAATTGATAGTTCATTAAACAAAATGATTTTATATTGAAGACTAGTGTTATACTTACAGGGCCAAACTTGGCCCTTGCATAAGTAACTCCCACTTAGTCAGAGTTGAGTTTAGCCCAGTGTTAGTGGCTGGGGTGTAGTGACCACAGAACTACTATGAGATGCAGGTTTTGTTCTTGAGCCCTTTCTCTCATTTTCTGGACTGGCAGAGGCTGGCATTGCTGCAAGGTGATTCATGATGGCTCATTGGGAGGGTGTACAACCCTCTGCTCATGTGGCTTTGGTTTTTTTGGGGGAGTTCCATCCACTCCTTTTCCAGTGTGAAGAAGACTGTCATGTCATCAGGCTGAGGGCAGTTTTACACAGAAGAAAAAAATGATAGTTGAGATGTTACATGCTTGTTCTTGTAAGTCACCTTCCAATTTGTATATTAACAGTTTTCAGAGTTGTAGCCGTGTTAGTCTGTATCAGCAAAAAGAACGAGGAGTACTTGTGGCACCTTAGAGACTAACGAGGAGTACATGTGGCACCTGTGAGTAACAGTAGAGGGAAACAATTCCTATTTCCCCATGCTAATTTTTCCCCCCTACTGTTACTCACACCTTCTTGTCAACTGTTGGAAATGGGCCATCCTGATTATCACTACAAAGTCTTTTTTTCTCCTGCTGATGATAGCCCAGCTTAACTGATTACTCTCGTTATAGTTAGTATGGCAACACCCATTTTTTCATGTCCTCTGTGTGTATATATATCTTCCTACTGTATTTTCCACTGCATGCATCCGATGAAGTGGGTTTTAGCCCACGACAGCTTATGCTCAAATAAATTTGTTAGTCTCTAAGGTGCCACAAATACTCCTTGTTCTTTTTATATTAACAGTGTGTCTCTTTGCATAACAGTTCTGTGGGGGGATGGAGAAGAGGCTGCAGGACTGAGGGGTTCTATTAAAAATGACTCTTGGCCATCATTTTAAGACTATTCCAAACAAATATCTATATTTAAATCAAGACCATCTTTGGTTTTGGAAAACCGCTCTTTAAACTGTTCCAGGAGACACCCTCAGTCTGGAAAGAGACCACTGAAACTCCTACAAAATGTTAGGGCCTCTGTGCATGGGATTAAGACCCTGAACAAATGAATAGATGTGCAAAGAGTTGGTCTTTGCCCATAACGAAACTAGAAATGCCTATTGGATCTTGGTCTAGGCACAGCCTCGCTATATTGTCTGGAAAAGCTAAGCATCATGGGAGAGAAGGTAAACACAGTTCACAAGCTACAGTCCCAAGTGCCCTTCATAGAGTGATGAGAAGGTTTGCCTTGTGCCAGAGTTGGAAGTTGGGAGAGCTGGCTTCTTTTTCTAGCTCTGCCATACACTTGTTTGAGCCAGTGAAAGTCACTTAACCTCAGTGGCTCTCAGATTTGTTTATTATTCAAAACATGGGAATAATACTACTACTACTTTGCATAGGTTTTGTGAGATTAATTCTTTAGTTTTTTTAAAAACACTTGCAGATCCCCAGACGGAGAAGTACATTTTGCAGAAGTACAAAGTAGGGGTAGTTGAATAGGCCACAAGCCCATTAACAATCCATGATTTTACCCATGCCCCTAGCTATCCATGTTTCCTCTAAGGACTAGCACACTTGCTCTGTCTACCACTTGCCTATCAGGCAAAACCCATACAAGCTCTGTGCATTAACTTATGTGGAAATGTCTTAGCTAAATAGGATGTGCAAATACTGTTGTCTTGGGTTTCTCTTTAACCTTCCTTACCGGTCCCAGTAATCTTGAACTTTGATGCCGAATGTCAGAGGAGCGCTCTCGTACAGGAAGAAAATGATATTTTGCGTCAAAAGGTCAGAGGGTGTGTGTGTGTGTGTATTGTATTTAATAGGATGTCAAAATCAGACACTTAAATGTATTATTTTGAGGTGGGTTAATGGACTCTTGCTGCTTTTGTTCTACCATCGCTTCAGTTTAACTTTGCTTCTTGTTGACAAGATTCTGGCTTTCAAAAGATTTATTCAGGCTTTGTCTATCTGAGAAAGTTGCACCAGTTTTACTTTTTTTAAAAATTAGTTTTGTTAAACCATTGCAAGCCCTTATGTGAGTACTGTTATTTTGGCTTAAGAATGTCTTATTTTGGGTTATCTTAAACCTGTTCCCAGTCAATTTAAGCAAAACTGAAGTAAGTGTCCACATAGCCTTTTGCACCAGTTCAACTAAACTGGTTTAAAATCACACCTTAAGTTAAACCTTTCTTGTGTTGCAAGATTTTAGTGTAGTCTAGTTCCCCAAATGTGCTAAATAAAATTAGTTTTTAAAGGAACACTGTCTAGGAGTTTAAGCTCCAAACTTTACCCTCTGCCTCACAAAAGCTTTATGATCAGATGTTCCACTTCCTGATATGCATATCCTGTTTTACTAGAAGCTGATCTACTGTATTGTTTGCTTGTCCTAAGATTCCGAAGGATGCCAAACATTGTAGTTTTTGACACTGCTGTTTATCTGCCATTACTGGGGAAAGGAAGGCCTGTGTCTATGCACAGTACAAGGGCTGAAAACCTTTACTGTTAGGAATCTATGAAGATGGCTAGTGCATGTGCAGGGAGTAATAGAAGTGTTTTTCCAATTTGATATCTAAAAATTCATACTATCTTGCACTTCTTTTGTCAGCCAAACTGAAGCTGTCTTTTATCCTTGCCATGTTACTTGGCTTTGTTTGTAGATTGAAGTAGTGTCAACTTTCAAATTGTACTTAGTAAAACCATACTCCTCCCCCCCCTCTTTTTTTTTTTCTGGCTTGGGATATTAGTTCAAATTAGAAAGGGGACAGCTTAAATTTTTTTTTTTTTTTTTAAGAATTAATTTGCATTTTTTTGTGAATAAATGGCAGCTTTCCTTTGAAATCTATGGGGAGCAAGAAGTGAATCTGGATCACTCTGATTTCACTGTCCAAGCTGAGTGAAGTACGATAAGTGAACAGTATGATAAGAAAACTAGACTCCTAAGATCCCTTCATTTTCAGTCACTTAGGATGTTACTAATAGGTGAGAAATTAAATATGATTCTTATCTATGTCCCTCTTCTGCCTGAAAAACCAGAAGCCTCGTGAAGTACTGGCTCACTCTAGCTAGTTTGCTTTCATAGTTCTTGCTGGCAGAGGGGAAAGTGACACTAGAACCGCTGCTCGTGGAGAAAAGTGAGGGTTTTTAGCAGGCAGTGATTTCATGCGCACAAACCATTGATTGTTCTCTGCTGCTCTGAATAATTATTCAACATTGAGCCAGTCAGAACAACTCCACTTTTTTCCACAACCTACTAGAGTTGTTGGACTAGCGCTGCTGGGCTAAGAAATGGCACATGGTGTTGATGTTGCTTGTCACTGACATGGAGGGGAATCCAGTGAAACCTCAACTAACTCTGCTCTGTTCCCTTGTTGTAGCTCTTTGCCTTGCAGGCTGAGACCTACCGAATGAAGAAAGAGGAGCTGCAGCAGCAGCAGGAGGAGGAGTCAGTTGTCCACCATAGACTGCCTGCTTATGTGTCCAACATGGATCGACTGGGGGACTGTGAGCTGTGAGTGTCTCGCTAGGGTCAGGCAGCTGCAGGGGATGACGGCCTCTTAAACTTTTGTTTGTGCTTTGGTGCTGTGATGAGAGCCCTTTCCCTCCTTTCTGCACCTAGCATGTGGAATGATGAGATTTCATATAGAATCCCGCTTGGGTAGGATTTCATCTCTCAGCAATGAATTGTGTGACGCAATGGATTGTCTCTCCTGTTCTTCCCTTTTGGTGGGGGCCCATTATCCTGTGTCCCTGTCAGAGCTCTGATATTCCCATGCCAGCAGCCATTCTGCCCTTAACTTATAAAACTGACTTTTCTATAGTCATGGTCCAAAACCACATCTTACCTCAGTGATACTATGCTGTTTTGGACCATGACTGTAGTCTCTGAGGGGTGGAGTTCCTGCCTCACATCTACCTATCTTGCTAGCTGGGGACACCCTTTGGCACCTGCCTATAATACAAATGCTGTTCCTAAGTGACTTAGGTTGCTGTTGAGCAAGAAGTGTTTTTTTTCTTTCTCCTTCTCATAACACAAGAACTAGGGGTGACCCAATAAAATTAATAGGCAGCAGGTTTAAAACAAACAAAAGGAAGTATTTCTTCACACAATGCACAGTCAACCTGTGGAATTCCTTGCCAGAGGATGTTGTGAAGGCCAAGACTATAATAGGATTCAAAAAAGAACTCGATAAGGTCATTGAGGATAGGTCCATCAATGGCTAATAGCCAAGATGGGCAGGGATGTTGTCCCTAGCCTCTGTTGTAAGAAGCTGGGAATGGGCTTCAGAGGATGGATCACTTGATTACCTGTTCTGTTCATTCCCTCTGAAGCACGTGGCATTGGCCACAGTTGGAAGACCGGATACTGGGCTAGATGGACCTTTAGTGTGACCCAATATGGCTGTTCTTAAGACACTTCCCAGCTGCAAGGGGGTGACCTCACTGCCTTACAGTTCTCGCAGCACTTGCTCATGTGAGCAAAAGGCTCTCTTCCGCGCTGCAGAGTGACACTCAGAACCACCAGACCAATGAGCTGGCTCCAGAAATGCTATTTTAAAGTGTGTGCCTGTTGCCCAGTCTGAAACCAGTAAGCCCTAGTGGAGATTATGGCTATGCAAGTAATGATGCAAGATTGTCTAGCTGGCTGACGTGTATTGAATTAAACTTTTTTTTTTGGTGAGGCCGAGTCTTCAAACTTGAATTCAGTTTCCATGTTTACATTTTACAAGATTGTCCTAGGAACATGAATTTGGCCACGAGAGCTATTTTTTAATATTATTGGGACTTGGACTTTCCCTGCGTCTATTTTATTTGAGTTGAGGCACTGCAGAGTTGAGCAAATCCTTAATGCTGCTGGCAATGATCTAAACAAAGCTGTGTAGTTTTTGAGTGCATGCACAGAAAAGGCGCTTTCAACTGCTTAGAGCTTCATTTTTGAGCTTATCAAGTTAATAGATTTTGAGGCCATAATAGGAGATCATTATGATCCTATAGTCTGTCATCCTGCATAACACAAGCCATAGACTTTTATCCAGGGATTGATGCGTTGAGTACTGAGTCACATGGAAAGTTTTAAAGTTCAGCTGTATTTAAGGAAAAGAAAGGGGCAAAAAAAAGGAAAAATATTTTCCCAATGTCGCTTTTGTGTATCTATATGAGGAAAAACTGACAGCATCCGTGGCTTTTCTTGTCTGCGCAACTCAAATGACTAAAGTGATTTTGGTCACTCTTTCCTCTAGAACAAATATACGGGCTTTGGGTTGAGACCAAACATGGAAATTGCAGCCTGCAACTGAATGAGTTGAAATGGCTGGAATGGAAGTATTGTGTCATTAACTATAAACACTGCTATGGGTACAGGTTCTTGAAGTCAGGCACTTGGAAATGGTACAGCAGCTAGCATCTTGGGCTTCTTCTTTTAATGCTGTGTCTCTGGCAGGTGGGTGTTTGGGAGTGGAGATGCTTTGGAACACTGAGGCCTAAACTTCACTAATTTTTTGGTGCCCGATTTGAGGCCTACGTTTCAGAACTGCTGAACATCAGTAAGTGCTGGTGAAGTCAGTTGGAATTGGGGGTGCTCAGCACTGCTGGGAAGGCCCACTGACGTCTCACATTGGGAATCCAAGATTAGTGGGCACTTCTGAAAACTTTAGCCTTAGTGTTTCCAAGAGTCTCTCTTAAGTACCTGATTGGAATCTTCTTAAAGGTTCCCTCAGCCCTGAAAACACCTCCGTAAAAGCCTGACATGGGCACAGTGCTTCCCAGGGTCTTCGAAAGGCAGCTTTAGTTTGTTTGGCTGAATTCTGAATGAATTCCCATGGGCTGAGAGTGTTGACACGGGGAGTGTTTGTTTGTTTTTTGTTTTGTTTTTAAAACCTGATTTTTAGCACAGCGTGGTTCAGTCCCTGGGGAATGAATCTGTGTTTTGGAAACTAGAAGCAATGTAGTCCCCACTTCTTGGTTATTAGATCTCTGTCCAGGTTGGTGCTCTGGTTGCACCCCTTTCAGGTGTCTCTTATTTTTATTTTTTTAAACCAGTGATATGACACGCAGCCAGAGGAGCACCGCACACTCCCTTCAATCCCGAGGGGGCTTCCTATCCTCTCTGCTCTCTCAGGGTAAGAAGGGCCCTTCTAGACCAGCTCTGACGACTGGAGTCTCCCCAACACAGGCTGGTGGGATATTGTTAGGGAAGAAAGAACCATCAAACCATCAGGTAATTCTCCAGTGGGTTCCTTGTAAGATGATGCTTGAATAGCCAAGGAGCTAACCTGTGCCACCTCTGCTATTGGCTTATCCTTGAACCTGGAAAACCCCTCCTACTATCTACCATCTTGTTCTCATCTGGGTCCTGGGACTGAATGGCAGTCATTCTAGTGTTGCATTGGTCTGAGCGCAGCTGGTATTTTACCTTCCGTTTTGCTTTTTGTTCAAAGGTCTGGCACAGTCATTAACAGGGCTCAGGTTTTACAGATCTTCCCTTTGCCTTCCAGAGCACCAAAGGAAAGGAGGTGGCAACAGGCTGCAAGGATGTAAAGAGTCACTTCACGGGGCTGACAGCAAGTGAGCCTAGCTCAGTACCGCCGCGTCAGAGGCGGCTGCAGGACCATGGGAAGGAAAGAAAGGAGCTCTTATCGAAAGTAACTCCCCAGGTATTTGGAGATCTCACAGGTGGTCTTGGCATTGTACTGCTGTCCAGTGCAGTAGAACTTAGTAAGGCAGATGCATGTTTTTTGTAAAATCCCTAGCCTGATATTCTAATGCGGCTCAGCTGTATGAAAGCTCAGTTATTCTAGCTAATCGGTTACTCTTTTCCCATTCTTAGAATATTTCTGCAGATTCCTAGCAGAATAGAGGAGGGATCTGGGTGTAAAGCAGGAGTTAGAAAAGTTGTCTCTCCTGTCTCCCCCCCCTTCCCCTGCCCCCACCATCTTCAGTGGGCCCCAGCTCTGCATCTTCAAATGCATGATGTTTAGTTCTGATCTCACTTTATCAGCAGTGATACCTAGTGATAAGACCTCAGTACAAGCTGGTGACCAGCTGTCAGCCAGAATTAAAATCTCTATCTTTAAAAAGTGGTGCTGTCCCAGAGAAGCTAGCAGCTCTGATTCCAGTGACAACTCTTTCTTCACTGTAACAGCCTGGGCTCTGGAGAACAGTTTGACAGGTTTTCCTGGGAAGAAATGCAGAGGCTTGAGGCCTTACCTGTAAGAGTTAACAACATCTCTTGTACAGAAGAGTGGATTTGCTGTGGGTAAGCAGGTTGCAGAACAGGAGCCACTCAGTGAAAAGCTACATTTTAGGCTTTAGAAAACCTGTAGGTCAGTAGTGCCACATAAAACAGCCTTGTGTTGTTGGTGCAAACCCTACTGTAAAAGGGACATGACAACAGCTTCTTGTATTTGCTTATCTCAGAGACCCTGACTTGAGGGCCCTTATGAAGGAAGACATGGTAGGGACAGCGGTGCTTATCAGTCCTTCCAGGTGGCACTTTGTTGGGTGAGGTGGCACTGCCAGATCATCCAGATCACAATGCGAACCTGGCAGTACTGGGTGCACCTCTGCTGGCTTCTCAACAAGTTTTCTCTGGCCTTCCTCTTTTCCCTGGTTTTGTTAAGCTCTCAGGAAGTTGGTTGCTTTAGGTATAATGTGTTCTTGACTCGCTTGGGTAAAAAGGAAAGGTGATGCTGTGTTTTTTTCACAGGCGTTCAGTGGTGTTCCCTTCCAAGCTAACTAACATGAACAAGGGTGACGTTCTGAGGCTTCAGTTTCACAAGCTCTTTGCAACCACATGACTGCAGATGGGATTTGATTCTCTCCTGTTGCCCAAAGCAGGCCAATAGTATAAGTGCAAAAAATCCCCAATTACACTTTTGAATATCTTAACCTCTCCAGATAATGCTGTAACAAGATACTGTCTCCAGGTATCTCCAGCTCTTCTGCTTTCCATCTCTTGTCATGAGAGGAGGGATGGCCTTGTGGGACTCTGGATACCTTTGTTCAGTTCCTGACTGCCACAGACTTCTTGTGTGAATATAGGTGGATTATTTAGTCGCCATGCTTCTGTTCCCTGTCTGTAAAATGGGCGTAATATTCTTTCTCCTACCCTCTCTCTGTCTTGTCAGCTTAGATTATAGGTTCTTTGGCTTTAAGTGTTTGTATTGTGCCCATGTGTTCCCATCGTGGGGCTGCAATCTTGATTAGAACCTGCATACAATAATAAATCCAAATATAACAATGATCTGGATAACTAATACAAATTGAGCCGGGCAGAACTGGGCATGAAGAGGAACATGAGGTGACCTATCTGCATTGGTGTTTAAAACCTTCACAAACTTGTCTGGTTAATCTGCAACTCTGACAGGCTTTCACTAGAAAAATATCAGTTTAAAACTAGAACTCCAAACCCTTTTTGTAAAAGCTCCCTGACACACGCCGTGCGATATGCTCTTTTCTCAAGGGCAGTTGTAGAAAAGCACCAGAGGCACATGCTGGGACTGTAATAATGCTGTTCTCTCCAAAAGAACCTTCTAGTTCTTGCAAAAGGATTTTAGCCACTGACCAGCAACTGCGCTTCTAGTAGCGCAGCTCCTTGGTTCTCTAGTTTGTCAGGATGGATGTGAGTCGCTTAACCCAGTACTGCTGCCTGGCTATACTTTATATAGGGTTCTTTCCTTGCTTTAGGGGCAGTGTGTGGAGAAAAAGACTGAGACTGGTGCTACAGAGGCAGAAACCTCACCTGAGCTGCATACTGAGCAATCGGAAACCCTCACCAAAGCTTCCGCATTCAGCACAGAGGCTGGAGGTGTCAGACAGGAGCAGCCGTTCATTGTCCTAAGCCAGGAAGAATACGGAGAGCACCACTCCTCCATCATGCACTGCAGGTAGTGGGGGCACTTTTCATGCAGTGGAGGTGTGATAGGATCATCAGCTCCTTGGGAGCGGGGTGGTATAGGAGCTACTCCAAAGGTAGCATTTCGAGGTGGCTGGCATAGTGTCAGTGCCTTTGTTCCTGGGGGAATGCCAGTGATGCACAGGAGAATGAAATCCATGGGAAAGCAGGAGGGTGTCATTAAAGGGCATTACGCTTTGAAATTCTGTTCGCATTCTTGTACTGCACCTGGTATCTCAGCACCTTCAGTTAAATTGGTTCATGTCGCTCTAGCAAAGGAAGACTGTTGAACTATGTTTAGAGGGAGGCATTTCTAACCATGAGCGTAGGAAGGAGAATGCTCATTGATGTTTTCTTCTGTGCATAGGGTGGATTGCTCTGGGCGGAGGGTGGCCAGCTTGGACGTAGACGGGGTCATCAAGGTGTGGTCTTTTAATCCCATGATGCAGACCAAAGCTTCGTCTATTTCCAAATCTCCGCTGCTCTCTTTAGAATGGGCAACCAAACGGGACAGGTTGGTGAGTAGCACATCTACTTGTGTACTGTGGAGTTGCTACTGATGCCTAACAAATAGGGGTTACGCATCCATGGACATGTTCTGCTGTATATTGTATGGTATCCATGCTAACTGAACTTAAAATAAAATCAGGATAATGTCACATGTCAACGTATACATGTAGGAACAAAGAATGTAGGCCATACTTACAGGATTGGGGACTCTGTCCTTGGAAGCAGTGACTCTGAAAAAGATTTGGGGCTTGTGGTATATTCAGCTCAACGTGAGCTCCGAGTGTAACACTGTGACCAAAAGGGCTAATGCGATCCTGCAATGCATAGACAGGGGAATCTCAAGTAGGAGTAAAGAGATTGTTTTACCGCTATATCTGGCACTGGTGTAACCACAGCTGGAATATTGTGTCTCGTTCTGGTGCTGACGATTCAAGAAAGATGTTGATAAATTGGAGAGGGCTCAGAGAAGAGCCACGAGAATGATTAGAATCTTAGAAAACATGCCTTATAGTGATAGATTGTGCTCTTTGTTAAGCTAAATAGACTCAAAGAGAAGGTTAAAGGGTAACTTGTAGGTACTTATGGACTGTAATCATGGGGGGGGAAGGATATTTAATAATGGGATCTTCAATGTAGCAGTGAAAGGTATAATATGAACCAATTCAGACTGGAAATATGGTGTACATTTTTAATGCTGAGAGTAATTAACCATTGGAAGAATTTACCACGGTGAATTCTCCATCACTGACAGTTTTTAAATCAAGATTGGATGTTCTCCTAAAAGATCTGCTCTAGGAATTACTTTGGGGCAGTTCTCTGCCCTGAGTTATATAGGAGGTCAGAGGAGATGATCACAAATGCCCCTTCTGGTCTTGGAATCTATGACAGTGGAAGGGAGTTGTAAATTTAGGGGATGAAGATCAGAAACCTCTAGGAGCTGAAACAGAAGGGAGAGTGGGAGTATATCTGGAACAACTGAGCAGAAATTCAATGCTGCCTGCTTTAGTAGGTGGACCAAAGGACTGGAAGTTGGGATGCCTGCTCCTGTTTCCTGACTTGCTGTGTGGCCTTGGCCAATTCAGTTATCCCCTTTTCAGAGTTGGGTGGATAACCGCTTTCTCACAGGGACGCTAAAGCTTATTTTATTTTCATTAAGTGGTTTGAGACTTTCAGAAAGGCCCTGTGGAAGTGAAGAGCACTACTCCTTATCCTACTGGATAATAGGACAAGGCTTAATTTCTGTGCAGTCCATTTACCTGAGTAACTTTTATTGTCTGTGATGCTATGGGACACGGTAATGGGATTTTACATCATCCCAGTTGGGCAAAGTAGTTGGGAAATGGTCCTGTGACAGAGGAAAGTTTGTTCATATTAAGGAGTTGCTAATGTCTCGCTGCTAGGTCTGAAATGCTGTCCAATTAAAGCTAGTTCTGCTGTTTGGGTGTTTCACTTCCCTAGTTCTTACTGAGACTTTTCATGCAAATGCAATCTTTCTCACTTAGAAGTCTCTCCTGCTTATTCCCCAACTGATATTGTGGTCTGAGGATTTTAAAAAGTAATGGGTTGACATCCAGTGGGATTCAGCAGCATAAGAACATGAAAGTCCAAAGCCGAATGATTGTTGTTTTTTCTTAATAAAAGCAGGGACAGATGCATTAATATTGCTGATGTGTATATACTTCTCCTTCCTCTGAACAAAAGGAGGCATCCCTGTCTCCCTAGCTCTCCCCCAAGGAGGATGAATACTCATTCTGTTGGCTGCATGACCATTTTTCCTCAACGCCAGATCTCTATTCTTAATCTGACACCATTTCTTCTTCCTCCCCACACTCCACCCTGCAGTGTATATCCTGCTTCTGGAAGATGACTTGTTCCTCCCCAGGGTCCTAACCTAGTCCTGTTTCCAAAGTGGCCACAAACTTACTCCTCTCACTGACACCATGCTTTAGGGGCTTTCTAAGAGTAAACTCCCTTGGAATATAGCCAGTCCCCAGTGGACATCCACAAGGGGATAGGATACTTTCTGATGGATTGATATGTAGTCAGAAGTGAACGTTCTAAAGAGAAGACTTCCCATGTGGTGTGGTGGCTCAGGGACAGAGCCATCATCCTCAGTTCCTTACTTTCTGTTTCTTTCCCTCATGCTTGGTTTCAAGCTGTTGCTGGGCAGCGGGGTTGGGACAGTTCGTCTCTATGACACCGAAGCCAAGAAGAATCTCTGTGAAATTAACATTGATGAAGACATGCCCAGGTAATCCTGAAAATCTCTTGCATTCCTCTGTGTGTGTGGAAGAGTAGATGGGCTTTCAAAGTTTCTCCTGCATTCGTATGACTCTGTTACCCAGCCCCCATTTCCGAAGGCAGTCTCTGTCTGGTCCTGTGTGAAACAACTGCCTTGTGCAACAGGAATTGTTGATGATGATTGATTCATTGCACACTACTTCTTGATAGCAACCTGCTTCTAGTCCTCTGTCGAGTTTTTTCAGGATGCTTATTAAGTCTCAGAGCCATCACATAGATGTTTGCTGAGAAGATGGACACAGCATTGAAGTGACAAATCAGCTCTGCATGTGGTCTAGTCTAGCAGCAGACAAGCAGGACACTTATTGCAATCCAAAGTGTGTTAGTGGGCTTTAATGTCCCTAAATTGAGAAGTCCGACATCTTTTATGCTACTTTTAATTAGTACAGTATGAATTTCCTTTAACTAGTACTAACCCTGGTGGCCACCCCATTCTGCCATGACTAATGCACAGCACTCTAAATTATGTTCTTGATGCACAACATCAAGTTCTGTCCCAACACGGAAATAACCCCCTCCTCCAGTGGGTGAGCAGATGCTGCAGAAGGCATGTTAATGTGTGTGCGTTCTGGCTAGCAGCACCAAACCCCCTCGGCACAGATTGTTTTTGCTAGCAGCAAGAATTGTCTTGGGTTGTGGGCGTGGTGCGGTTGCCATGTCAGGTTGTTATGAGACACATAGGTCCTAACCCTGCATGGCCGCCTGCTTCTGCTGCTCTGAAGGTCTTGCCAAAGCAGCCTTTCTGGGGCGGGATTTCTACCTGGGTGAGGGGGAGAGCTAGGAATGGTGCCCACTCCAGGCTTCCTCTCTGGGTTTCTTATCCAGAGGGACCAAGCTGACTGTGGGTGCTGTGTATTTCAGGATCCTCTCACTTGCGTGCAGCCCAAGTGGTGCCTCCTTTGTCTGTTCTGCTGCAGCACCAAGCCTGGTCACACAGCTGGACCTCGCAGCCGCTGATCCTGGAGGGAGCGGCATGAACCAAGTTCCAGGGAAGCTGCTTCTGTGGGACACTAAAACCATGAAGCAGCAGGTATTGTCTCGTGTCTTCACTCCTTGAATCTGCTCACTAAGAACAAGGAAGCGGTTTTTCTCCTAGCCCCCTCTTTAATTAGCAATCTCACTCTCCTCCACTTCCCAAATAAAACCACAACTGGGTGGGTAACCAGGCTTATTTTTCAGGGTTCCTTCAGAATACCCCAGCCCCTTGTTTTCTGCTTTTCCCCAGCCCTTGCGAGGGCTTATATGGTTGAATGTTGCTTTCTCCAGCCTCCATTGTCCCAGTCTGAGGTATATTTAGCAGAGTCAGGTTGCTCCTGCCACCCCCTGTGCTGCCTGGTTAGCATGTGAGGGACTGTTCAAGATTCACGTTCTCCACTTAGCACTGATGCTGAGGTAGCTCAGCAAACCACAGTCTTGTGAACGCTCAGTGCCACAGCCTTGGCCGGTCGTGTTGGTCGTCAGGATGAACATAAAGGGATCAACATACAACGCATCATTCCTTTTATTTCTAAAGTGCCTGTAGCATCTGGATGCTTTTATTGATGTATTTGTGTAAGGGAAGCTTCCCAGAGGGGATATAGCTCTCCTGGCTTGTCTGAGTCTTACCCTTCCACATAAAAAGCTAGGAAACAAAGGGGAGTCATGGGCCCTGTCATTCTGCCCCTTTGACCAGTCTGAGCAGGCTATGCTCAGACTCTGTCTAATAACTGGCAGAAGTTGGTTCCACAGTCTTGGAGCCATGACCAAGAAAGCTCTGACTCGGCCAAGCTGAACAGTTGGTTCTGTCAACTAACACGTCCTGACGAAATGCAGCTACCATCCTGGGGTGCAGTTAGAGGTGGTCATGGGGTGCAAAGGTGGGGTGAAAGTGAGGGGGTGGGATACCAGATTGTGGAGGGAGGGCTGTCACTCTGAAGTCTGGCTAAACAAACTTGATACCTGGGTGGTATCTGCCCCATGGAAGAGGTTTGTAAGGACATAAGCACAGAGTGAAATCCACTAATGGTGACTTTATCTTTTAGCTCCAGTTTTCTCTTGAACCAGAGCCCATTGCCACAAACTGCACAGCCTTTAACCACAACGGCAACCTGTTGGTCACTGGAGCAGCAGATGGAATAATTCGTCTCTTTGGTAAGCAGGGGTCTCAGATGACAACTTTCTCCAGCCTTTCCTAGCTGAACTGTCCCGAGTACTCCTCAGCGCGATGAGGTACACGTGGGTAGTGCCGTGACTAAAGGCAGATGTGGCAGCCCCTTGTCTGGGAGCTATTGCTCAGGGCAAGCATGATTTATTGGAACCAGTTTTTAGTGGGGGAAGTTGGATGCTCCTTGAAATGCCGTAGAATCCTTCTCCTTCCCCTCTTGCCCCTAAGAACAGAAGGAAGCTCAGCTTAATCTCTCATCTGGAGAGTGGCACTTCAAGCAGTGCAGTTACCCCTAACACAGCACCAAAATCACATTGGTGTGAGCCCAGGCTCTGGAGTAGGGCATGCCCATCTGGTCCAAAGATGAGGACTGCCAGCCGAGCTGTTCTCTCCCCTTCCCGTCAGCTGTTCCCAGCTCATTCTCTACGTATGCTTTAGCCTATACCTGTGAATGGAAGTCCCCCACCCTGCTCCGTGTTCTGTCCTCTGTCAGCATTGGACTTGTACTTGCCTTGCTAAGCCTTCAGACTGATGTGCTGAGAGACTGTGCTAATGCTAGGCAGAAATGGGGATCCTAGAATGATGGAAATGACCGTTTAAAAGGACCGCATGCCATCGTCTTCTGAACGCACTGTGGCCTCTCTGAGGGAGGTCACTTGTTCTCTGGCTCAGTGTGGCTCTGCGTCAGGCCGTCGGCACGCACAATCTTCCTTCCCTGTCCAAGTGAGTTTGGAGGTTAAAAAGGAAGGCAAAATTGCATCTGATGCTCTCAAGTGTCCTTGATCTAGTGACAAATTTGTGTAGACAGCCAGGTGGGCTGTTATGGTAGGCTGCAGCCTTCTCCACAGCTTTCCTCATTGCGCCTCACCCCTCCACAAGAGGTAGTTCTACCTTTCTACGTGTTCCACTTCCCCTCCATGCTCCAGGGCAGAACCTTCCTCTAGCTGAAGGGAGGCATTTAAGACCACTATCATTCTGTGCTAGAACCTAGTATCTTCCCGCTTAAGAAGATTGCCGGGAAAAATGCTATCCTGTTTTCCTAAATAACACTCTGGGGGGTGGTCTGTCCTGCATGTTGTACTGCTGGACGGGATTGCCCAGAGAAGCCATTGGGCTGCCATTGGCAGCCTCTCCCCTCATCTGGTGATGCTCTGAGCAATGGGTGTACAGCCCTGTAAAGCCAGAGGAAGTGTGCTTGGATACAAGGCCTTTGTGGATAATAGAAGAACAATACATGTAAGGGATCCTGGAGGTGGGGTGGGTGGAAGGGAAATTGGCATGGCTGGAGAATGGGGGACTGGATGGTGGGCGGAGGGAAGGCACAAAACACCCTGCCTTCAGTTTTAAGAGCCCTTTCTCTGTTTCCCACCTCTGTGCATAGTGACTGTTCAGTGATTGTTCTCCCCTCAGATATGCAGCAGCATGAGTGTGCTCTGAGCTGGACGGCGCATGATGGGGAGGTCTACTCTGTCGAATTCAGCTATGATGAAAACACAGTTTACAGCATAGGAGAAGATGGGAAGGTAGGCTCTGCGTGACCTCACAGTGAGAAGGTAGCGAGATCCTAGACTGGTGTGGTAGTGACATATTCTCCCTGCTCATCAGCTGTGTTGTCTTTGCACTGCCTGCTGTTCCTTCCTGCACAGCTAGAGTGGACGGGCTCTTTATTGTGTATTGACAGTTCCATCCCTGGGGCCGTTTCTCTATCTTGGCAGGCAGGCCAATCCACAAGGGAGAAGGAGGTTCAAGGGGGGAACGCTTACCTCTGATGCACACTGGGAGCAGTTCCTGGTGGGTGCAAGCGCTGAGATACAAGTATTGTAATAAGGAGGTAGTGATGAGTGGTTTGAGGAGGGAGTAGTTGATCAACTGGAGAGAAGAGGTGGGTGAAGAGTTGTTCACCCCACTGTGTATTGAATGCATGCAGTGTGCCAGGTGCTGTAAAGAGGTATAACACAGCCCTTGCCCCAAGGATCTTAAAATCTGATTTCAGTACCTTCCTACACTAAACCTGAATGTCTTCCCCAGCATGGAGAGCTCCTATCCTCCCACCAGTCCCCCCTTGGAATACTCCTTTAATTGAGACTGGGTCAATGATGGACAAGCGCTGATGCTTGTTGCTGTGCTGCTAAGACAACCAACCAAACCCCATCTTCCTTTCAGTGTATATGTTAAATGTCCAAGCAAGTCAGGTGGCTCTTGGGATGGCTAACCCAGGGGAGACCCGAAGCTGGGAAGTGGCTTAGTCGCTGTATTTGGATTTATGAGACTAAAGATATTGGCTGCCCAGGCCTAAGGTGCCATCATAAACTGAGTGCGTCCAACCATTATTTAAAGCCACTAATAACCATAAAATATGGTCCAGGCTGTTGCTGGCCTCTAAACAGCAATGGCTAGTTTAACCTAAAACTAAGAGAAAATGGACCATGCCTCAAACTCAGGCCTGAAGCAGCATTCCCCTGCCCAAGAGCCTTCATCAAGATAAGCCTTGTAACATGCCCTGAAGGGCAACGCATTGGCGGGGTGCCTGACCAATGCGGAGCGAGTTCCAGAGCCAGGGGCCCTCTGCAGAGAGCACCCTGCCAGCAGCTCCCTCTGTTGTATAATGGAGGGCTCCACTTAAAGCATCTGCATGGATCTCCATTGTGGCAGCACGGCCCGGGGGAGAGGCAGGTCCCAGTGATGGCAATTACCTATTGAGACAACTTACCCTAGGGATGGGCTGGATTCCCCATCACTTGGGTGTCGTTTTACAAGATCTGCTCCAGCTCAGCCAAAAATTAGGGGCTTGATAAAGGGATGACTGGGTCAGATTCTATGGGCTGTGTTATGCAGATCAGATCAGATTAGATCATAATGTTTCTTTCTGGTCTTAAACCCCGTGAATAGTACTGAACTCTGTGATACCTCTAGCATGAATCTATTTCACTGGAGACTTTTATCCCCTCTTTTGTTGTCCTAGTTTATTCAGTGGAATATTCACAAAAGTGGCTCAAAAGTGTCTGAGTACGTCCTTCCCATGGATGCCACCGGCCCCTTCGTGCTCTCAGGGTACAGTGGGTATAAGCAAGTCCAGGTCCCGCGAGGAAGGCTTTTTGCTTTTGACTCCGAGGGAAACTACATGCTGACCTGTTCCTCCACTGGGGGCATCATCTACAAGGTAAGGGTATGAAAAACAATGGGGGTTGTTGGAACGGATACAGACAAGCTTCCTATCCAGAGGCTGGAATTTGCAGCCTTTTGCAAGAATCCGTTCGTGCTTTGAGCCAGTAAAGGGCCACCGCCAACTTGTAGCTCAGGCTGGGCTCACTGGTGAGTCTGATGCTGTGGTGCATACGCACTAACAGTGGTGCACAGCAAGTAGATTGTTTTGTTACAAAAGCCCCATTTGAAGCGGTTTTCCTTTCTGTAAATGCCTAGGAAGAATCCGATCTGTGTTGGATGGGATACAGACTTCTACAGGCCCAGGGTAGCTTAGTGCCAAAGTCACAACCAAAGTTGCATTTTGCTGGCTAATTTTGCCCCTTTGCTCTACCTGATGTGCTCTGTGCAAGCTTCTGCTGGATCTAGTATGAATTTTCTTTTATTTGGGCACCTCTTTAAAGTGCGATAAGGAAGAAAAATGACCTTTTCCCTCCTCCACATATCTGCTACCTAAAGCCCAAACATGTCCCTAACACAACTGAAGGACATGGGCCTATTGGGGTTCTTAGGTTATGTCCGGCTTTAGATTCCCATTTGAGCAAGCTGCTTCTGCTGCAGAAACCTGCTTTAATAAGTTCTTGTGATCTGTCTTCCCAACCCCTGTTGCAGCTGAACAGCGACGAGAAGATCCTGGAGAGCTGCCTCTCCCTGGGAGGACACAGAGCCCCAGTGGTCACCGTGGACTGGTGCACAGCCATGGATTGTGGGACCTGCCTCACTGCCTCAATGGATGGGAAGATCAAACTAACAACCTTACTTGCTCAGAAACCTTAAACTGAGCAGCACTGATAGGAAAGAACCAGATGTGTTATGAAATCCAGTGTTAACCGTAGAGGAACAAACTACATGGAAGGAGAAGAAGGCGAATTACCTGGACCAAAACTTTTTTTACAAACAGCAAACCACAGCAGATAGGAACCTGTTCAGCTACGGGAACAGTGGCTGCACTGAAGAACTGACACTCTTAAGATGACCTGTTTTGGCAGCTGTGGAGCCTCAAGCACCACTTGGCTCTAAGTGGTTGGGGTAGGGCAGGTGAAGGTTACATGCAAATGTAAGCTGAATGCTGAATTGCATTTCAACACAACGGCTCCAGCTGAAAATACCTGCGTGAAACTCCCAGTATTCTGTATGTAATCTTTTTCTTAAAATAAACTGTTCCCTTGCATTTGACTTGTGTACTTATTACTGCAATAGATTCATACTGTGATGTTGCACTCCATATGTTTTATGGAAATATGCTTGAGTATGAATGACATAACTGGAATATGCTTTATGCAAAAGGTCTCTTGTAAGGTATCAAAACAAAGGTTATAACCTACTGAATATATTCCTCCTATTTGTATGTATGTATCATTCTTGTATCTGAAGCTAGAAATACGAAGTGTAACTGAGGTCCTATTGTAATTATGCAAAGTGTGGGCCATTAATGGTGGCTTAGAATCTTGATGGCTCCCATTGACTAGGGCAATTGGTTGTGAGTGGGTTTATTTACAGAGCAGGTCCTCAAGGAATCAATTCTGAAGCACTTAGAGGAGAGGAAAGTGATCAGGAACAGTCAGCATGGATTCACCAAGGGCAAGTCATGCCTGACTAACCTAATTGCCTTCTATGACGAGATAACTGGTGCTGTGGATGAGGGGAAAGCAGTGGATGTGTTATTCCTTGACTTTAGCAAAGCTTTTGATATGGTCTCCCACAGTATTCTTGCCAGCAAGTTAAAGAAGTATGGGCTGGATGAATGGACTATAGGGTGGATAGAAGGCTGGCTAGATCATCAGGCTCAACAGGTAGTGATCAATGGCTCCGTGTCTAGTTGGCAGCCGGTATCAAGCGGAGTGCCTCAAGGGTCAGTCCTGGGGCCGGTTTTGTTCAATATCTTCATTAATGATCTGGAGGATGGCGTGGACTGCACCCTCAGCAAGTTTGCAGATGACACTAAACTGGGAGGAATGGTAGATACGCTGGAGGGTAGGGATAGCATACAGAGGGACCTAGACAAATTAGAGGATTGGGCCAAAAGAAATCTGATGAGGTTCAACAAGGACAAGTGCAGAGTCCTGCACTTAGGATGGAAGAATCCCATGCACTGCTACAGACTAGGGACCGAATGGCTAGGCAGCAGTTCTGCAGAAAAGGACCTAGGAGTTACAGTGGACGAGAAGCTGGATATGAGTCGACAGTGTGACTTTGTTGCCAAGAAGGCTAACGGCATTTTGGGCTGTATAAGTTGGGGCATTGCCAGCAGATCGAGGGATGTGATCATTCCCCTCTTTTCGACATTGGTGAGGCCTCATCTGGAGTACTGTGTCCAGTTTTGGGCCCCACACTACAAGAAGGATGTGGAAAAATTGGAAAGAGTCCAGCGGAGGGCAACAAAAATGATTAGGGGGCTGGAGCACATGACTTATGAGGAGAGGCTGAGGGAACTGGGATTGATCAACTTTCACTGAAGTCCAAAGCTCTTATTTAACTTCAGTGGAAGAAAGATCAGGACCTTAAACTTCCCCTCCCCCTGAAAAACTTTCATCTCAAGAGGATCACCTTAACATAAAACATCTTGATTGGCCAGAGCCCGACTTCCATCTGAACAGCTTCTCCTCTGGTTTTCAGGATGAAGCTGTTCCTTTTAGTAAGCACCCTTGGGCATTCATGCACAGAGACGTTATAAGAATATTGCTCTTAGTTTGTTAGCTGAAATTATAGACACACCTGTGTAAGTGTAGTATGTGTCCGTCCACCTGTCTGATACTTTCCGACATCTGTTTGGCAGGACTATTGACAGCTAAAGTGTTGGTTTGATATGTACCAGTTAAAGAAATTACAGTGTTCATAGAACTAGTTACACCCTTACACATATGAATGCCAAGATTTGCAAAAGTGTCTACATAAAATTAGACACCCAAATCCATGTTTTCAAGAAAGCTGAGCCAAGAATCTCATGCTCACTTCAGTGGGAGCTGTTGTGTGCACAGCTCTTCTGATAGTCAGACACCTAAATAAGAGGTACCAACTGTTGAGACTCTTTACCCCTCTGTATACATTTAGGCCAATACAGATTTCATTGTCATGTCCAATTTTGACCCCTTCATAGGCTAGTTTCAGAGAAAACATATTATAAACACTTAATAGACACAAAGAAATAGTCACAAGATTATATCATACATTATCCAGTGATTAATGGCAACAGGTCAGTAGCTTACACTGAAGAGTTCCATCTCCTAGTCAGGAAGCTGTACAAATAATCTTGGTTCTTCCTCTCGAGCAGGTTTCTGAATCAGATTGATGGCATGCTGTTCCCTTGTGCACTACTAGGAAATGGAGATGATGCTATCTTCACTGCACAGCGCCTCAGCAGCAGCAATCTAGCCCCTTTATACTCTTTCAGAATGGAACAGATAAAGCATCAGTGTAGCATGGAATTAAGCTATCGTAACACTGCATCAGAGTGGAAAAGCCATAAAGACTTTAGTCGACAATAGGCATCTCTCTCCAGTTTCAGAGGAGCATAACAGGCTGTCAGTGAATGCAAGCAACACCCACCTGTTAGCGAGTGCTGATTTTGCAAACTCCTTGGTGCAGCTGGCTCATTTTCCCACCTGAGAATAAGGGAGTCTAGAAAACAGGAAGAGCACTAGTACCTGAGAGAGTCAGATCCTAAAGCCAGGGGATCCTAGGAGGAGATAAGCCTGGGCAGAAGGCTTTGTTGGGGAAGGGTCACGTTGTATTATTTTTTAATTATATTTTTGTTAATAACTGAGACCCCAGGAAGGTCTCTTTTGCCTCTGCGAGCCTGCGGTTTTGTTTGGAACAGGGCAAGGACTCCACCTACATACAACAAGCTGGAGAAGACATCAGCCTCAGCCTACACCTTTGCAAGCCAGTGGCTCACTCCTTCACAAACCAGACTTCGTTGCGTCGCCAGTACGGTTTCATGGGGGGATCGTAGCCATTACACAAGTAGAAGTCCTTGCGGTAGGTTGCCTCACTCCCCAGGGCAAAGCGCAGCTTGGCGGCATAATTCACATCTTCCTCTTCCTTGGCATAACCACCAAACTGCCTGCAAAGGAGCCAAACATGGAGACACTGAGTGAGACAACCCTGAAATATGGTGACAAAAGGGGAAAGAGGGAACAAGATGCTAAAAACACAGTGATGTAGATCCGTGCTGTGGCTTTTTCCTGAGCTATCCTGTCTGAATCTAGTGCAGGTAAAAGGCGTTGGCTTGAGAGCCCCAGAGACTAGACAGCTTTAGTCATCCACAGATATATAAAGCACGGGCATCACCTGTACTAGCCCCCCACGTTCTGCCCTACATCTCAACCCCAAGCTGAAGGGACAGCTTCTTGTAGTGAAGGGATTGGTATCTCCAAGCCCATTCAATTCTTGACCTTTGTGCTGAGCCTGACAACACAGATGTTAATTGTGGGGTGAACACTTGCCTGCTGGAACCTGAACTATGAGAGGAAGCCAAACTCTAGCTAGTTCAAGTAAGAGAGGGATAAAAAACAACAAAGGGCTGCTACTGATTCCTGCAGGAACAACCAACAGCATGTAGCTCATCTTTGTTGACAATGCAGCCTGTCCCCATGGAGGCAACCAAACACAAAAGCTGGATTGTGGCAGCATTCAGACACACCGCAGGAGCCTGCAGACTGCAAAGGGAAAGGCCAGTCCAGCTAGAAACATCTCACCAAGGGGGAATGGATTTGAATCCAGCATAAGTGTGTGTAGCAGCCTAACAAAATACCAAATGGCTGTTCAATCATGAATGACAATAGATGGATTGATTCTAGTTTCTAGAGGACATGTGTCCACATTACTGTGTGGCACTAACTGACCCCTGAGTTAGACAGCTGGTGGGCCGTGACCACTATTTATCTCTCTGTTCTTAACTCTCTCATTGTTACTGGCATACTCTTATGGTCTATGGCCAACATCTGTATCATCAATAATTTCAACAGAAATCTGCCGAGGGACCTCCAGACTGATATGAGAGACAGAGGAGTATTCTGCTCATTGAAAACTAACAACCACAAAGGAAACGTTAGAGGAGAAAACCCTAATGTATTTATTTTTACATCATATTTACTCCTTTGTGCCTATTTCCAGCCCCTTCCTCCCTAAAAGAGATGTCCAGCCTGAAATGCCATCCATAAGTGGATTTGTAAATGTTGCTTCTATACAACCAAGCAGTGAGCATATGCATGCTGTTAAGCTTTATGGCAAAGTGCTCCAAGGTTGGAGGGATACTGGTGCAGAAATTTCTGTGGTCGGGAGGGACCTGATCCATGCGAAGGATTTGTTACCAGGAAAACTGGCAGAATTAAAATTGGGGGAAGGTTACAAAGTCCTTGCACCTTTAGTTAAGGTACACATGGAAACTGGTGATTTGCAGGCTGAACTGACTGTCGCAGCAGTGGCACACAATTTTGCACAGTTTCTACTGGGGAATGGCTTTTTAGATGTGGCAGAATCTGTCCCAGGGTTTGTTAGTAGCAAGAAGGAATCTTGTGCTGAAAGCCTCAGAGGGGAGGGTGAAGTCACATGTGCTGCTGGGGAAATAGGAGAGTGTCTCTTTAATTACTCTGTAGCAGTGGAAAATGAGCCGTTGGGGGCAGGGATGGTTGAGGCCAGGGCCGGCTTTAGGCACTGCGGGGCCTGATTCGAAAGAGCTGCCGCCGAAGACAGCAGCGGGACTTCGGCGGCAGCTCAATTGGCTGCCGGTGCCTTTGGCAGCACGTCGGCGAAGGGTCCTTCTTCTGCGGCAGCGATTGAGCTGCCGCCAAAGATAGCGGCGGGACTTCGGCGGCAGCTCTATTGGCTGCCGGTGCCTTCGGCGGAGGGTCCTTAGGGACGTTGCAGGGCCCTCTTAGGGGCGCGGGGCCCGATTCGGGGGAATTGGGTGAATCACCCTAAAGCCGGCCCTGGTTGAGGCCCGTTCCTGTAGCCCCAGGGCTCAGGGCAGGTCCCTGCGGGAGGGGGTGGATAGAGCCAGCTCCTGCCCTGTGATCATCTCTCTGGGCGGGGGGGATAATCCACCTTGTAACGGGGAGGCCTTCCCAGCTGCTGACTGCCAGGAAGTGGCAGGTCAGCAGGGGACAGGCCCTACTCTGGGGTGCACAGAGACATGTATCCTGGAGATGGAAGTTGGGGTCCTGACTAATGAACAGTGGAGTAGTATTATATAGAAGCCAGGTTCTCCAGCTTTCACTTCCTCCCTTTGTTAATCTGCTGACCACTGTTGTTTCCCTTACATAGCCTTGCAGATCTCTAGGCAACATGTTTCAGCCCAGCCTCTGGGAGTGGGGGAATAGTGCACAAGTGATGCAGCTGTGTGAAGATAACTGAACCAGAACACAGATTTTGTGAGTCACTAGAGAGATGAAGGGGAACGATCAAAGTCCATTGCTGTGTGTGTTGGTCTGGATCTGAACTGTGATCAATGTGCTCCCTTAAAGGGCAGCTGTTGTAGGAGCAGCAGTGATCTGTATGGTCTGTATAACCTGTATGTTCAAAAGGTCTGTTATGTCCACTGCATGGACACTGTCCGAGGTGGAGTGTGACCAACCAGGTGCAGCCAAGTCATCTCTAGTCACAGGCCATGAGGAGCAGGTCCTTAAAAGGGGAAGGGGCCATGTGCTCGGGAGTGCACTCACAAGCTTGTACCTCCCATGAAGGCCCTTTGCCCGGACCGCCTGGCTAGTGGTTCGCCACGTTGCGTTCCATCGTGCCTCGGGAAGACTTACCTTCATCACACCGTCCATCGCTGTGCTGTGGGACACTTACCTTCTGCCAAACTCGGGTGGGTCATTAGTCCTCCCTAAGCTTACTAGCTGGCCCAATTTCGGGTAACAGCAGCAAGGAGAAGAAGAGAACTCAGGCAAGATGGGGGCAGGGGTGGAGAAGGAGTAAGGAAAAAAAAATTAAATTACTTGTTAAGTTGCTCAAAATGAGATAAAAAACAGCCCTGGTCTTTTCAAACTTATACCCTAACCCAGTGGTCCCCAACCTTTTTCTTCTGGCGGGCGCCAAAAAAAAAAAAAAACCGAGCGCTGCCGGCGGAGCAAAAAACAAAAAAAAAACCCCGAGGGCTCCGCGGGCGCACTTACACCCCCCGGCAGGCACAATGGCGCCCGCGGGCACCGCGTTGGGGACCCCTGCCCTAACCTCTTACCCCAGAGAGAAGCAAGGTGGGGGTTGCCTTATCTGTAATGCACAAATATTTCACAGAAATTAGATTGTTGTCTAAGAGGCATTTTTTCTGTGAAATGTACAGAGTGGAAATCATAAAGCATCTTTTTTTCCCTAGGATAGTGACAATTTTTTAAAATGATGTTAATGGGTTAAATGAGTCCTGTCATGCAGTCCCGGGCTACAATGGGACCCTTTTAAAAACTGCTTCACTCTTGGCAGGAGGTAAGGTCGTCATACAGATGCCATAATCTAAAATCCCCACCCTGTAGTCACAAGTTTAAAGCACTACAGTACTAAGTTCATAACTGACTTACCATTAACACTGCTGCTGTGCAGTCTGCCAGCAGAGGGAACCCAAACTAACAAACGGTTCCGGGCTGTGCTGACTTCTGGAAAGACCCAGATCTTGCAATAGGGAGATAACAGAATTACCTTGAGAGGGGTAGGGGGAGAGGGAGAAAACTTTTTTTGCTGTTTCCTAGCTGGAAAAGGGATAGGGCCAGAAGTGTCACTTAAACAACGAGGAGACCTTGTGGCACCTTAGAGACTAACAAATTTATTTGGGCATAAGCTTTCATGGGCTAAAACCCACTTCATCAGATGCATGGAGTGAAAAATACAGTAAGCAGTATAAATATTACAGCACATGAAAAGATGGGTGTTGCCTTACCTAGTGTGTGTGGGGGTCAGTGCTAATGAGGCCAATTCAATCAAGGTGGACGTTGCCCATTCCCAACAGTTGACAAGAAGGTGTGAGTATCAACAGAGAGAAAGTTACTTTTTGTAGTGACCCAGCCACTCCCAGTCTTTATTCAGGCCTAATTTGATGGTGTCCAGTTTGCAAATTAATTCCAGTTTTGCAGGTTCTTGTTGAAGTCTGTTTTTGAAGGGTTTTTTTGTTGAGGAATGGCCACTTTTAAGTCTGTCATTGAGTGTCCTGGGAGACTGAAGTGTTCTACTGGTTTTTGAATGTTACAATTCTTGATGTCTGATTTGTGTCCATTTATACTGCTTACTGTATTTTTCACTCCATGCAGATGATGAAGTGGGTTTAGCCCATGAAAGCTTATGCCCAAATAAATTTGTTAGTCTCTAAGGTGCCACAAGGACTCCTTGTTGGTTTTGCTGATACAGACTAACACAGCTACCACTCTGAAAACTGTAACTTTGTTCCTCTTATCTGTCAGTTTTCTTAGAAGCCATAAGCATCAAGCCAAGCTAAAGAGGGGATTGACAAGGGGGAGGGGACGATCCTAAATGCACTGTTTTGTGTCTCCTAGGGCTGCCGACTGATTTTGCAGCATGTACTTTAGCGAGATGTTCAACTCGCCCCTTGTCTAAAAGGGCTGCAACCATCAGATCCCTACACTCCAGGCCCTTCAGAATTCAAAGAATGCGATTTCCACTTCCTTTTAACCGGGTTCTAGAGCTCTTGCAAGAAGCGCTGCCCATGTTTGCCTGCCCCACCCCAGCCTCCACTCGTTAACCCTTTCCCAGCAGAATCAAGTGGGTTGTGCTGAGTTACTGAGTCCGCTGACTTGGTGCCTCCCCTGGGGATAAAGGGAAGTGGTCAACGCTTCTTAGTTGCGTCTGAAGAAGTGGGTTTTTTTCCCACGAAAGCTTATGCCCAAATAAATCTGTTCGTTTTTAAGGTGCCCCCGGACTCCTCGTTGTTGTTTTTGTGGATACAGACTAACATGGCTACCTCCTGATACTTGACTTCTTAGTTTAATTACAGTGAGCAGGGGCGGCTCTATGTTTTTTGCCGCCCCAAGCACGGCAGTCAGGCGGCCTTCAGCGGCATGCCTGCGGGCAGTCCACGGATTCAGCGGCGTTTCTGCGGCTGATCTGTCGGTCCCGCGGATTTGGCGTACCCGCCGCCGAATTACCGCCAAAACTGTGGGACTGGCGGACCTCCCACAGGCACGCCGCCGAAGGCTGCCTGACTGCCGCCCTCCTAACGACCATCAGGCCGCCCCCCGTGGTTTGCCGCCTCAGGCAGGCGTTGGCTGCGCTGGTGCCTGGAGCCGCCCCTGATTACGTGAGAACCAGCCCCGGCAGTTTTGTTTCCATGCGGGTTGCGAGGGTGCAGTCACGTCAGGAAAGTGTCTCTCTGGCAGCAGCCTGTGTCTTGGGGAGGGCACAGCCTAAACCTGCAACACAAACAGGGCACCCTAGCTAGCAGGGCCGGCTTTAGGCCGATTCGCCCAATTCCCTGGAATCGGGCCCCGCGCATAAGAGGGCCCCGCGGCCCCCCGGCCGGAGCTCTGGCCGGAGCACGGCAAGCCCCGCCCCCCACGAATCGGGCCCCGCCCTTTGTAAAGCCGGCCCTGCTAGCTACAGGGGCGCCGCGCTCGCCACAGAGTGAGAGGGGCGGGGTCTGCTCGCAGGGCAGCCGCGCTATTGAACTGGGCTGAACTCCCCGGAGTAACCCGCGCCCCTGCGCTGCAGCGCGGGGAGTGCAGCGGGCAGGGTGGATCTGCAGCCGCATTTCCCGGGGTGCCGTTGCGATTGTCCAGCCCTCTGACGCTTTAGTGTTTTTCAGTCGCCATCCAATGGGGAGAGGGCGAGGCGGAGCCCGGTGCCCGCCCGTGTAACTCCGGTTTCTAGCCGGGGAGGAGGGCGCTGCTTGGCCTGTAATGCTCTCGTGTGCATAGCGAGCCCCGCAGAAACGCGGGCAGCCGCACAAGCAGGCCCTGTGATGGCGTCTGGGCTTCCCAAGGCAGCCTCTCAGCATCACTAGAGAAGGCACGAGAGCTGGAGGCGCCCCCGGGGGCCCAGCCCTTTGCTAGCAGCTGGCCTAAGGCCCTTCCTTGGGGTAAGCGGGTTGGAGGGAGGCCGGACGAGTCCGGACACGTTCTGGAGATGTGTGTTTGCTCCTACCGGGAGCAGCTTGTCTCCCGCACCAGATCTGTGGGGGCAAAAGGGACGGGGCAAGGCAGCCTTTCTGGTGATGCACATTTGCCAACTTTCACTCCCCCCCTCTCTGTGCTGGTGAGTTTTCAGCAGTGAGACATTTCAGAGCTTTGTTTGATCCTGGCCGCGATTTGGAAAGGTCACCCCTTGCCTGGCTCCACAAGGCTAGAGCTGATCTCGGGCAGGTCTGGGGGAGAGCCGTGTTATAACGAGTGGGAAGCGGTGTCAATTTCCCTAGCGCAGACGAGACTTCCAGCAAAAGCTGTTACCCAGAGTCCAGCTTTTTATGCACCTTTCCCTTATCCCTGCTGCCACCTGAGGCCCAGGAGGCCGCCAGGGTGAAGAGATCATTGGGGGGCCGAGTGGTAGCACCCACTGCTGAGGCATTAGCAGCAGAGTCCAAGCAGAACATCTCGTTGAGCCCGCCGCTCCTCTGTCCAGCATCCCCGGGCCTGACAACCACAGAGCAAGGAACGCGGGGGGCTGCTTACAGAACCAGGGGCCCAGTGTCGAGGGAGAAACAAGGCACAAAAGCAGGGAGCAGGAGCCAGTTCCGTGCTCGGCTGAATTCAAGACTTTTTAAAACATGCTTTGGTGGAGTTTTTGCCAAGACAGTGGGGCACAGCCTGCTGCAGGAGGGTTTGTACTCGAGGTACAGGTGCATCCTCTGTTGGGTGTATAAGGAACACATGGTGAACGCTGGTTCAGGTGAATCCAAACCCTTGTTCTCCTAAGGTTCTTAACCCCTCCAGTGTAGGCCATGTTTGGGTTAGTTTATTCCTCCCTGTAGTAATGTGTGCACCTGGAAAGCAGTCCATGTTTAACAAGCCCTTATGTGAACAAAAATGTTTCATGAAATTATTTTGAATGAAAACATTTGAGGGAGGGGGGAGGATATAAATCTTCTCCTGGAAGAGTTGTGAGCCTAATCACAGCCACAATTGATTAGTGCCCAGGGATGGGAAAAATCTGATGAGGGGAGGCAACATGGTCTGAGTGCAGGAATTGCATTCAGGAGCTTCTGATCCTGATTAGGTTCATGGCCTAGGGCTCGTCGCTTCACCTGTCTGATTAAGTGACAAGGGTGAGGAGTAATTAGGAGGGCCCTACCAAATTCATGCATCACAGACTGTGAAATCTGATCTCACCCATGAAATCTGGCTAGTGTATGAGGGAGGGGCAGGGCTGGGGGCACTTACTGTGCACCGGTCTCCAGATGCTAGTCCTGGACGGGGCTTCCTCTTCCCCTGCAAAGGCTGCTTCCAGGGCCTAGTCCAGGGGTCGGCAACCTTTCAGAAGTGGTGTGCCAAGTCTTAATTTATTCACTCTAATTTAAGGTTTCGCGTGCCAGTAATACATTTTAACGTTTTTAGAAGGTCTCATTCTATAAGTCCATAATATATAACTAAACTATTGTTGTATGTAAAGTAAATAAGGTTTTTAAAATGTTTAAGAAACTTAATTTAAAATTAAATTAAAATGCAGAGCCCCCCTGGACCAGTGGCCAGGACCCGGGCAGTGTGAGTGCCACTGAAAATCAGCTCGCGTGCCGCCTTCGGCACCCGTGCCATAGGTTGCCTACCCCTGGCCTAGTCAGACCCATGTCCGGAAACCTCCCCCAGCTGCAGGTATCTCCATGGCTGCTGGTTGGGAGCCCAGCTCTGAAAGCGGTGCTGCCACTAGCAATAGCACAGCAGTGAGGGTGGCAATACCGTGACCTCCGCCCCCCCAACATTAGCCTTGCGACCCCGCCATGACCTCTGTTTGGGTTGGGACCCCTGTGGTTACTACACTGCGAAATTTCCGATTTAAATATCTGAAACCATGAAATTAACGATTTTTTAAAAATTTTATAACCATGAAAATGACCAAAATGACCTGAATTTGGTAGGGCCCTAGAAATTAGTTGCTGTTCGTGCACAGTTAAACACCAGTTCTTCTGGTCAAGATGAGGGAACTGCAATAAGTAACTGGCAATGGCTAAACATAAACCAGATCTTCTAAAAATGCTTTCAGTCCTAGGTGGTGAGAGAGCCCAAGTTTGTTTGAAATTAGGGCTGTCAAGCAATTAAAAAAATTAATCGCGATTAATCGCACTGTTAAACAATAATAGAATACCATTTATTTAAATATTTTTGGATATTTTCTACATTTTCAAATATATTGATTTCAATTACAACACAGAATACAAAGTGTACAGTGTTCACTTTATATTTATTTTTGATGACAAATATTTGCACTGTAAAAAAAAAAAAGAAATAGTATATTTCAATTCACTTAATACAAGTACTGTAGTGCAATCGCTTTATAATGAAAGTTGAACTTACAAATGTAGAATTATTTACAAAAAATAACTGCATTCAAAAATAAAGCAACGTAACACTTTAGAACCTACAAGTGCACTCAGTCCTATTTCAGCCAATCGCTCAGACAAACAAGTTTGGTTACAATTTGCAGGAGATAATGCTGCATACGTCTTGTTTACAATGTCACCTGAAAGTGAATACAGGCCTTCTCATGGCACTGTTGTAGCCGGCATCGCAAGATATTTACGTGCCAGATGCGCTAAAGATTCATATGTCCCTTCATGCTTCAACCATCATTCCAGAAGACATACGTCCATGCTGATGACGGGTTCTGCTCGATAATGATCCAAAGTAGAGCGGACTGATGCATGTTCATTTTCTTTATCTGAGTCAGATGCCACCAGCAGAAGGCTGATTTTCTTTTTTGGTGGTTCGGGTTCTGTAGTTTCCACATCGGAGTGTTGCTCTTTTAAGACATCTGAAAGCATTCTCCACACCTCGTCCCTCTCAGATTTTGGAAGGCACTTCAGATTCTTAAACCTTGGGTCAAGTGCTGTAGCTATCCTTAGAAATCTCACACTGGTACTTTCTTTGCGTTTTGTCAAATCTGCTGTGAAAGTGTACTTAAAACAAACATGTGCTGGGTCAGCATCCGAGACTGTTATAACATGAAATATATGGCAGAATGCAGGTAAAACAACAGGAGAAATACAATTCTCCACCAAGGAGTTCAGTCACAAATTTAACGCATTTTTTTTTAACGAGCATCATCAGCATGGAAGCATGTCCTCTGGAATGGTGGCCGAAGCATGAAGGGACATATGAATGTTTAGCATATCTGGCACGTAAATACCTTGCAATGCAGGCTACAAAAGTGCCATGCGAATGCCTGTTCTCACTTTCAGGTGACATTGTAAATAAGAAGCAGTCAGCAGCATCTCCGGTAAATGCAAACAACCTTGTTTGTCTTAGCAATTGGCTGAACAAAAAGTAGGACTGAATGGACTTGTAGGCTCTAAAGTTTTACATTATTTTGTTTTTGAGTGCAGTTATGAGACAAAAAAAATCTACATTTGTAAGTTAGTCTTTCACGATAGAGATTGCACTACAGTACTTGTATGAGGTGAATTGAAAAATACTATTTCTTTTGTTTATCATTTTTACAGTGCAAATATTTGCAATCAAAAATAATATAAAGTGAGCATGTACTGTATTCTGTGTTGTAATAGAAATCAATATATTTGAAAATGTAGCAAAACATCAAAAAATTAATACATTTCAATTAGTCTTCTATTGTTTGTGTGATTAATCGCAATTAATGTTTTTAATCGCAGTTAATTTTTTTGAGTTAATCACGTGAGTTAACTGTGATTAATTGACAGCCCTATTTGAAATATATATTTATTTTGGCAGTGTCCCTTTAAGACATTAACGGGGACCTATGCACATTCCTTGATGCATTAGCCGTGGATTAATGAATGCTTCTATTTGGGGCAGGGATTGTGCATAGGACAGCACCAGACAATCAGGCACATTGGTGAATTCTGAACTGTGTGAATGGCTGAGACTTGTCTGTGTGTCAGTTCCTTTTTTTAATGCAAAGAGATGGAAAGTGGTGTGTGGAAGGCAAAGAAGAGGGTCCTTCCGCCATGGATGGCAGAGAGGGAAGTGGAACCAAGAAAGACTATGTCAGCAGTGAGAGCCAAGAGGGCGAAGAAGCCAGCTGTGGCAAGGTAAGTGCTTCGTGCAGCTGTGCCACCTGGGGCTGTAATCGCATTGGCTCCTGTGTGCAAAGCATCATTGGGCCTGGTCAGCGCTTGGCTAGGAAACCTCCAAGGAGAAGGGAGGGTATCACACAAAAGTGGAGTTGGAGGCTCAGTCAGGGTGTTCTTCCCTGTGTCAGAGCTGCTGTCTCTCAGGAGAGACAGAAAACACCGAGCTGTTTGCCTAGATCTTATTACACTCTTCACAAAAGCTGGAGCCATAGTTGAATCCCTTGTTGGGTATTTACCTTCTCTCTGAGCTATGTTATTCTTCACTTCCCTCCCTACGCTCGCTCCCTCTTGTGCAGCGTTCCTGGTACTCGATCCCTGCTGCTGGATTTGTACATGAGCCCTGTTCCCCCAGCCTATACGGTGCTTTGCAATCCTGCCGGGATAACTGTTGTGTTTAGAAGTGTAAGGGATTATGATGGTTATGAAAATATACAGAAAGGAATGATCCAAAAGGGTTCTGATTTCTGCTCTGAGCTGATGTACATCAGGAATAACTCCACCCAAATCATCAGATTTATACTGGTGTAAAAGTGGTGTGAGAGGACAACCAGGCTCCAGCTTCTGACTTCCTGCTATTGAAAAACAGGAACTTGCAGAAACAAAGGCAAACATTACAATGACCCCCTGGGCAGACATTCCTTAGTCCTGGGGGAATTCTATGCCAAAAAAAGATAAAAAATCTGCACACAATATTTTAAAATTCTGCATATTTTATTTGTCAAAATAACACTATGCAATCATGCCAGTTTCAATTATTTTGGTAATTTATTTCAAAATATCTATCAGCAACTATGACTATAACAATACAGACACAAAAAAATTCCTTCAGGAGTAGAGAGTTAAGGAAACCCCTTCAACAACCCAGTTCCTGTTTCTCTGCCCCCTCTCTGCAGACCTCAGCGGGGGGCCAGACACCCACAACCCCTCCCCCCAGAGCCCAGCTGTGGGGGCCCCCAGCCCAGACACCCTCCCCTCCTCCCGCACAGAGCCCAGGGATCCAGAGGGAAAAACAGCCTGATGCAGGGCCCTGAGGGGCTTGTATGGAGTTTCCTGCATGCTGCCTCCTTCCTTCAGGACATGCGGGGAACTGCAGCTGCAGGAACCCTCCAGCTCCCTCCCCCTCACCTCCTGCAGTGTCTTCTATTGGGAGCTAGGCTCTGCCAGCTCCAGTGCCCCCCCTAGTGGCGTCGAGCAGCTCTGCAGCCCATTTCTTTTTTTTCTTTTCTTTTTTTTTTTAAAGATAAATGGTAAAAAGTTTATTGATGTACATATTGGGTTCCGGGAAGTGGGCGGGCGGAAGCCCGCCCACTGCTAAAGGATCTCTGCAGCCCATTTCTGTCAGGGAGGGGAAAAGGAAATGTTGTGCCCCATTCACATTTCTGCCCATGAGTGTTCCCCATCTGATCCCTGCTTTTGTTTTCTCTTCTGATCTCCTCTTGGCCTGCTCAGGACCGTGACTATCTATTGTATGAACGAAGCGGAGCTGGTGGACGTGGCATTGGGGGTCCTGGCTGAGGTGAGCACTGAGGCCTGCTGGTCCATCTTCCTGTCAATGCAGCAGTTTCCTAACATGTCCCTGTCCTGATGCTTTTGCCCAGGCTAATTTAAAATATCTGGCTTCCACCACTTCCCTTGGGGAAACTCCACTGTAGGGAGGCTAAATGGAAGTGTTCTCCTTTGTAACCGGCCGCCTCCATTTCAATGATGCCATGGTCCAGCGTGTATAATATTGTATCACGCCCCCCTGAAAGCGTTGTGATGTAAGCAACAACAGTGAATGGGTCAGGCAGGAGGAGGGAATGGGTGACTTGGAGGTTGAAGCACAGACTTGGGAAGTCTGCATGCTATTTCATGCTCTGTCACACACTCCTGCATGACCTTGGGCTAGCCACTTAATCTCTCTGTGCCTCGGTTTACCCCTCAGTAAGTGGAGATAATGGTACACCCCCCTCACCAGGGCATTGTGAGGGTTACCATTTGAGATGCTCAGACTGTGGTGAGGAGGGCCATAGGAATGCCTATAAGTAAATGCGTGGAGAGAAGTCCTCTTTACACACACACCCTTGTAATCAGCAGGAAGGCGGTGCAGAAGGAGGGCACCTGGTTAACGGGGTTTAGTAGCGTGATTCCCAATAATTATTTATTTTGAGGGGAGGGGAGGTTTCTCTGGAATACTGAAATTTTCCCCTGCCCCCTACGCGTGTCTGCCTCTGCCTCTCCAACACCTGCATCACAGGGACCCTTGCTGTGGCTGAGGGAGCCTCCAGCCAATCAGTCCTGCTTCCTGTGCCAGGGGTGGGGGGCGGGAGTGTGTGCGCGGGTCTGGAGAGTAACGTGCTGTGCTTTCCTTCCCGGCCTTGTGGGGGCTGGGAGATGCCACCTGGGTTTGGTGTGCCGGGGCGATGCAGGAGCTTGTCAGATACTCACTTGGGTGAGTAAATGCTACAGTGCTGACTTCACACACCTTGCAGGAGATGATGTTAATGGCACCTCAGCAGCTTTCTCTCATTAGGTTGGCAGCTCCCCAGGCTCTCTGCCTGGAGTCTCCCACTTCCTGTGGCCTTGATCCTGCAGTTAGATCGCTGCAGGCAGACACTGGCTTGTGCATCGGCTTCAGTGATGGGTGCATGGGTCAGCCCACGTGGCTGTGATTGCAGGACTGGCCCTTGGTTGTTCCTGACTGTTAAAGTTCTCCTGTTCACTCCTGGAGAATCCTTTATTCCTCAGGAGATGAACCCCCCTCTCCCCCCTGAGCACTAAAGACTCCGTGACACTCTCTTTGAAGGTGCACAGGTGTTAACTGCAGCGTCCTCACCAAACTGTAGCTTGGGTAACTCTGTCCAAAATTCCCCTGCAGCTTCAATGGTGAAGAGCCGCGTTCTTCACTGCCCGGCTTAAGCCGGCGTGTTGTGTGCTGTTAAGTGGGGTGGGATGCAACAGCTGTTGATCAGCCTTCCGTTGATTGGGGCCCTGGTGCCGGTGGGGATGGGTGTTTCTCCCTCTGGCTTGGGACACGCTTGGGACGAAACGCTTTATGGACACATACGGTTTGTTTCTGTGCCAGAATTGTAAATACAAGGAAATGGAGGGGAATGTTCCATCTGAAACCGAAGGGGAGCAGGAAGGCCAGCAAACGCTGACGGAGCCTCAATGGAGTCCAGCAAGCAGTGGCGGGGCCAGCACCCCCAGGCCCCACGCTCAGCCAGATGCTTTGGGCTGTGCTAGCAGGACAGACACGGAGGACGACGAGGATGATGCTTTGAAATACGTCCGGGAGATATTTTTTAGCTAACATCTCGCGGGGTTTTTTTAAGCAGAGCAAAAATAATGCCAAGGGAGCCATAGTGGGGGGGGCAGATCCAGAGGCTGGCTCCAGTGGGTGGGGATACAGTGTGGGGCTGTACGGGTGTCCTCAATGTCCTCCCAATTCAAAGGGAGCCCGGAGCAGTGGTGTGGATGGGGCCCCAGGAGAAGGGAGCAGGAGAGACTGTCGGAGAGGAGCTCGCCCTTGCTCTGCCATGAGCTGCATTAGCCCTTGCCCAGCGTCTCTCAGCCTTGGGGACAGCCTCTCACCTACCCCTAACACTCCCCCCTTCATAGCCTCTTCCTTGTGAGCCACGGGTCCCCTCCTCCCCAGGCCAGCTCCCCAGCTGATACTAAGTGGCCTCCTGATTGTCAGTCTCTGCCCAGAAGTCATGGAGACTGAACTCCCCTCCCAGCTCTGGGGTGGAGCTCGGCAGGGCAGGCACTTGAAGGTGGGGGGTGACTTGCTGTGCAGCAACCTGTGATCTGTGAGTAAACAGTTCGTTCTGCAGGGCTGTCACTGGGGCACCTTTTATCAGTATTATATTAACTTTGAAAGGTTATTAAAATATTTAATGTCTCTTTTAAAAACAAGCATCCGTGTGCTCTGACTGCACCATGGGCCACCCTGTGCTGTCTCCTCTCCCACCTGTTAGCGTGATATTTACCTGATCTGTCAGTGGACCTGCTTTGTCTCTGCTTGATGACCAGGCGAGCCGGAGAAGCAAACCGGATCCATTGTCTAGGGCAGACCTGTTCACAAGCTCCCCCTGCCATGCCTGGTTTAAATGCACTTTAGTCATAATTTCTGCATCTACCCACAACTCTTAATATCCACTGTGTATCTACCTCATGCAGGAATAGTAGTGAGCAGTGAGTTGTTAGTTTGCAAACGATCGCTCACAAGGCATATTGTGTACAAAGATTATTACAAGGGTGTGAATACAGGGGGCTTTGAATCCCGCGCGTTACTCAACCAGAGAGCAGATATGGCACCAGCTGAACATGTTCTACAACATTCCACCACCGTGCTCCAGCTCTACGCTAGTCAGTCCTTGTCCTGAGCCTACCAGACAGCGGGAAGAGGCCCAATGGTGCTTTCTGCCCTGTGGACAACTGGGACCTACAAACTGTGTGGTGATGCCACTATCTCATTTGCCATGAACAAGTAGCGGGTGGTGACAGTTAGCTCCGGTCCACACCTGTAGAGACTAAATCTATGCTACCAGGAAGGCTCAGCACCTGTTTCCCAACTGTCTGAGCTGCATTTTCTGCCATGTTAACATATAAAATATGAGCATCTAATTTGAAATATTTTGCGGGCAGGTTTGAATGCACACTGCTGTGCTGGAAAAGGTTTTCCACTGTCATCGTTTTGGCCTCCTCTTTTTCAGTCTCCTGGCTAAGATCAAAGATAGTAACACATCTTTTACTGGGGACCAGATTACGCACGCAGCAGATGAAATTACCTATGAGCATTTCCTGATCTCCCTTTGGGCCCTGGTACTGATGATGTGGTTGACATGCTTGTGCCCAAACCCCCGTATCTTTATAGCACATAGGCATCCCCCTTTACAATGAGCACAGATATGCCAGCATACCCACAAGGCTGCAGTGACCCTTCTCTGGTGAGTGGCTCTGGTTTGTCTTACATCTTTTAGCCAGTACTTAGAATTCTTTGCAACTTGCCTTTACTGTGCCATGACTAACCATGGCCCTGCTAGATTTGCCTTACTCAGTTTCCTCAAGGGCACCGACCAGGCCGCAAGAGTCATCCTCTGGACACCAACCTCAGTTTAAAGCATTAATTCACTTTACCCTGCAGAAATTTACATTTCTGTGACACAAGTTGTGCAACACATAAGCTGGCTGTAGTAGAGCTAAAGGTCTCCTAGATGAACTGCCAGGGCCGTCGTCAGGCATACGCGGCTGCGTAGGGCACCCGAAAATTTGGGGCACCCCTGGGTCTTAGTGTCCAGCCTCCCGCCTCTTCCTATTCCTGTTCTGACCCTTCCTGCAGGCTCCCACAGCTGGCTTCTGCAGCCTGGTCAGTCTTCCTCCAGAGGGGATCTAGTAACTTAAAAGTGAAAAAGCTTCCAGCCTGCCAGACCTATTAGCACAACACTGAAACTGTAGGCTTAAATGCTTGGATCTTAAGACATTTTTTTTTTAAAGTAAATCCTTCAAAGGACCATCCTTATCTAAAATACACATTTTAATTACTATAGTACAAAAAACTTGCTTCCAAAGTCTTCCTGTCCTTTCTGTCCATCCCTTTCTCCCTTCACCCCCCTGTTGAAGAGAGCCCTTAAAGGGACAAAACCCTTTTCCTGCCAGATAGCTGGACAAATGAGTTTACCTTTCTTTACTTCTGACTATTTGATGAACTAGTTTTAAGAGAACCCTCTAGCAAAATCAGTACCTTTGTAAGTTATAAAATCCTTTGTTATGCCTAAAATCTTTGGAAACATATTTTTTAAAGTTGGTGAAATTTCATAAGCATGTCTATTGTTATGGAGATCACACAAAGTAAATTAGTGTTCCCTTTTTCTAAAAGCAATGAACATTGTTATGAACACAGTAAACCCAGGGGCGGGCAAACTTTTTGGCCTGAGTGCCGCATTGGGTTTTGGAAATTGTATGGAGGGCCTGGTTGGGGGAGGCTGTGCCTCCCCAAACAGCCAGGCGTGGCCTGGACCCCGCTCCCTATCCGCCTCCGCCCTGCTTCTTGCCCTGAACCCCCCCTGTTCCCTGACGGCCCTCCTGGGACCCCTGCCCCATCCACCCCCCTGGCTCCCTGTCCCCTGAGCGCCCCCCTGCTGCCCCATCCAACCCCCCCTCTCCTTCCTGACTGCCCCCTGCCACCCCATCCAACCCCCATTCCTTCCTGACTGCCCCCCTGGGACCCCTGCCCCCATTCAACCCCTGTTCCCCGCCCTCTGATCGCCCTGACCCCTATCCACCCCCCTGAACTCTATCCACCCCCCTGAACTCTATCCAACCCCCCCTGCTCCCTTACCGTGCTGCCTGGAGCACTGGTGGCTGGTGGCGCTACAGCTGCGCTGCCCGGCTGGAGCCAGTCACACGCTATGCAGCACACAGCACCGGGTCAGGCCGGGCTCTGCAGCTGCACTGCCCCAGGAGCTTGCAGCCCCGCCGCCCAGAGCATTGTGCCGGCGGCGGGGCGAGCTGAGGCTGCGGGAGAGGGGCAACAGCAGGGGAGGGGCCGGGGCTAGGAGCTCAGGGGCCGGGCAGGAGGGTCCCGCAGGCCGAATGTGGCCCGCAGGCCATAGTTTGCCCACCTCTGCACTAAACCTGTGTGACTGATTAATTTAAAATAATGTCTTTGTTTCAGTTAGTTAAATATGTAGTAATCTGGAATGATTACTTTATGAAGGCTTAAGAGTACATTTAAAATATAAAATCATCTTAGAAATACTGATTAAGAAAATGTAAAACAGAGAAGAGCTGCATTATGTGTTCCAGGGGCCAGCAACCTATGGCATGTGTGCCAAAGGCGGCACGTGAGCTGATTTTCAGTGGCACTCTGCTGCTGGCCTGGGGTCCCGGCTGCCGGTCCCGCTCAGCCCGCTGCCGGTCTGGGATACCGGCCGCTGGCCCGGGGCTCTGCTCCTGGCCTCGGCCCGGGGCTCTGCTCCTGGCCTCGGCCCAGCGCTCTGCAGCCGCCCCCAGCTGTGGCCCACTGGCCTCAGCCTGGGGCAGTGAGGGGTGCAGACAGGGGCAAGAGGGGGCGCAGCTCAGCACCTCCATCTTAAAAATTGTTCCAGCGCCACTGGGATATTTTAAAGTCCTGGTTTGCTGCTTATATCAGGCCATGTGGAACAGCGCACTGCGTTTGACATTGTGCGTGCCGTCTGTCACCATTTTTTCCCCCACTGTGAGTTGAGGGGTACATTTGACAAAATGTCAGCTCCTAAGAAAGCAAAGTTAGATGTCCGTTCATTTCAGCCTTCTTGGACAGACACATTTGGATTTATTCAAAAGAAGGACTGTGCTGTTTGTGCTTTCTGTTGTGAAAGTGTTGTTTGTCGCACATCAAGTGTTTGACGACATTTTGAAACAAAGCACGAGAAAACCTTTCTTGACGAAGCAGACAAGACTGAATCGATCAAAAAGACAGTAGCAGGATATGAGAAGCAAAACAGTGTTTTTAAATGTTTAAGTGTAAGTAAAAATCAAGCTACAGGAGGAAGTTACAAGATTGCACAGTGCATTGCAAAAAACAGAAAGCTGTTTACAGATGGGGAATATATAAAAGAAGTTTTTCTCAGTAGTTCGGAGGTTTTGTTCAATGATTTGCCAAATAAAGATACAATCATATCTAGAATAAAAGAACTTCCGGTCTCTGCTAGAACAGTTGAGAGACGCATAAGCAAAAGGGCAGAAAACATTAACGAAAAGCAGACAACAGCATTAAAAGACACAGAAGTGGTTAGCGTTGCAGTTGATGAGAGCGTGGATATAAACGACGTTCCACGTTTGGCAGTTGTTGCAAGATATTGTGCTTCCAATGAAATCCAAGAGGAACTTTGTTGTCTAAAACCCCAGCATGGCACAACAAAGGGGGAAGATATAGCAGAAAGTTTTGTAAGCCATTTTGAAGAATGAGGAGTTGACATCAGAAAAATATTTTGTGTGACAACAGATGGTGCTCCTACCATGGTCGGAAAACAGAAGGGATTTGTAAAATTACTTGAAGATCAAATTGGCCCCCCAACTGTCAAATTTCACTGTATCATCCATCAAGAAAACCTGTGTGCTAAAATTTCTAATTCAGAGCTTAATAATGTGATGAATACAGTGGTGCGAATTGTGAATTTCCTTGTTGCTCCATCTGCTTTGACTCATAGACAGTTTCAAGCACTGCTAGAAGAGATGGACAGTGCTTATAATGACATTCGACTTCACAGCAACATTCGGTGGCTAAGTCGTGGCAAGGTTTTGATGCCCTTTGTAAACTGTTTTGATGCAATCAAGGCCTTTTTGTTGGAAAAAGGACAAAACTACCCCGAACTGGATGATGACAAATGGCTGTGTAAGCTCATGTTTCTAACTGACATCACTGCTCACCTAAACAAACTCAACCTCTGTCTCCAGGGTGCAGGGCAAACGGGTCTGGATCTTTATGAAGCCTGGAAGGCATTTGTTGTAAAAGTAGCAGTTTTTTTCTTGGGATATTCGAACTTCGACTTTCCGCTACTTCCAACACATAAAAGAGCTATCGACACATTGCACTGTCAGTGTCGATGAGATTGGAATGTACATGCAAGAACTGGAATCAGAATTTTCTGACAGATTTCAAGATTTCCAGCGATTTGGCCCAATGCTTTCTTTTCTAATTAAACCTGAAAACTTCAACGAAAGTGACTTGGATTTGTCTGTATTTCAGTGGATGGGTGTTGAAGATTTCGAAAAGCAGTTCATTCAGTTAAAAAGCTCAGAATTGTGGATATCAAAGTTTGGAGATCTGCGGAGTGCACTTGAAGCTATTGGGGCCTCTATTCTGACCTGCTGGAACTCCCTACCAGTGAAATTTAACTGTTTGAAGAAAATTGCATTTGCAATGCTTTCAGCATTTGGATCCACATACCTGTGTGAACAGGTATTTTCACACATGAAATCTGTCCTCTGTCCCTCTCAGAGTCAGTTAACAACTGATCACTCAGAAGCCTGCGTGCAGCTTAAAGTATCCAAATACGTGCCAGACATTGGAAAACTCAGCTAAGAAAAGCAAGGGCAAAAATCACACTAAACTGATAAGATCTGCATTTTAATTTAATTTTAAATGAAGCTTCTTAAACATTTTAAAAACCTTATTTACTTTACATAGAACAATAGTTTAGTTACATAATATAGACTTATAGAGAGAGACTTTCTAAAAACATTAAAATGTATGACTGGCACGCAAAACCTTAAATTAAAGTGAATAAATGAAGACTTTGCACACCACTTCTGAAAGGTTGCCGACCCCTGATGTATTCCATAATATTTAATGTTGTATTCAGCAAGACAGCTGACTTGCCCTTACTACAAAGTTTTTGCAAATAAATCTCTGACAAACTTCAAGGTATATCAAAAAAACCTGTGACTGACATTTTTTATTCCTAAGTTTAGTGCTTTTAATTAGGTACCTTCTGCATGTCCAGTCTTCACCTTCTGGCATGCAGTGGAAAACATGCTCCATTATCTTTAGATTTGTGATTTTTTCAAATGCCATCTGCTTCATTTGGGTTCAGGGATTTGGCTGGAAAGGGGTGACCGGTGAAGGGAAGGGAAGAGAAGAGGGGGGGAGAGGGCGGGGCCTGGGCAGAGTGGGGGCGGGGCCCAGGGCAGAGCAGTGGTGGAGTGTGGGTGGGGCCACAGATGGGCTCTGGAGCTAGCCTCCTCAAGCTGCAGCTTCACGCACCGCCCATGACAGCAGGTAAGAGCGGGTCGGCTCCCGCACACCCAGTGCGCACTGCAGTCTCTTCAGGCAGCGGCCGTATTCACAGAGCTGAAGGCGCCAGCGCGGCCCATACTGTGTGAGGGAGACGGTACGGGGGTCTCTGCGGGGAACTGTGACTCTCCGCCGCCGTGAGGCAGGCCGGGTGGCTCGGTATTCTTTGCTGCCTCGTCCCTCCCCCTGGGCTGCGAGCCCAGGCTGCCGTCGGGCATAGGGGCACCAATTTAATAATACTGCGTTGGGCCCCATAAATCCTAAGGACGGCCCTGTGAACTGCCTGACAAACTTAGACATAGAATAGCGTTTCGGCCCAAGGCTGTACACACGAGCTGACTATATAGTCTGACTAGCAGATGATTATAAAAACTTGATTGGTAAATTCCCACAAGCTAGCACTGCCTCTTCCTCCTTCTCTGCCTTCAGACCTGCAAGGCTGGTGGCTGCTCCTCAGGGGAAGGGCTGCTCTTTTCAAGAACCTCCTTGAACCAGGTGAGGTACATAGCAGCAGCAAAAAGCTGGAGCAGCAGCAGAGCCTGAGCCCCAGCTAGCGCCATGAAACCCCCACTGAGTTCAGAGAGTTGAATGCAAACCCAGGCCTGGAACAGAAACAAGCCAAGGCCACCAGCCAGAAGAGCGGCCGAGAGGCCCAGCACCACAAGCGTCACTTCCCAGGCCTCTCTGGTGTTCGCATATTGGGCCTGCATGATTAAAAAGGGGGAGAAGCTACAGAGGACCTGGACAGTGTATACACAGAGCCTTGCCAGCACTAGCTCAAACTGGTCAACCCCCATGTCCATCAGGTCCTTGAATTCTAGGCACTGCAGCTCTCCAGCCGTCTGGTTCCACAGGCAGAAGTTGTAGAAGCCGATTCTTTTGTGGGGAAGGTTGATGATGTTCCCAGCTTCCCACATCAGGGCATAGAGCAACAAGAAAAAGGACCCTGCAGCCAGGAGGAGCATGCTCCAATAGAGCTGGCACGCCCCAGTTCTCTGCTTCAACAGACCCATTCTAGTTTCCACACTAGCTCCTCAAGACCACGGTAGCGCCCTCCTCAAAGAGACCTGCTGTGAGACATGAATGGGGAGAGCCCTCAGTTTCAGTGTTCATGCCAGTAATCCCACTTCTACCTCCATGCGCAGGTAACACGCTGACAGAGGGAGTGGTGCAGCCCCTTCTCATGGCTGGTCTACTAGATATCCTACTTACTAGTGCTCAGAGACTTTAAGGTCAGAAGGGACCATCGTGATCATCCAGTCTGACCTCCTGCACACTGCAGGCCACAGAACTCACCCAGCCACTCCTGCAATAGACCCCTAACCTCTAGCTGAGTTACTGAAATCCTCAAATTTTAATTTAAAGACTTCAAGTTACTGCGAATCCACCATTTACTCTAGTTTAAACCTGCAAGTGACCCCTGCCCCATGCTGCAGAGGAAGGTGAAAAAGCCCCAGGATTCTCTGCCAAGTTCAAAGGCTGCTGACTGCTTATATGAGGGGCTGTTACACGCACTGTTAGTTTCCTGCATGTGGCAAATAGGGACTTTCCTTCCTCTGGGAACAAGCAAGGGAAGAAATGAGCAAATTCTGTGAATTAACCAGGGAACATTTAAACATTAAACTAGAAGCAAACAAGATTTCCTGACCACAGCACTGGGCTGCAGGTACAAAGGTTAGAATTCCAGTTGCCTGTGCAGTGGGGCTCCAGTTCGAAATGTGACTAGAAATACCCTCGCGGGGTTCTGTTCTCTCACCAATCCCACAGCCAGTTTGCTCCGGTGACAAGCCAGGAGACGGTCGTTCTACTGGCCAGGCCCGCACATGCCACCTGGGATCTACAGCTCAGCCTGTGCTCTGCCTCCCTCACGTCAGTACCAGGAATGACGATTCTGCAGCGGGCGCTTGGCTGATGATGTATGAGACAGACCAGAGGCTTTGGCCCCCTCCCATAGCTCGGCTGGCTGGGCAATGCTCACTGGAGGACAAACAGGGCTGTAGCAGGAGGGGCTGATACACAGCTCTGTGACATGAGGCCCCAGTCCCCTTTCTGACTGTAACCCTGCTGGAGGGCTGGCAGCCTAGGGACAGAGGCTGAGGGAACTGAGGAGGCAGCACAGTTAAGCTGCCTTAGGGCATTTGCAGTTTTTCCAGTGCCCACCCCCGCAGTGACGGGGGTTTGAGCATTGGCCTGCTAAACCGAGGGTTGTGAGTTCAATCCTTGAGGGGGCCACTTAGGGATCTGGGGCAAAATTGGTCCTGCTAGTGAAGGCAGGGGGCTGGACTCGATGACCTTTCGGGGTCCCTTCCAGCTCTATGAGATAGGTATATCTCCATATATTATTATAACAAGGGATACCAGAGCACAACCTCACGTTAGAAACTGACACCCATTTCACTGTGCCACAACTCCTCCTCCTGCATTTGTGCGGGGAAGTGGGGACAACAGGAAACGGGCAGGGACACCCGCCATCAGCAGGGGAACTGTAGAGATAACCAACACGCTTCCTCCAGCCACGTGTAAGAGAAGTAAAGGCAAATGGGCCAGGTTCTGACTTTTATGCACGTGTACACGCCCCTGCCCAAAACTGACTTCCCCCAGGGATGGTCAGCCAAAGAAGGGGGGAAAATTTGGCTCCATGGAAGAAAGAGTATGGATTGTCTATACCTGTTCAACTCTTGCCTTCTTGGCCGGGTACCAGCACCAAGAGGGAAAGTGAAAGTGCCTCATTGGACAAACATGCCCGCATGATCCAGTTGATACTGTGCCGATAGTTATGACCATGACACATTATTATGGCCTTAATCTGAAAACAAACACTAAAAGAAGCAGCTTTTAAGCAAAATGCTCACTGTGCGGAGGAGAGGCACGAGTGTTGCCTGGTTGTTTACTGCCAGTTCCACCGTAAGTTACCCATCCGTGTGTCTAGCTTCAACCTAAAGATCTCTGTCAGGGTGGGACCTTCCAGATACAGACTTTTCTCTGCTGGACTGGGAGTCAGTTATTAGGCCAGTTAGTTGCCAAGCTTGATAGTGTGAAAGCCTTGGTGTCATTTATTGTAAATGCCTAGATTAGCAGCACTGTCTCCTCCCAGGGAAAGCACTTTTGCTTTCAGTTCTGGTGAAAAGAAGAATGAATCATGGAAAAACAAATACAAGGGGTGGGATTCCTATTGCCTGAAGTGGCAATTAGGTGCCTACCTTTCTTTCCTGAATCCCAACGGAGGGGACTAAACAATCTGACCGTGGCCCCTAGACCCCAAGGAGACAGGTGCTGTGGGAACCAACCTGAAGGCTCTCTTGTTCAGCCTGACTTCTTAGCAGACTTCACTGGCGACTTCTCTCTTAGCTCTTTGGCTTCCTTTCAGCTGTATTTTTGTGGCTTGTGGTTTAGGCTGAAAAACAAAATCAGACGTAAAAAGGGAGTCCCCAGCAGGCCTATGCAGGGAAAGGGATCAGCAAGAACTGCTGCCTCAGCCTCTCAAGGATGACTTGCTGGTTGCGTCTGCATGTAGGTATCAACAAGGGACTGGGAGTGAGTGAGGGCCAGCCTACTCCATGCTTGGCTTTGAACACTTCAGAGAGAGAGAATTTGCCTCTTCAAGCATAGTTAAGGGTAAGATTATGTCACGAAAGTTACGGATTCTGTGACTTTCAGAGACCTCCATGACATTTTCCAGCCCTGGGGTGGCAGGCTGGATCTGTCAGCTGGCGGGGGCTTTGGAGCTCTGAGATGCCGTGGGCAGTGGGGGCCAGGTATTGGATCCCCTCCTTCTGCAGTCAGGCTCGGGCTCTCATCCCCGCCTCCCCACTTGGGCTTCAGTCCTCTCCCCTTCAACCCTATTTTGTCACAGTTCTTTTTAGTAAAAGTCAGGGACAGGTCAGGGCTTTTGGGAATGTTTGTTTATTGCCCACAACCTGTCCCTGACTTTTACTAAAAATAACCATGACAAAATCTTAACCTCAAGCCTAGTCCCTTGAGTGTATTCCCTTGGCAGGGCATCCTCCCCTATGTATCCCCCACTCAGTTTAACAGATCCACCCTCAGATGTTTGGTTCTGGCAATGAGGACTTCACTGAACTCCCTTTGGATCCTGCCATCACCACTCCGTTGGCTGTCACCACTGAGCCACCCGGGACAGGTGCTGTCTCGCGTCTCCCAGAGCCTGACGGTTATCGCCTGGGGAGGGGATACAGTTAAAGCCTCTAAGCCACAAGCTCAAACCATGTTTAGGTGTATCATGGTGGGACCGCTGGGCTGTGCTCAGGGCTCTGGGCGTGGCTGCAGCACAGGTGGTTCCTGGGAATCCTCAGTGCTTCCAGCCCCTGTGCTGAGAGCCCAGGCCAGGGATCTGAACCTGCGTCTCCCAGACAGTGCTCATAGCCAGTAAGCAGGTCTCCACACTAACCAACAGGCCACAAGCCATCTTTCTGCTATTTGACAAAGGCTTAGCACTACAGTGTAGGTGCCCCCTTCCCTCTGCCCACCCGGCTCACCCACTCTTCGGAGGTGAGGGGGCCCAGTTCTCTCAGCATTACCCCTACACCGTCAATACCTCACTTCTGCTTCCGCATGCTTCGCTTAGAGATCTTCTGGCGAAGCCTGAATGTGCTCCTGCGCTTGTCGGTGGGGTCCAGTGCACTGTAACAAACACAAACAGCTCAGAAGTGGGTGAGAGCCAGACCAGGGGGTGGGTGTGTGTGTGTGTGTGTGTGTGTGTGTGTGTGTGTGTGTGTACACACTACAGGGCAGGTACGTAATTGACTAGATTAATAGTTCCCCCTTGATTTCCACCTAGGGCCCCCTGCCACCCTCCCCAAAAGACCCTGGTTTCTCGCTGCAGCCTGTCCCATTCAAAGGGGGATGAGACTGGGGGGGTGGTCACAGCAACAAAAAAACTACTTGGCTGACTTGGGGTTCTGGGCCTGGTCATGGGGTGGGGCAGGAGCTGGGCCAGGGAGCTGGTGCCAGGCTGGCGGCCTGGGGTGGGGAGGGGAGGGGGGGGGAGGCTGGGGGGGGGGCAGCCACAGAGGGAGCCCCCAGCAGCCCCGCTGTCAGTACCGCCCTAGCCCCAATCATGTCCCCGCCCAACTTCCAACAAGTGTAAAAATAAAAAAAAAAAAAAATCGAAAAAATAAACATCAATGTTAATTGTCAAAATTAGAACAAAATAAAACTGGAATTCTGTCAAACCCACCAATGAGGTAATGGCCCAAAGTCTTGCCATGGCCCTGATTGGATAAAAATTAATACACCGGAGACAGGTCTGGAGGCAGGAGGTGGCGAACTACAATGCCCCATCTGGAACCAGCCTGAAACCCGGGTGGCTATGGGAGCGTAACAATACCAGTAAACTCTATTTAAATACCTGTCATTCTAACATGATGAACTACACAACATACCTACATCAGCACTGAAATGCAGCTGGTGGGGCAGGGCTGCAGCCAGCACTCTTCAATCCAGTATTGCGGGGAGAAGGCCAAGGCAGTGGAGTAAAGCCCTGCTCTGCTAGGAAGAGCCCACAGGGCCTTTGAAGTGCCCGCAGCACAGAGAGGGTCGTGGTTTTTAAAGTCTCAGCTGAATGCCCAACCTCAGCCCCTAAATTCCATGGCATTCAGTGACCGCGGTTCACCCCAGCTGGTGCTGACGCAGGGCCCCGCTCAGGGGCGAGGGGAGGCAGCTTGCACATTGTGTATTCTGGGGCTGTTGGAAGCCAGTTTGGCCCCTGGCACTGTTCAGGGAAGCCCTAAGGGCTGCTCTCTGTGTGCCCCAGTCGCTGTGGCATAGCCAGGGTGAAGGCATGCCAGCCACCTCTCCTGCCTCCAGCTGCCCCGGACGGGTGTGTGCAGAGCCAGCTCAGTGCCTGGCAGAGGCCCCCTGAACCTGGGTATTCTGGAGGGTGGGCCTTACAGCTGCTTTGAAGTCCCTTTGTGACAGCAAAGGTGAACCAAAGGGGGAGAGGGCAGTTCATAAATCTCCCCAAAGTACCTCTCCTGGGAAGATGGAAAGCTGAGCTGACCCACTGGGATTTAAACCTGCATGTGATTGGTGCTGTTCTTTCCCACATAAAGAGCACATGCGTTCTTCCAAGCCCAGGGAGTATCAGCCTGGATCCAGGGGAAAAACAAAGACAGGAAAGAACTCTGTGTGCCCGCGAGTGCGTGCCCTGCCCACCCGTCCGTTCATCCATCTCTAGAGTCTGCAGTGACTCTGCCTCTCAAAATGGCTGCCTGTTCTGCAGGCAGGCAGTAGAGTTCTTAGATATTTAAAAGGTGCCCGAAACAGACACATCAATTACATTGTCAACACACGCCACCACCAGCCGTTTTCAGTTGGGCACCATTGGGGCCTGTCATCAGAGATGAGCTCTTCCTCTGCCGCTCCCATGCGGTAATTCATCAAAAGGCTCTGTCCCTGGTAATCTATCATTCCTATATATCAGCAAGGCAATGGCCTAGCTACCTGCACCAGTATGGGGAGGGCCTGGTGGTCTTATCATTTTCGACTGCACCTGCTTGTTCCATCACTCCCCTGGTTTGAATGGAGGGTTCCCCACTTCCGAGGGGAGGATCTGAGTAAATCAGGCAGCTCTTCAAAACAAGATCGGTTGCCCAGCCCTTTCTCGCCCTGACACTGTGCCCTGGTTCTGGCTTAGACAAGGACAGCCAGAGAGTGGGTGGGAAACAGAAGGAACAGGGGAAGGAGAGAAAACAATCAGAGCAGAGGAGACTTCAGAGAGGAGTAAAAAATAGAAGAAGCCTGAAGAAGTTCCATGCTACCAGAAACAGCAGCCCTGCCAGTCCCAGATGGGAGGGCCCGCTCTCGGCTTCAGGACTTGGCAGAAATAACAGAATGACTAAGACGCCTGACCCAGTGTAAGCGCTCTGAAGAACTAAACCACAATGAAAACAAACAAGCAAAGGGGGAGGAGAAAGGGGAAAGATATCTTGTTTCCTTTGGCATTCCAGATTAATCGCCAGTCTCCTGAACATCTCTAGAGCACACCCTAAAATGCTTCCAGTCATCTGTCACTCTGGAAGATGGGAACTAGAGCAGCTGGCCCCCTCCCCCACCATTTGAAATTGAAAAACATTCAGCAGTTCAAACTTGACCCCTTGACATCTGTTTTCCTCTCTGGTCCCCGCCCTACTCCATTCTGACACCGCTGGAGTGTTCTTCCTCACCTACTGATCCCTGCTAGGTCTTTGCCAAACCATTTTGGGACCTAAGCAGAATCCTGGACTAAATGGTGATAACTTTTGTGACAGCCCCATCCCCAAATTACAGATCTGTAGACAACTAGAGCCGTGTCTCTCAACCTTTCCAGACTACTGTTTCCCTTTCAGGAGTCAGATTTGTCGTGTGTACCCCCAAGTTACACCTCACTTAAAAACTACTTGCTTACAAAATCAGACATAAAAATTACAAAAGTGTCCCAGCCACACTAGTACTGACAAATTTGCTGACTTTCTAATTTTTACCATATAATTATAAACTAAATCAATTGGAATATAAAGTACTTACATTTCAGTGTATAGAGCAGTATAAACAAGTCATTGTCTGTATGAAATTTTAGTTGACTAAGCACTGACTACGCTAGTGCTTTTTATGTTTCCTGTTGTAAAACTAGGCAAATATCTAGATGAGTTGATGTACCCCCTGGAAGACCTCTGCGTACCCCCTGGGGTATGAGTACCCCTGGTTGAGAACCACTGAACTAGAGTACAGCTGGTATGTTTACTGCGTGCATAGGTGTGTCCGTGGAGATAATCTGTAACAGTGGGTGTACTGGTCTGCATGTGTATGAGCAGGTGGGTTTAAGTAAATGGCATGTACTTGATGGGGGTAGGGGTACCATGGGGGGGGGTAGGGTTGAGCTCTGCAAAGACACAGGCGAGGTCATCCCTTCTCCCCCTCCTCTTCCTCCCCCTGTGGCTGGAAACAGCTCTCCCGCAGTTCCAAGGCTCCTGCTGCCATGTTCTGGTGTGAACCCTGGCAGAAATTGGGGGGCGGGGGGACTTTCACTCTGAAAATGTAGGTGTGAGTGAGATTAGGCGCCTAAAGGATTCAGTGGGGGGGTTTGTGGATCACAGTGGAGCCTACACTGGGACTTAGGTGTCTGAACCCCAGACTTAAACCCCTTGTGGATCTGGGCCATAATTATCACTTATAACATGAAAACTAAAAATAATGGGGGCTGATTCTGCTCTCAGTTACTCTGTTTTTTCATGGTTATAATACTCCATTGAAATCAATGGTGTTGCTCATGAGTTGCCCTAGTGCAGGGGTCTCAAACTCAAATGACCTCGAGGGCCACATGAGGACTAGTACACTGGGCCGAGGGCCGCATTTACTGACACCCCCCCCCGCCGCCCTCGGCCCCGCCCCCACTCCACCCCTTCCATGAGGCCCCGCCCCTGCCCTGCCTCTTCCCACCCCTTCCCTGCCCCCATTCCAACCCCTTCCCCGAAATCCCCACCCCAACTCTGCCCCCCTCCCTGCCCCCAGGGGGCACAGGAGGGGTGTGGGGTGTGGCGGGGGCTCAGGGCAGGGAGTTGGGGTGAGGGGTGCAGGAGGGGGTCAGGGTGCGGCAGGGGGCTCAGGGCAGGGGGTTGGGGTGCAGGAGGAGTGCGGTGGGGGTTCAGGGCAGGGAGTTGGGGTGAGGGGNCTCGCACACAGTCAAATGTCCCTATCAGTGTTTACATCTCCTCGGCCTGATTTTTCTCTTGCACTAGGGCAGGGGTCTCAAACACGCGGCCCGCAGGGTTACTGCGTGCGGCCCGCGAGCTCCTCACGGCCCCCCGCCCTCCCCCAACGTTTACTTAGAGCGGCTGCCTGCCTGCCCTGCCCCGGGAATCAGCTGGAACCTGGGGGAGGAGGGGCGCAGGGGGGTGTGTGACTGTTGCTTCAGGCACCGCCCCCAGCAGCTCCCATTGGCCACAGTTCCCCATTCCCGGCCAATGGGAGCTGCTGGGGGCGGTGCCTGAAGCAACAGTCACACACCCCCCTGCGCCCCTCCTCCCCCAGGTTCCAGCTGATTCCCGGGGCAGGGCAGGCAGGCAGCCGCTCTAAGTAAACGTTGGGGGAGGGCGGGGGGCCGTGAGGAGCTCGCGGGCCGCACGCAGTAACCCTGCGGGCCGCGTGTTTGAGACCCCTGCCCTAGTGCAAGAGAAAAATCAGGCCGAGGAGATGTAAACACTGATAGGGACATTTGACTGTGTGCGAGCCCGGAAGTTAGGTAGATAGAATACAAAAATGCTAATAACCAGATTTTTACTTTTTCAATCAATTCAACTGACATCCTCAAGTAGAAATCTAATCCACTGCAAAAAGAGAGAGTGGAAAGTAGTTTCAGGTGCTTCACCTACTCTCTTGAGCCCAATTGCCTATTTCTGTGATTCTTTTCAGTCACATTTTTTTCCCATTTAAAAATCTTGCTTTCTCTCCCCTCTTGCTATGCAAAAATCCCATGCAAACAACAAAGGAAGCTGACTATACAGAGAATACTGCCAATTTCACAGAGTAAACAACAGGGGAAACTGACTATGATGAAACTAACTATACCCATAATGCTCTCAAATGCACAAAGGAATCAAACTGAAAAAATAAATATATTTCTCCTGCATCTCTTTCCATTAGACTGATCTTAGGCATTCCATATATAGCAGCAATAGGTAAACAATTCAGACAGAAGTAGGATTTTTAAGTTGATAGTGTCCCTTTAAAAGACTCAGGAGGGAATGGACTCCTGTATTTTGCATGCACAATATAATCTCAAAGAGACATTGCTCCTAGCCCACCAGCAGGGTACTTACATGAGGACCACCATTGTGCTGATTGCTGAACCCAAAAAGAAACAGCAGCAAGAAGAAGCACTTGAAGTCCCGTTCAGCTGATCAACAGCTCTGTCTCGGATAGAGTGTGAGAGCAAAACTCGAGCCTATGCTCTTCTGCTGTCTGAAGCTATTTACTTATGCTGATAATCTTTGCACTTGGTTATGTTTTGACACAACACTCAGCAGATTTCACTTTCATTTTGACTGTTTGGGACTTCCCACACAATACTGGTTCTAGCCTAGGTCACATGAATGTTCCCAATGCCACGCCCTATTGTTAACCAATTTACAAAACAAATTTAGCACGGAGCTGGAGTGCTCAGGCAGATTTGCATTTATTTCCTTGGTTGCTATTAAAAAGGGGGTTACTTACTAAGAGAAAAGACAGGTTTTACTAGAAACTTTTGCCAGTATAGCAATGTCAGTTACGGTTGTGATGCTTTTACAACTTTTCTATAGCAGCAAAAGCCCTAGTTTAGATAGTTATACTGGCCTAAAAGTGCTTTTGCTGGGGTATCTTTATTTTGCTTGGGGAACAGATATAAGCTATACTGGCAAAAGCACTTTTGCTGGTATAAGCTGTGTTCACAATAGGAGGGTTTGGACATATAGCTATACTATACTAGCTTTTCTAGTATAGGCCCTGACCTAATTCCTCTTTTCTGACTCACATTGTCCCTCTTTCCTTCAGATCCCAACTTTCAGTATAGCTTCTTTTGGTTCTGAGTGTCCACTGCCCTTCACATGCAAACACACCCATTGTCTATGAAATTCTAGGTCTCTTAGGAACTGTGCAGATTGCACAGTGGTTATCTGTCACCTACTTCTCAGAAAAGTTCAATGTGGCTAGGCAGATAACTAGTGCGGTCTGGTGGCAATGACATGAAGGAGAACAAAACCTACCCCAAAGAACTGTGCAGAGGATTAGTTATAGAATCTCTTTAAAGTGCTCTGAATGTGTAAATAAGTGTATAGATTATTTTTACCTTCAACAGAATCAGTCAGGAGACGAGATCAGAGCCCCAGAAGAAAGCAGCAATTACACCAGCTTTTTGAACTCTGATACTTTCAGTCTTCAGTAAGTCACCCCAAACTTTGCAAAATCAGAGAGTGGTAAAAAGAGGGTTTTTTAGCTTTAGGACCTTGGGATCATTAGTCACAGAAAAGAATATACACAGAATTGATTTGCTTCTACTGATACAGTGTAGAATGAGCACGGACTATGAAATGGAATTCTAACCTGATCCCAATTCACACTAACAGATCATTTACACAAACAAGTGGAAGAATTAAGTGCCTTGAAGCAAAAATATTAATTCACCTTTTTGGCTCAAATTTGTACACAAATTTATTGAAGAAAGTACCCTGAGCTCACCATGGCCAGAATTCACACAGCCTAGACTGGGAGCTATGTAACAGTGACCTTAAAAAGAAGATCTAACGGTATGTCTACACTGGCAGAGTTACAGCGCCGGCTTTTACAGCACTGCTCAGAGAGCACTGAAGGGAAAACCGCTATTGTGTGTTCACACTGTCAGCGGTTGGTGCAATAGTGTGTTCACACTTGCAGCACTTGCAGCAGTATTCGGAGCGGTGCAATCTGGGCAGCTATCCCATAGAGCACCTCTTTCTCTTCTGCCACTAAGAGTTGTGGGAAGGAGGAGGGGGTCGCGGGGCATCCTGGGTCCTGTACCGATGCCCCGTGATGCGTTGCTTCACATCCCAGCAATCCCTGTGCTTCCTTCCGCATTTGGCACCATCTTTCAACCCTTTGTGTACTGCGTGCTCTGCCTCTTCAGTCTGCAGGAATGGATCCTGCACTGTTGACCAGTATGCTGCTCGCTCTGGCTAACACGTCATGAGTGGCAGTAGAGTTATTCCTTAAACTACAAAGGCAAGAGGAGTTCGACATTGATTTCGCCACGCGTAGTAGCTCTGACACAAGATTACTTGTGGCATTCCCGGAGGTGCTGACCACAGTGGAACGCTGCTTTTGGGCTCGGGAAACAGGCACTGAGTGGTGGGATCACATCGTGATGCACGTCTGGGATGATGAGCAGTGGCTGCAGAACTTTCGGAGGAAGAAAGCCATATTCATGGGACTGTGTGATGAGGTCGCCTCAGCCCTGCGGCGCAAGGACACGAGAATGAGAGCTGCCCTGCCACTGGAGAACTGCGTGGTGATTGCACTGTGGAACTGGCTACTCGAGACTGCTACTGATCGGTCACTAACCAGTTTGGAGTGGGAAAGTCGACCGTTGGACTCATGTTGACAGAAGTGTGCAGGGCCATTAATCGCATCCTGCTCCAAAAGACCGTGACTCTGGGCAATGTGCATGATGTTGTGGGTGGCTTTGCAGAAATGGGCTTCCCTGACTACAGAAGGGCGATAGATGGCACGCATATTCCAATTCTGGCACCAGACCACCTAGCCACCAAGTACATTAATCGCAAGGGGTATTTCTCAATGGTTCTCCAGGCGCTTGTGGATCACCGTGGGCATTTCATGGACATCAACGCAGGCTGGTCTGGAAAGGTGCATGACACATGCATCTTTTGGAGCACAGGCCAGTTCAGGAAGCTGAAAGCAGGGACTTTCTTCCCGGACCAGAAGATCACCGTAGGGGAAGTCAAAATGCCCACTGTGATCCTGGGGGACCCTGCCTACCCCTTAATGCCGTGGCTTATGAAGCCATACATGGGGCACCTTGACAGCAGCAAGGAGTGGTTCAACAACAGGCTGAGCAAGTGCCGAATGACTGTTGAGTGTGCTTTTGTCCGTTTAAGTGCCCGCTGGCACTGCCTATACGGGAGGCTGGACCTGGCCGATGACAATATTCCTATGCTTATTGCCATGTGCTGTTTGCTTCATAATATTTGTGACGGGAAGAGTGAAAGCTTCACTCAGGGCTGGCCCACTGAGGCTCAGCACCTGGAAGCTGAATTGGAACAGCCAGAGACCAGGGCTATTATAGGGGCACAGCGCGGGGCCATAAGGATCAGGGATGCCTTGAGGCAGCAATTTGAAGCTGAAAGTCACTAATATTTGTTGCTATGCTCGGGAGTGCAGTGCTTGTAATGCTAGGAGGTGATTGTGATTGGTGCAGAAGATGCACTATGAAGGTGTAAGAAAATTGCCTGTTGCTTTGCAGGGCTCTGTTTGCTTTCAATTAATGGAATAACGATCGCTTTCAAACCAAAACAATTCTTTTATTAAAAAACAACCAGAGGGGAGAGAGAAACAAAAACACACATCAGCACTGTGGGGGAAGGGAGGGTCCAAGGAGGAGGTGGGGTCCCAGGACGGTTAAAGATTTGTGTATGTCCAGGTATCATATGCAACCTTGTCCTTTGGAGTACAGTGCAGCGGGTACTGTTCTTCAGCAGGGTTAAACTGCAGAGGGCCGGGTGTTGAGTGCAGTGGGTACTGGGAGTCTGCAGGGCTGGACTGTGACGGAGCAGGAGTGGAATGCAGCGGGTAGAGACTGGAGCCAGGAGGTTGATAAGAGTGTGTTGGCAGTGTCTGGGGGGCGCATGGGAAAGAGTTTTGCAACAGCAGCTGCAGGGGAGCGCAGGCACAGAGCTGCTCGGTTTGCAGTGCTAGTAGCACCTGAGGTGTGTCCACTTGACGCTTCATAACATTTAAAAGCCGCTCTGTGGCTTTGTTCTGGCGCCCCGCGTTCTCCTTTCGGTCCCTCTTCTCACTGTCCCACCACTACTTCAATTCTTGTTTTTCAGCCGCGGAGTGCATCAGAAAGTCCTCTTCAGTTTATCATGGCCGCTTTCTAATTCTGCGCAGCCATTCAGCCGGTGATAACAAAGGGGGAGGCTGGGCTTCCAAGGTCATATCTGTCAAGCCAAAATATAACATTTTACAGAAGCAGTATTGTTTGTAGCACACAGACCACTGATTTAAAACACAGCCACTCTTCACATACCTGTCACTAACTGGCTGACTCCAGGCAAGCACACATGAGCCACAAGACCCCCAAAATGGTGAGTAACCACAGGGGCAGGGGAAATCCGTGTTCCAGGACTGTACTGTACACTGGGCACGTGGCTCTTGGGGAGAGCCAGCACTGTAGGGGAGCCTTATAATCATTCCTGTCCCCACATTTTCCACGGGCTGCGTTCATTATGGAAGATATCTCGCTGCTGAGGGTGAGCAGGGAATCAAGGGAGGGTCTTCTCCAAAACTGTGGCTTCCGCCCTGGCCCTTATGTGGCTCGCCTGTGTGCAGCAATGGTCTCCCCCCTAGTGACGGCAGAGTGGCGCGGGAAAGTTACCCTCAATGGGGCAAGAAACAAAGCAGCTCTGCCAAAGAACCTGCGGCAGCAGATTGCCCAGTATCTCCATGAGAGTTTCGTGGAGATCTCTGAGGGAGATTCCCTTGAAGTGAGGGAGTCAATCAAGAGCCTGTTCCACCGCTCAGACTAGGCATGTGGTGGGAGACAAGCCTGCTTTCTTCAACCCTCCTGACCCCAACAAATCGCTTCAATGATTCCCAAAATCAAAGCCACTTACCAGGGGCCTCCTCTCCTGTTTGCGCTTCTCCAAGATCCGACAGCTGTGACTGGCTAGGCTCCTCTGGGGTAGTGAAGAGCTCCTGGCTGCATGCATCTCTGGCCTCCGAGTCGTCCTCTGCCTCTGGGTCCCCCTCCACCTTCCCCTCCACATCCTCATCCAAGATTTCCTCCTTCTGGCTCGGTCCACTCTTGACTGGTACGCGAGCCACCGAAGTATCCACAGTGGCCTTCGCAGTGGAGCTGGGGTCACCATCAAGTATCGTGTCCAGCTCTTTGAATAACCAGCAGCTCATGGGCGCAGCACCGGAGTGGCAGTTTGCCTCCTGTGCCTTGTGGTAGGCGTTCTGCAGCTCCTTCACTTTGACCCTGCACTGCAATGTGTCCCAGTGATGGCCCCTTTCTGTCATGCATCGTGAAATCTGTTCGTAGGTATCATAATTCCTACGGCTGGAGCGCAGCTGGGACTGCACAGCCTCCTCTCCCCAAATGCTGATGAGGTCCAGCAGCTTGGCATTGCTCCAGGCAGGGGATGCCTAGTGTGTGGAGCAGGCAAGGTCACCTGGAAAGATGTGCTGAGACCACTGCATGCGTCACCGAGCAAACAGGAAGGGAACTTTCAAAATTCCCAAAGAAGGGGATGATGGTTGGTCACCTGAGGGCAGGGCAGTAGAGTTCAAACCGATGACCAGAGAGGCGAGAACAGGCATTGTGGGGCTCCTCCCGGAGGCCAATTGCAGCGCTGTAATCAACCAGGGTGTCTACACTGGTACCATGGTGCTGTACTGCCGGTGCAGAAAGCTGTACACCTCTTGTCGGGGTGGTTTTTTTACAGCGCTGCTGTGACATTGCACTCCATAATGTTTTATCTCTGAGGGTGGGATTTCTTAATGTATTAGGCTTAGACTTGCATGTTTTTGCTTTATTTTGCTTGGTGACTTACTTTGTTCTGTCTGTTATTACTTGAAACCACTTAAATCCTACTTTTTATACTTAATCAAATAACTTTTGTTTATTAATGAACCCAGAGTAAGTGATTAATATCTGGGGTAGCAAACAGCTGTGCCTATCTCTCTCTATCAGTGATATAGAGGGTGGACAATTTATGAATTTACCCTTCATAAGCTTTATACAGAGTAAAACAGATTTATTTGGGGTTTGGATCCCATTGGGAGCTGGGTGTCTGGGTGCTGGAGATAGGAAACATGCTGAGCAGTTTTTAGTTTAAGTCTGCAGCTTTGGGGGCGTGGCCCAGACTTGAATCTGTGTTGCAGCAGGCTAGCGTGTCTGGCTCAACAAGGTGGGGTTCTGGAGTCCCAAGTTGGCAGGGAAAATGGCTCAGAGGTAATTCAAGCACATCAGGTGACAGTCCCAAGGGGGTCTCTGTGACCGAACCTATCACAGCTGCAGCTGTACAGTTTCAGCGCACTAAGTGGCTTGGCAGCAGGGCCGGCTCCAGGCACCAGCGAAGGAAGCAGGTGCCTGGGGCAGCCAATAGAAAGGGGCAGCACTCGGTCCGTTGTTGGGGCGGCAGGTCCGGGTCAGCATCAGCGGCACTTCGGCGGCAGCTGAATCGGTCCACTTCAGTCTTCGGCGGCAATTCGGCGGGAGCTCAATTGGGTTTTTCTTTTTTTTTCTTCTTTTTTTTTTTGCCGCTTGGGGCGGCAAAAAAGCTGGAGCCGGCCCTGCTTGGCAGTGTGTACACCCAGGAGTTACAATGCAGAAAGCTGCTTTACTGTGCAGAAACTTGCCACTGTAGACAAGGCCTAAGAAAAAGACCAGTAACTAGAGAATGTAAAAGTGCAATAGAATCATGTATAAAACAAGTGACATGAAAGAATATTCCCTGAATAAAGGGCATATACAACAGGAGGAGGCTGGAAAAAGGACAGGGTGAGTTACTACATTGTCCTTTCTGGAGACATGAATTCCAATCCTGTTTCAAATCACAAGTGAAAATGCTGATTTGTCTCAGATGATGCTCTGGATTAAGAAAAAAAGGGGATGCTCCATGCAGTTAGGCTTGAGGTGTATCAGCAAAGCAGGTCCTGGCTCAGTAAAGGGCACAATAACCAACTGGAATCAGGAGAGGAGGTAGGTGACTTAGAAATGTTACATTTTACTTATTGTCATTGTTGGCCATAGCTTTTACTGCTTGCTTTGCTTCACTATTTGTTTTCCAAGGAGGCTGGGTTTGTGTTCCTCTGATGGAGGCAGGATTCCCCAGGTACCTTGCCCTGTAAGGTCTGAGGCCTTTTTCTGCAGCCATAGTAGGAGAGCAGCAGCCATGAGCCAAGACTCAGGAAGTCACATCCTCACATTCCTTCTAAATTATATCAAAACAATGTAATATCGGGCTGTTAAGAAGGCACCATCGCCAGATAAGCAAGGAATCTCCTAAGATGTTTAAAGAAAACTTTGTTTGATGGCACTCTGTCTGGCAAGGAATCTCTTATCAACAGTTGGGGGTGTGAAATCTATATTGTTTATCTCTATGGTTTCTGTCTGCTTCTTTGATTGTTTCTGTCGCATAATTAATTTTACAAGATTTAAATCAACTAAGATGGTGGGGTGTGAATGGGTAAAAAATTATTTCACAATATGTTAGGATTGGTCAAAGAATTATTTTCTAACATTTCAGTAAAATGATTGGTTAAGGTATAGCTAAGCGGAACTCAAGTTTCACTGGATAAACTGAGGTCCAAGAAGGAGACCAGCTGGGAAGGAAAAAGAAAGGAAAAGGGAAAAGAATAATAGGAAGGAAAGACCTGAAAGTAGAAGAACTCACCCCCCAAGACACAGCCCAAGAGCAGAGCTGCTAAGAATCCTGTGCATGACTGTGACATGCAGCAACCAGAATCCAGATGAGACCAAACTTGCCTCGGCAATGGGGAAAGTCCACCTGTGTGATCAGGATTGGTGAGCATAGCATTGTATGCTCAGCATGTGTATTCTGCTTGGTAATTGTTAATAAATAGAAGATAAGGATATTACTGTGTAAGGCTCTTTCACTGGTAAAAAGATCCTGGAAACGCACCGAGGAGTATGCCCTGAGCCCTAGGAAATGGGTAAGAGAGGGTACTTAAGTGAACCAGATTACGCCCGGAGCCCTAGGAATTGGGTATGGGTAGGTGCCTTTCGCCCAGAGCCCTAGGAACTGGGAAAGGGCGAGGGTGTGTAAATCAACCAGTTTATGCCTTGAGTCCTAGGAACTGAGTAAAGGTGGGCGCCCTAGAGTGTGCGGGTAACAGCCCCAAATCTGCCACTGCTGTTGAGGCTGCTATACCTGGAGGTAGGGTGCTTCAGGGCCAGTGAGGAGTGTTTGGAGGGCGGGCCATGACCTCCTAGTAAATGTACCATCGTTTTAAACCGGTACTGTAATTTGTTATCCTGGTGAGGTATCAATACTGTTTGCAACATCTGCATGCTGGACCTAACCCACTTCATGTCTTCTCTCAACTGCAGGAAAACCTGCTGGAACTGCCAGCTGGAGAGTAACAAATGTGAACCTTCTGTGCAAAGGCTGTAAAGCTAGTCATGTCTGTAAGTCTTTACAGGATCAGGCCATAACATTTCATACACCGATCTCATTAGTCACATGCATGGAGTGAATGTTTAGAGGTTTGAAGCTCTGTACTGAAATGAGCTATCTTGAGATCGCTACTGGCTCAGGATACAGCTGAAGCAACTACAGTTACAGCATTATCCTGTTTACTTGCAATATCCTGTTGTTTAGTACACAAGAGGAGGAAGTCAACTCTCTGTACTTTGAATGCTGCTTGTTACTGTGACATTCCCAGGGCATAGGGAAGCTGTGTTTGTTGTGATATAAAGCCGAGTAAATATGAGAGGGGGTTCCTTTTGGGGCTCTCTATTATCTGACCCACATTTCATGTGAGCGTAGATATTTTCCACAATGGTAATAGATACACATTTCCAGGATGGGGCGTCAGGTTTGTATAATTTTTGGTGGTGCCCAGAACGGGTCCAAGTCCCGCCCCACCCCCCACCTGCCTTGTAAGCTGATATATATATTTTAAAATAATGTAAAAATGGACTGGAAACAGTAAGTGTTTAACGGTTTCCCTATATTGCACAAAGTGGGGGTGGGGGGCTGAGGGTTCTGGCTGGGGGTGAGAGCTCTGGGGTGGGGGTGGGGGGGTCGGGGGGGGGCAGGGGCTGGGGGGGGGGGGGGGGGGGGGGGGGGGGGGGGGCGGGGGGGGGGGGGGGGGGGTGGGGGGGGGGGGGGGGGGGGGGGGGTGGGGGGGGGGCTGGGGGCGGGGGCGGGGGGTGGGGGGGGGGGGGGGGTGAGGGCTCTGGCTGGGGGTGAGGACTGCAGGGTGGAGCCAGGGATGAAGGGTTCAGGAGGGGGCTCAGGGCTGGGGCAGAAGGTTGGCAGGGGTGAGGGCTGCAGGGTGGAGTCAGGGATGAAGGGTTCAGGAGGGGGCTCAGGGCTGGGGCAGAGGGTAGGGGTGCGGGGGGGTGAGGGCTCTGGCTGGGGGTGCAGGCTCTGGGGTGGGGCCAGGGATCAGGAGTTTGGGGTGCAGGCAGGCTGCCCCAGAGCTGGGGCCAGAGAGGACTCCCCCCAATCTTCTCCCCGCCAGCAGCAGTGAGCTCCAGGGGAGGGGTCCCCTCTCCCACCTGACAGCACACTCACCCTGCACCACTGTCACTGCACGTGCTCCTAGGGCCCCTCTCAGGTCCAGGGAGTTACACTTCCCTGGAGCAAGAAATCCTCATTCAAAAACAAGAGCGACAAGAGTTCAGAGGGAAAACCGACAATCAACAAACTTTTCCCCACCCTCAACTCCGGAGAGAGATTGGGGTTGGGTGGGGTTGGGTGGGGTCAAGGGATGCTCTGCGGGAGTCGTGCGGGGTGGCAGGCGGGGCTGGGAGAGAGACCCATCCCTGAACATTGGTGGAGCTGGGCCCCTGTGCCCTGAATATTGCTGGAGCATGGGAACCATAGGCCTATATAACTCACTGCCTCTGTTCCAGGATTCATCACAAACTGCATGAGCTCTCATTGAACCTCCCCGAAAAACTGCCCTGAAGCCAGTTTACTCAGCTGCGTGGGAATTCTCCTTGGCTGTTTGAGGATTCCCTGGTCAGAGAGGAATCCTCTCTGGTGGTGTATGGCTGCTGCAGCTTGTAGGCCATCCTGCCTCAGAGCTGTGGCTGCCAGAATAGGCCCTGGAGGTTGCTGACTGTTGGTGCAGATTAAAGTAGGCTGATCTACTTTAGGGGGAGGGATAGCTCAGTCGTTTGAGCATTGGCCTGCTAAACCCAGGGTTGTGAGTTCAATCCTTGAGGGGGCAACTTAGGGATCTGGGGCAAAATTGGTCCTGCTAGTGAAGGCAGGGGGCTGGACTCGATGACCCTTCGGGGTCCCTTCCAGCTCTATGAGATAGGTATATCTCCATATATTATATTAATCTCTGCCAGTGGACTGGCCTGGTGCTGAGCTGCCCAATGATCAGGAGGGTGCAAACGGCACCTTTACAATCTGCTCTGGAGCTATGCTGAGCCACGTTGGTCACAGCTCAGGATATTTGAAGGTTTCCTACGGTGCCTATCATTAACTGAGGCAATTAGGAATTACATGGAAATCCAGTCCTGGGCTTTCCAGGAAACTTCCTGTTCAGATTACTGACTGTAAGAATGTCTAATAATTTCTATTTTGTGGGGAACACTGTATATCAGTTCAAGGAATAAAACCAGAAACATGCATTGCTTCATTGTACCATATGTTGAGCTCTTCTCATAGGGTCACATGTTCGAACAACACACCTTTATTCTAGTCACAACAAACACTAAACGCACAGTGCGGTTCTGGGATACAGTGGACACAGGTATCATCTGAGTACTGAGAAAAGCATCTCTGCACTTAGCACTTTTAGCCAACTCTACTGATGTTCTCAAACCTTGAGCTAGTGTCCTTGGGATTAATCCCGGCCCATCTTGGGGAAGGAACAAATATTAAATAGGTATAAGCACAATGGATTAGATGGACAGCAACAAAGACAGCAGTTCTAGTCACATCTGGGATCCAGCACCATAGCAAGGCATGTGACAAGATGGAATTTTTTAAGGCACTTTACTTACTTTTAGCTTTTTAATTTTAAAATAAACCTCTGCTTTTTGCTTTTGCCTCACAGTGGAACAACATCCTCCTTTACTTCCCCAGACTCTCTAGCATAGGCAGTCCTTGATCTGTATGCCCTATATTACCCCAAAGGTCCTAATCTGTGACTAGCAACCTTCAGCAGTACAGAACCGGATGGAATCCCCCTAGGAGTCCATTAGCACTGTTTCTTAAAGTGGCTGGTAGGGTCTGAATTGAGTAACACAAATCTTTCCCCTTTTTAGTTTTCCATTCTGGTCAGACATCACTTTAATTCTGAAGAAGTCAGATGATTCAGCTGTTTTTCTTATGTCTGAAATTCACTGACAATTAAAAAATGAAAACATTCTAAAAGAAACTGAAATGCTGTGCCTTCTTTAGCTGTCACTCAGAGGTTCCAGAAATCTAGAATCTGTCTTTCAGGACAGTGTGAGGCTAAACTTCTTTGCACTGTATACACTTTTGCTGCATTTTCAGAGCACTCCTGCCAAAGGGTTTCCCCAGGACTGGAGTCCTAATCCCTCAGGGTATCTGATGTGAAGCCACTCATTTCCCAGTGTTGATGTCCTGTCTGAATGGAGCCTTGCTGGCTGTATATTTTAGCTTGTAAGGTACTGTTTTTCACAACATTTGCATCAATTTCTAAGCCTGACAGGAAATTCACCCAGTTGCGACTGGAAGGTCTTGTAAGTAGAGTCTGTGACCCAGGCTCCAGAGTTTTTCTCTTAGCCACGGCCTTGGTCTCACTATTGCACAATAACCCTTTTGTTGATGTCTTCTTCATGGCACATAGCAAAGATGATGGATGGAATGTTTCTCTGTTGTCATGTTGGGACAGTAAAATCATTTTGCTTGATAATGTAGGCCTGGCCATGTTCCCTTTCATATTTGAACAAGTTGCCAGGTCTGCTCTGTATAGAAAAACAAAACATGTCAGTCAGTGCCTTACATGTATCTCAGTCCACCCTATTCAACTTGTATTATAGACATGTCTACAAAATACCATCTGGTGGCTATGTCCTCCAATTCTGTCTATCAAATCAATCCATCTATCATTCTAGGTATTTTACAAATTCTATATTGTAGTTAATAACTCTTTCTAGCAGCATACAAATATAATCAAAGGAGATTTCTTGTACTATTGGCTAAATCCAGTGCGCGCCACACTCAGTTGAACTGCTCAGTACTGGGTTTTGACTTAGTTTTGGGGTACAAACCATTGAGAGGTGGAGATAAAGAAGAGGTAGTGAGAGGGCAGTCCTAGCCAAATTGCATGCTGGGTAACTGAACATGTTGGGAAATTTTAATAGCTAGGGTGCAATTGGATATGAGATATTTTTCACTTCCTGTGCTAAACTGTTGTATAGTATCATGCCTCATAAATGGTTGCAAATCAACTCACAGGTGTCCATTGTCAATAAAATGATACCTATGTACAGATTTTGTATGATTGTAAAGTGTTATGGGATTCTCCTGGATGACAGATGATAATGATTATAATCTATATGTCTTATGACCTTCCAATTTATCTATCACAGATCAAGAGATATGCACGTCAGTCTCAAAAGATAGGTTGAGTGGCTTGGTGAATAAATCTCTCAACATGTATATCAGGGATCAAGAGTCAAGACCAGCTTGAGATGCCAAACAAAAATGAGAGCTATGTTCTTAGCTCAGTTCCTACTGGGCAGGAGTTTGCATTACAAAAAAACAATGCATATGATAGACCACAAGTCAAGTGGAAGTTTCTACTCAGGAGAGACTCAGAAGTAAGCTCGTGAACGGAGAGATCCCTGAGCGGGTGAGATCCCTCATATTTCAGTTGCCCAGCTGTGTATGGCTTAGAAATAAAGCAAGAACTTTTGCTTCTGTTAGTGTTGACACCCTCATTGTTCATGCCACAATGTACATTCAACGTATCACTGACTGGATAGGCAAGTTCAGTAACTGGACTCTTCTTCACCTACCGGTGCTGGCCAAAGGATTTTGGCTGTGGTTCACCCTCATGACACTTTTCATTGGATTGCCTGCCCTTTGCACCAGGCACTATAGGGAGAGAAAGTTGCAATGATTCTTGTGTCTGGCATGACTTGATCATCCTAACATTCGCTTCTTGGTTTGTTGTCCTGTTTCGGCAGGACCTTGAACTTTTCAGAGGTGGCCTATTCTTCACTTTTCTTTCTTCCCTGCTTGAACTGCTCTTTGCATTGTGATCCAGATCTGGGCCAAAAAGGAAAAAAAGCTACACCACCTCAGCCATGTGTGAATTCTTTATTAGCTAAGATGACACATGGTTTTAGTGAACTGGAAACCTACTCTGGTAGTTTAATTTAACTTACAAGAAATGGAAAGTCTGGCAGCAGGGGTGCATCCAGTATGAGAAGTGATCTACAACATACTTTACAGCCTAATATACTATAGTGCAGGGGTTCTCAACTTTCTCTCTGAGGCCCTCCTCGACATGCTATAAAAACTCCAGGGCCCAGGGAAGGGGGGGCACCTCGGGGCAGGGGCCTTGGGCATAGGCATAGTTTGACTTCTATTTGGGGGGGTGTCAGGGGTCAGCGGATCTTGAGCCACCTCCGCATGGTGGGGTCCAGGGAGGGAGTTTATATATAAATGAAAGGTGGGGTGCTTAGCTCAAAAAATCTGAACACAGCTTAGGGTGCAGGGAGGGGGTAGCTAGGGGCTGTGTGTACACAGGGGGTGGCTGTGGGTGCAGGGAGGGGAGTGGCTAGGGGCTGTGTGCAGGCAGGGGGGTATCTCAGGGTGTAGGGAGGGGCGTGGCTAGGGGCTGTGTGTGGGTACGGGGGTAGCTCAGGGTGCGCAGAGAGGGGTAGCTGGGGCTGTGTGCAGGCAGGGGGTAGCTCAGGGTGCAGGGAGGGCGTAGCTCAGGGTGTAGGGAGAGGGGTATTAGGGGCTGTGTGCTGGGAGGACTCCCTCGCAGTCCCTGTTCCCAGAGGGGTCTGCTAGCCACGGAGCCGGGTCTCCCCACCTGGGGGGCTCTTACCGGCTGCCTCTGCGGGAGCAAAGGGGGCTGGGAGCTGAGGAGCAGCTTCAATCTGGGGCATGAGCAGGAGACCAGGGAACGCTGCCGCTGCCTGCTACATGGCACCAGCCAGAGCAGCAGTTGCCCTGCACTGCCCGGCTCTGGCTTCCCGCCTCCGACCTGGCTGGGGGGAGGGGGGGCTCAGGGAGGTGTGGAGCTGCTCCTGGGACTGCGGTGCTCTTATGCTGCACTTTGGGGTGGGGGGAGCAATGCCCTCCATGTCCCCAACCCAGCCCACCATGGCCTCAGGCTTCTGCCCTACAGGGAGCACCAGGGCTCGGGGCTCTGGGATTCAGCCCCGTGCCACCCTGCTTCAGACCCATGGGGGGCACTGGGGATCAGGGCTTCAGCCCCGCGCCTCCCCCGGCTTCAGCTCTGTGGGGGGTGCCAGGGATCGGGGCTTCAGCCCCGTGCCTCTCCCCGGCTTCAGCCCTGCAGGGGGGCGCTGGGGATTGGGGCTTCAACCCCATCCCTCCCGGCTTCAGTCCTGGGGGGGTGCCGGAGATCGGGGCTTCAGCCCTGTGGGGGGCGCTGTAGATTGGGCAGAGGTTAACATCCAGTGGAAAAGATATAGATTCATCTCCTGTGTCCTGGTAAATTTACTCAATGAAACCAGTTCTGACATCCTCTGGCATGTAAGTTATTGCTGAAAACCTAATGGTTGCTGTATTTTTCAGCACAATCATTGCACTTCCATCATCTATCTCATTGCTTTGTAAAATGCTTTGAGATATCTGGAATAGGGAATGCACTAAACAAAAGCAAATCCTGTTGTCTTTTGGCACCTAGAATACTTTAATTAAAAACATATAAAAAACCTTTCGTACAGGTAATTGTCTTTTCTGTGCAGCTGGTGACCCTTCTGCCTTGGTGCTTCTCGACACTTTGGGATGTCATCTTGAAGAACGGTGAATAGAGGTTTGCTCTCTTAGATAAGGTTGCATCTTGGGACATGCTTTCTCCTAACCCCAGTGGCAAACAATTCTTTTCAAGAATGTTCTCTTCGGCACCCTGAGTCAGTCTCTCAGAGCTGAAAGAGATGGCGTTCACACCAGTAATTAATTTATTTCCAGACTAACTTGTGACTATATATATGTATATAAAAGACAATGACACAGAAAAGGACACTGTTACAGCTGGAGGATCTCCTGCTGTTACATTAATGCCAAGTTAAAGTGGGGCATTTTCCCATATAGTTCAACTGTACAAAACGAAGTATGGTGGCTCAATCATTTTAACTGATGGATACTGATGCAAATGACATTTGGCCACTGTACCACCATCCATCCAGGATCTTATACTGGTGCCCATCCCAGGCGTACTGGAGAGTCACCAGAGTAGCACAAGAGTAAAAAACAAGAACAATGATATTTCTTTTTTCCCCTCCTGGGAAGATAGGCTTAGTTTCTTTTTATTTTTTTTAATACAAAAGTATGAGAAATAAGGTACTATTATGGGAAAGCTTGAACGAAGAGGTGGGTTTTGCTTTAACTCTCAATGTAGAAAATTGAGTGGTTAACCTTATTTCATAAGCCTTTCGGGGCAGGGACTAGCTTTTTGTCCTGTGTTTGTACAGCGCCTAGCACGCTGGGATTCCAGGCCATGACTGGTGCTCCTGGGTGCTACCACAATAATAATAATAATAATCAAAGGGTTTTCAAGTCTTGGTCTGGCTCTTGTGAAGGTTCTTTCTCTGCTGCATACTGAGATTCAGACAATAAGTCTATAGTTAGCCACTCATGCAAGCCATCTTTGGTATAAAAGTATTTTTTTAAAGCATATGGTACTTTTTATAAATAAATTGGATGCTGACTGGCCGAAGCTTTATCCTCTTTCAAATGTAATAAGTAATTTTCTGCCATCCTGCAATTTGACTGGCTACCAGTAGCACTGATTCTACTTTTGAATAACATACCACCAGGCACTGCCAATCCAGGAATAGCTTACAGTGCATATTGAACAAGCAAAGGGAACTAACAGCCTATCAATATGTAGGTATTTATGTACATAATGAACACTGAGCGTCAGTGTTACTGGTATAAAAGTCCTGCACATCCAGAAGAGGATACAGCCTTCAGAATTCACTGCCAAGACAGCCCAAACCTGGAAGTGCAGATATCCATGTCTTACCTGTAAGTATGTGAGTAGTCCCATTGACTTCAGTGGGGCAAATCACATGCTTAAAGTTAAGCACATGTATAAGGATTTGCAGAACTGGGGCCTAAAATGGCAAGACAAAATTACAGAAGAACAGAAAGTCAGATAAATAAAAAAGATCAGTGGGGGGAAAAAAGCCACCACCACCACCAGCTCTGAAAATCATCTTCCAAAAGGGGATCATCCTTCCCCTGGTAAATGATTTTAATCTGTGTTTCAGTCTATTTCCCTCTCCACATCATAAAGAGGGACTTTGAAAAATCAAGCTGGGATCACTCTTTCCCCTCCAAGAGAAATTCTGGAAGTCAAATATAACGTTACCTGAAGCATTTTCCCACTTGCTTGATGGAGGTTGTAACAGGCAGCTTTACTATAAAAAGTGGGAAAGAAATCATCACTGTAATGAATGTGCATGTCAGATTTAGAGGAAATAGTTCATCACACAATACAATACCCTGATTTTTGTCTTTACAGTTTACTCCCACTTTTGATGGCTAACTTAAGTCATTGGGAGTTGTGGGTGCTTAGGACCTCTGAAAATCAAGCCACTTATTTAGGTGCTTAAGTACAGATTTAGTAGCCTAATTTTAGGCATGCAGCTTTGAACATTTTGGCCTTGGATCATATATCCATTATTCTGCTAGTACCTCAGCTAGATTTACCATGATATTTGAAACAGCACAACTGATCAAATAGCCTTCAGATTAAACAAAATTTAGCCTATTCAAGGTTTGGTAGATGAGCAACATATATTTAATTGAAGTTATAATGTGAGTAAATGCTGATTTTATTTATTTAATTTATAATAATTTCTAATGTGCTCAATACCTTAGCATCTGAGCACCTCTAACATTAATGAATTAGTTTCAGCACCCCTGTGAAGCAGGGAAGTATTATTATTTTTATTTTACAGAGGGGAAAACTGAGGCATAGAACATAGATTCATAGATTCTAGGACTGGAAGGGACCTCGAGAGGTCATCGAGTCCAGTCCCCTGCCCTCATGGCAGGAGCAAATACTGTCTAGACCATCCCTTTAAGAAAGCTCCACCATCTCCTGGCAGCAGGGGAGAAGATTGGGATATCCACAGACCTGCGGAAGCAGCAGGGTGCAGGGAGATGAAAGTTGAGGTCACAGCAAAAGCCCTCAGGTGACCCACCTTCCTGGTCAGACTGAGCCATGTCAGCAGTTTCTGACCTCATTTAGCATCCAACATGCTTTAGAGCGTCTATTAGAGAACACAGTTGCTGCAGCTTTTACTTGTGAGTCTAAACAGGGCAGCACAGAAGCAAGGGAGAGTCAGGACTATTAAACCTCAGCCAGTCCTTCCCTCGGGGCCCTGGGAGGTTCTTCTCCAGTGTCCTTTTCCTAGAGATTTATACAGTGCTTAGTGATGGGACGCACCCTTCTCCCGCGGGGTGCCTCTCTCACCCTCAATTCAGCTGTGTTTGCCTTTCAATTTAATCCCCCCACTCCTAGTTACACCCCAACTGAAATAAAAGTCTTGTTCTGATTAATCCTCCCAGGCGGTTTGTTTTTTCACTGGAGGCAGGTGATTCTGATTTTAGACAGCAGAGGACTGCTGCAGTTCAGACAGTCCATCGCAGCAGTGACATACTTAACTGGCTCAGTCACAGGCAAGTGATTATAAGAGCGAGAACTGCCAGGATGGAGATTTTCTAAAACTCTTGCGGGTCTTTCTTACTTGCTTAGATAAACCAGAAAAACTAGCTACCCCAGCTCCCAATAAAGCTTCCAAGCCACGCACTGGGAATTACAGCAGCCCCACCTTCTGTGCAGCACGCGGAGGCTGTAGTGAGAGCGCCTTCCTGTCACCATTTCCCAAAGAAGCTCTTCAGTTCTCTTCACACGTCGCTTATGTGCCTAGTTCTCCCATGCCCACAGGGAGAGGATACATAGACTCTTGCCACTAATCATTCAAACAGCATCACGCTAAGAACAGAGACTTCGGTGGCTAACTGCAGAGAGATCCCTTTCTGCTCCCGAGGGCACAAAGGTATCTTTGACCCCTGCATATTTATGGTGATGCCTCAGAAAAGCTGATACACCTACTCATTAAGCCTGCTGGGGAGAATACATCTTGCTAGCTGAGCAGCCTGTTTACACCAGACCTTCTGCTCTTTAAGTGCTAAACTCTTTTGCTGATTAATGCAAATGCTATTCTCTGCTCTCTTCATCCTCAGCAAATAGGGCTGCAGAAGCTTTCATATTCTACTAATAAGGCTGTGCGTGGTGGAACAGCTCCCTACTCCATGCCAACAGGGAGACAACAGCAGCGACTTAGTTTCAAAACAAGAATCTATTACTTAAATTGGCAAAGGCTTTGAAACATGTAGGTCAGTACCTACCAGCAAGAACAAAGGAAAGGGAAAAAAAGAGTGGAACTAGTGCATAAGTAACACCACTGCACAGACACGCTAAGCCCCAGTGAAAGGAAAAAGGGGGAAAAGAGTGTCTGTAGCTAGATAATCTGTGCAAAGGAAAGAGTTAGTAGCGAGAGTTATTCTGCAGCCCATATTTGATCAAGGATATAAACACCTTTCATTTCTATGCTCTCAAGAAGCCTTCAGAATAAGCGGGTGAAAAGCGAAGAAGTGCCCATTTCGTTCATGAAGCTATCAGAGTGAGCGGCAATGACTGCCTTGATATAGCTCCCCGTATATCCTTCTTCCTTATCTAACTGGCATCTTTTTATGATGAGGGCAAGGATTTGGGATCGCATGCTGAAAACTGGCTTTGCTTGGCCACAGAATAATTAGTTGAGAACTGGGTCAAGCGATTATCTTTGGCTCTTAGGAGAGACGGCATTGTCTGGGTGTTTGTTCTTCCCAGCTTTGGTAGTAGTAACCTTGTTTCAGAGGCATGAATGAGTCATGGGGATAATTCCGGACACGCTACCCACGCCTGTGAACACTAGCTACTTTTTTAACGTATAAACGCTTTCTTGCTTACAGCAGCACATTTAAACCCACCCGGCTAACTGGGTACTCACACGCCTCCAAGCCATTCACCATCCCAGTCCCTTACAGTTAAGTGATTTGCCCAAGATCACACAGGACAACTGGGGCAGAGCTTGGAATTGAACCTCAATTACCTGACTCCCAGGTCTGTCTTTAACCACAAGACTATCCTCCCTCCCATTTGTTAGTATAGTTCTATCAAAATCCAGAGAAGTCCCCTCTACTGCACCTAGTTTCAATATGTGGGACTCAGGGTCTCTGGGTTCAATACCTGACCCTGTCACAGACTTCCTGTGTGACTTGGGGCAAGTCACTTCATCTTTTTGAGCCTCCATTCTCCATCTGTAAAATTGGGACAATATTTCCTTTCGCCATCACTTTGAATGTCTTGCCTACTTACATTGTAAACTCTTAAAGACAAGGACAGTGTCTCCTCCCATGTACATATAGAGCACCTAACCCACCCCTAAGCACTACTGTAATACAAATAATAATTAGATCCCAACAGTCTTGCTCTGGGGATTGTCAGCTGCCTGATTATCTCTAATGTTAATATGGCATTCAATTTTCTAGATATGTTTTACCCCTCCCAGTTTCCACTACTCCTCACCTCTTCGCTGTGCCTTTTTTTCTTTCACTTTCGGCCTATTCATCACCTTGGGAAGCTGACACCCAGAGATTGCCCCATTCCCTGCTGTTGAACCTATATAGCACATTTGTTTGAGGATGGCAGGAGGGAGAAAAAGTCTCTGGGATATGAAATGTTTTAGAGGTTGGGACACATTGGTCCAGTCCAAGTCTAAGAAAACAATAATCAAGGTCAAAGATAAATGCATTTAGTCATGCATTTCCATTAGTTATTGCTTTAATAATTCTTCCTTTAGCTAGTGCCATTTCCAGGAAAACCTGGCAGAATATAATCTACAAATCTCTATAAAGTTGTTTATTTTTGGATATGGAATACAATAGCTGAGGACTGTGAAAGAGAAAGTGTATAACCCCTCTAAAGGCTGCAGGCCAAATCTCAGAAACCTTATTTCACTAATGAATGTTCAAGTTCCTTGTTAACCTCGTCTTCTGCAGACAGGCCTTGAACAAGCAAAGCATTTAAGCCTGTGCCTAACTTTAAATACATGAATAGTCCCACTGAAGTCAATTATTCCTGGAACTCTTTGTGCCCACAATTAGAGGCTGAGGGGAAAAAAACTACAAGGCCAGATTTTTTAAATCTGTCCCTCCAGAATACCTGGGCTGGTATATGTATTTGTACTATATCTGTGTAGATGTGAATATATACACACACCACTCTGAAGCTACTTTTACTCTAAATAAATAGTGGGTTTTTTAAAATAGTGAAATACAATATATTTCAACAATAAAAACTCTTCAATTGCTATTATTTAATAAAAAAGTTGGCAAGCTGGAGACCAGCAACAAAACTTTTTGTGGAATTTTTGAAAGTCTTAGCTGTCATCTTTGATCCACTAACCCAGAGAGGGAGAAGGAGGCAAAATGTAAGGAAAAGTTTAAATTATTTTTCTACTTATTTTTAAATATATTTTTTTCTGCTTCCCATCAAATTCTACAAGAGAAAAACCATCAAATAGATAGCTTCCTTGCTAATGGAAGGTACAGCAGCTCTGAATTCATGTCAGGAAAAACAGAGAGGGATCCAGAGACCTGTTTTTAAGCAGCATGATTGGAAAGCATGAAATCATCATTAAAACAAATTGTTACAGTATGACATTATTATTATCCCTCAGTATTATATCATGGGTTTGTTTTTTTAAACAAATAGCCTTCACAACATACAAGATCTTTACGTATAAAAAAGAGAAAGCTACTGTCTAAAATTTATCCCTATGAGTTACCAATAAATCCTGACCATGAACCAACTCCATAGGGTTTGTCAGGAGTTTTGTTAAACCCTCCACAGAATTCCTGCATTTTAGGTGCTCAAATGCACACATTCTCCTTACTTATTTATTAATTATTATTATTATTGTTATTATTATTACAGAACACCAAACTTGATAGGCTCTCTATTAGTGATGCGGCCACTTATGTCAGAAAGGCAACTTCCAGTATCCTCAGTACAGCTATAGACAGAAAAAATATGTTATCACATATCTATACTTAATTGATACACAATATAGATACACACATGCACCCTGTTACTCACCCAATCCCTGTTCAGGAAAATAAGGACTGAGATACTTTTCTGTGTAATTTGCTTGCACAGCTGGTACAGCTTCTGGAAAAGATTTTAAAGATTGCATTTAAGGGAAAGCAAGCTTCAGGTTTTCTAGCTGTATAACATTTCACCATGGTTGCTTAACCAGGTCAGAAATGGGCCAGAGGTCAGAGGTGAGCAAAGATGTATTTTAAGCTTTGCAACATTTTGCAAATGAAATGTTATGACATTTTGTAAAGGCAAAAATATTGATTGTGTGTCTGTGGAGAATCTTTCTGGAATAAATAATTACACCTCTACCCCGATATAATGCGACCCGATATAACACAAATTCGGATATAACGCGGTAAAGCAGTGCTCGGGGGTGGGGTGGGGGGGCTGTGCACTCCGGTGGATCAAAGCAAGTTCGATATAACGCGGTTTCACCTATAACACGGTAAGATTTTTTGGCTCCCGAGGACAGCGTTATATCGAGGTAGAGGTGTATTAAAGGCATAAATAAATAAATAATGTCCAAGTAAAAACAAAAATTAACAGTAGGGTGGGGCAAGGTGGGAGCAGGGAAAGCTCATACTTGTAATTGTATTCTTCAACTTTCCTCATAGCCTAACTTATAGGTTCCCAACTCTACGATAAGCTAGTGGGACGTGTGATATCTTTCTGCCCAGTTGTAGGCCCATGAAGCAGCAGTCTAATGCTATATCCTACAAATCCCATCAATTATCAGTGCTAAAAGACAATATTTGGATTACAGGGGCTTCATACCCCTCTTCCCTTCCCCAAAAAGTGAGGCTTACCTTTCACCATGGGATCAATTTCCTTAAGTATTTTATGTAATGCCATGCTGCTAGTCTGTAAGAGAGGACAGAGACATATATGTATGTTATTATTAGTCTACTCTAAATGAAACTGTGTGAGAGACAGAAAGAGAAAATGGCATTGTGCTGCTGCTCAATGGTTTGTTGAGGGAGTGCAAATTGGTTCAATGATTTCCCCAGAAGGTGAAAACTTGGTTAGAAGTTGGGTGGTTTGTTCAACTGGGAGAGGGGTAATTGGTTGAGGTTGAGTGGTTTCAGGAAGGCTGAACTGTCTGGTTGGATTGCTGTTGGGATGGGCCGAATAGACTGACCATGGGAGTGAAGCAGGATGTAGAGGTACTGGGGACATGCAGACTGATGGAAAACACTGGGTCACATGATAGACCTTGTTCCTGGAATTCTTAATTTGGGGATGGTAGTGCAAACTGAGAAAAAAATCAAGCAGGAAGACTTATGCAATATTAATTTTATTTGCAAAGAGATTCAGTTTGATGTTTCTTAATCATTTTTAGTGGCAAAGCTAATACATGAAATAATTTTACAAATATGGTTTTGGGGATGACTGGGTCTCTTTACCAGGTTCATGAACTAATAAAGCAAATGAATCAACGGTAGTAGAGACATGGATTTATCATCTTTTATTTATGTTCTGCTCAACTATCTCTGGCACTGCACAACAGTGAAAAGCACCACAGCAAGATTCTTTAAGATGAAACTCACTATCCCGATCGAGAGTCTTTTAAAAAGATTTTGGGCCAAACACTCAGCTGGTGTAAAATACCATTGCTCTACTGAAGTCAATGGAGTTATGCTGGTTTACACTAATGGAGAATCTGGCCCTTTGTGCACATCACTTCATTTGTAGAACTAGTGTAGCATTTAATAAGTGGCAGTGCTTACTAAAGCAGGCTGCATATCACAGTACTTTTTGAATACAATATTTAGTGTTCCTGGGCCATCTGAGGGACCCTGACAAGGCTTCCTTTAGGTGGTAGCCTGAATGGCAGTGAGGTTTGCTTTTTTTTTTTTTTTGGACTTCTTTGATTCCTCAGGATTTAGCAGCCTGCCTGACAAGTGCTGTCTGCTGTGTCAACCAGAATCTTTCCTACTGGCCTCTTCAAGCTGGGTTGTGTAATACAGGTCTGTCTCATCTTACGCGCATTTAACATGCGCGATTTCGGCTTTGCGCGGTCGGCAAAAACAAAACAAACAAACAAAAAAAAGAGAAAAATAGCAATTTATGTACTGTTCCTGTAGTGCGTGCGATTCCGCCCGCCATTAAAGTCAATGGGATTTTGACTATACGCGGTTTTTGCTTTACGCGCTAACCGCGGAACGTAACCCCAGCGTAAGATGAGACAGACCTGTACTTGTAACATTGTTTTGGCTCACCAGTCCACTATGCCTGAAATGTACAAATACTTTACATGCTCTCTATCACTAAATCCTAGTTTGGACTGACACTCTTGAGTAGGACTAATTTAGACTTGTGGCCTTAATTAATGTTCTTTTTGCACCTTCACTTCTCAGCTGGGCCCACTGTTTTAAAATCCCATGTATGAGGGGTACTCAGGGTAAAAAAATAAAGAAACAAACAAAAGCTAACCACCATATTAGGGATGGATGCAGATTGATCCTTCTGGACAGCATGATTTATAATAGGAACTATAACCTCCTAGATCACAAGATTATTTCTGCTCAAATACAAGTACCTGGACTTTGGTGACATCATTGCTTCTGGAACTAAAGGGGAGATAGACTGAAACCTTTGAAAAGAGAAACGTATAAATCATATGACAGAATGACACCATCGGCACCACAAACCAATAACCTACTTCATGCTACTATTGTTTGGAGAGCTCTCTGTAGACTAAAGCAATGAAATAATTCCAAACATCTTTTACAATTTTACTTATCATACACAATGGGAGTCAATAAAGGGAAAATAGCAAACAGGCTTTTATTTACCTGCACAAGAAAAAGCATCATGTTTGAAAACAGTTTCTAAACACAATCTAAAACACGGTTTCTGTAAACCAATTCTGAACAGTTTGGACGAGATTTTTTTTTTTTTTTAAATAGGAACCTAAAGTTAGGCATCTAAATAACTGGCCTGAATTTTAAAAGTGCTGAACACTCAAAGGCGCCCATTGACCTGTATGGATGCTGCTGGCACTCAGCACTTTTGAAAAACTGGCCACTTTATGTAGGTGTTTACACAGAGATTTAAGAGCACAACTTAAAGCTTTTATTTTTTGAAAATCTTGGCTTTTTCAGTGATCAGGACCCACAATAAGAGTCTCATTTTCAAGAGCTCAGCTCCTACGAAATAAAGAATTCAGCACCCAACATAGTGAATTCTTTTGAAAATCTGACCTCAATTGTGGAACCAGATTTTAAAAAATCTGGTTCTAAGGGGCTAGAGTTGGGGGGCTCCTAGTTGTATCAAGAGGAGGCCAAAGTGGGATGGGGAGAAAAACACAAATATGAGATACCATTTTGAACTTTGATATCAGACGTAGGCCCTGAACTTGTAAGAGATTCTATGCTGATGATCCCCTGTGCCAGCGCAGATCCCCACTGACCACCCTCAGAACAGTATAAGTAAAATGGCAGACATTGAGAGCACTCTGGTTTTGTTGCACAACAAGGCTTATTCTAGTAACAAAAGATCCAAGACTCTCTTTCCTGCTTTAGAACTTCATTCCCATGTTCCCTGCACACACTGTGCAACTCCATCAGTTTTACTTTCTGAGTAAGATGTATCTGGGAAAAAACAGGAAGATACGCCATGCATCCTTTAAATCAACAGGCAGGATGGAAGCTGCACTATGGTTAGAAATGGGAAGTCTGAGACAACAGTTGATCAATACCAAAAGTGTATTAAGTTCTAGATATACAGTGCATTATTAATTACTATTTTTTGTCTTCTGGAAGAGCCCACAGTATACTAGGTGCTGCCCCCACACACAGAAAGACACAATACTTCCCCTGAAGCTTTAGGGCTTCCAATCTAATGCTCCAGTCAGGACTCTCTGTTGCTTTTTACACATGGGACTTGCGAGATAGGATAAGTTGAAACAGAATAATCAGTTATACATTTCTAATTACTAAATAAATAATAATAAAAACACCCACCTGCCCTGAGGCCACTATATTTACAATGAAGACCTGAGTCCTTCCGTGAATCCCCTTTAAACTTGGCTAGGTTAACAGCACACTCATTTGATTGCTACATAGCTGTTCTTGGCCAACAGCATTTGGGATATGCAACAATTTATGGGAACTGCCTTTTGACCTGCCTACCAACTGTGTGTCTGATTGTGGTGTGTTTGTGTGTTCTAGACATGAGTGATAGTATTGTTTCTTTCCTGTTAGCAGGCAGTGTACCGGAAAGAGCAGGATTCTTGTAAATTTCAATTTACTGCCTGCACATAAGAATGTTTATTTCAGGGGTCAGCAACCTTTCAGAAGTGGTGTGCAAAGTCTTCATTTATTCACTCTAATTTAATGTTTCGCGTGCCAGTAATACATTTGAACGTTGTTAGAAGGTCTCGCTCTATAAGTCTATATTATATAACTAAACTATTACAGGATTGCAATCTTATATAACTAAACTAAAGTAAATAAAGTTTTTAAAATGTTTAAGAAGCTTCATTTAAAATTAAATTAAAATGCAGATCTTATCAGTTTAGTGTGATTCTTGCCCTTGCTTTTCCTTGCTGAGTTTTCCAATGTCTGGCACGTATTTGGATACTTTAAAAGCTGCACGCAGGCTTCTGAGTGATCAGTTGTTAACCGGCTCCGAGAGGGACAGAGGAAAGATCTCATGTGTGAAAATACCTGTTCACACAGGTATGTGGATCCAAATGCTGAAAGCATTGCAAACCCAATTTTCTTCAAACAGTTAAATTTCACTGGCAGGGACGTCCAGCAGGTAAGAATAGAGGCCTCATGATCTCTCTCAGTAGTTTCAAGTGCACTCCGCAGATCTCCAATCTTTGATGCCCACAATTCTGAGCTTTTTAACTGAATGAGGTGCATTTTGAAATCTTCAACACCCATCCACTGAAATACAGACAAATCCAAGTCGCTTTCATTGAAGTTTTCAGGTTTAATTAGAAAAGAAAGCATTGGGCCAAATCGCTGGAAATCTTGAAATCTGTCAGAAAATTCTGATTCCAGTTCTTGCATGTACATTCCAATTCCAACCAATGTGTCGATAGCTCTTTTATGTGTTGGAAGTAGCAGAAAGTCGAAGTTTGAATATCCTGAGAAAAAAATGCTAGTTTTACAACAAATGCCTTCCAGGCTTCATAAAGATCCAGACCCGTTTGCCCTGCACCCTGGAGACAGAGGTTGAGTTTGTTTAGGTGAGCAGTGATGTCAGTTAGAAACATGAGCTTACACAGCCATTTGTCATCATCCAGTTCGGGGTAGTTTGGCCTTTTTCCGACAAAAAGGCCTCGATTGCATCAAAACAGTTTACAAAGGGCACCAAACCCTTGCCACGACTTAGCCACCGAATGTTGCTGTGAAGTGGAATGTCGTTATAAGCACTGTCCATCTCTTCTAGCAGTGTTTGAAACTGTGAGTCAAAGCAGATCAAGCAACAAGGAAATTCACAATTCGCACCACTGTATTCATCACATTATTAAGCTCTAAATTAGAAATTTTAGCACAAAGGTTTTCTTGATGGATGATACAGTGAAATTTGACAGTTGGGGGGCCAATTTGATCTTCAAGTAACTTTACAAATCCCTTCTGTTTTCCGACCATGGTAGGAGCACCATCTGTTGTCACACAAAATATTTTTCTGATGTCAACTTCTCATTCTTCAAAATGGCTTACAAAACTTTCTGCTATATCTTCCCCCTTTGTTGTGCCATGCAGGGGTTTTAGACAACAAAGTTCCTCTTGGATTTCATTGGAAGCACAATAGGTTGCAACAACTGCCAAACGTGGAATGTCGTTTATATCCACGCTATCATCAACTGCAACGCTAAACACTGCTGTGTCTTTTAATGCAGTCCATCTGCTTTTCATTAATGTTTTCTGCCATTTCGCTTATGTGTCTCTCAACTGTTCTGGCAGAGACAGGCAGTTCTTTTATTCTAAATATGATCATATCTTTATTTGGCAAATCATTGAACAAAACCTCCGAACTGCTGAAAAAACTTCTTTTATATATTCCCCATCTGTAAACAGCTTTCTGTTTTTTGCAATGCACTGTGCAATCTTCTAACTTCCTTCTGTAGCTTGATTTTTACTTACACTTAAACATTTAAAAACACTGCTTTGCTTCTCATATCCTGCTACTGCCTTTTTGATCGATTCAGTCTTGTCTGCTTCATCAAGAAAGGTTTTCTCGTGCTTTGTTTCAAAATGTTGTCGAACACTTGATGTGCAACAAACAACACTTTCACAACAGAAAGCACAAACTGCACAGTCCTTCTTTTGAATAAATCCAAATGTGTCTGTCCAAGAAGGCTGAAATGAATGGACATCTAACTTTGCTTTCTTGGGAGCTGACATTTTGTCAAATGTACCCCTCAACTCACAGTAGAAAAAAAAATTGCGACAGACGGCATGCACAACGTCAAATGCAGTGCGCTGTTCCACGTGGCGATATAAGCAGCAAATCAGGACTTAAAAACGTCCCACTGGCTCTGGAACAATTTTTAAGTTGGGGGTGCTGAGCTGCGCCCCCTCTTGCCCTCTCTGCACCCCTCACTGCCTCAGGCTGGGGCCAGTGGGCCACAGCCGGGGGCGGTTGCAGAGCGCCGGGCTGAGGACCGGACAGAGCCCCGGGCCGGCGGCCGGGATCCCAGGCTGGCAGCGGAGCCTCCCGGACCGGTGTCCGGGACCGGCAGCGGGCTGAGCGGGGCCGGCAGACAGAACCCCGGCTGGCAGGGGGCCGGTGGCCAGTACCCCAGGCTGGCAGTGGCCTGAGCGGAGCCGGCGGCTGGGACCCCAGGCCGGCAGCGGGCTGAGCGGGCCTGACGACGGGGACCCTGGCTGGCAGGGGGCCGGTACCCCAGGCCGGTAGCGGAGCCTCCCGGACCGGTGGCTGGGACCCCGGCTGGCCGGGGGCTGGCAGACAGAACCCCAGGACAGCAGCAGAGCCCCGAGGTCGTGGCCGGGACCCGGGCAGTGTGAGTGCCACTGAAAATCAGCTTGCGTGATGCCTATGGCACACATGCCATAGGTTGCCGATCCCTGGTTTATTTTATGATGACTCATCAGTGGTCTTGTCATTGATATGCCAGAAGTCCAATTCTATTCCATTTCGACCTAATGGTAAAATTCCCATGGACTTTAAGGGGAACATGATTGGGCATGTGTATTTGTCTTTAGTGTACTAAAGTATTAATTTAAACATGCTACTTGTTATAAGAGAATCAGATTTTATATCCAACATTGCTGACAGTGTGCTTTTGACACAATTAAACACAAGAGATGCTAGCTTGGTCAGTTAATAAACGCTAAGTACCATGTTACTTCCTTTGAAAGGTAGGAAAGTATGTGAATCAGCATCACATATCATGAATAGTGCAAATATTTTGATATTCAGAACTCTGGGCTGAAATGGTTTCCAAGATTATTTAGAACCATCCATGCCTTTTTATCTAGAACCCCAATAACCCTCTTCTTTCCCTCCTCTTTACAGGCCCCAAAATGTTTGATAGGATTGATGGAGAAATGCGAGAAGAGTGTAACATTTTAAAGGACTGACAGAAATCCCCATAGGAAGGAAATCATGGAGAGAAAGTTTTTACAGAAGTAGAGGGAGAGTAGTAGGTGGCTTCTGAGTTCAGAGGGGATCTGGTCAAATCCCCTACCCCATGCATGTCCCTACAGAAAGGGCGAGGCTATCAAATAACATGCTAGTGGAGACTGAATTTTAGCATCTTTGGCCTCTCTCAGATTCTTGGATGTTGATACCTTCCTTTCACTGGAAACCTGTGACCTAAGATAAATACATTTTTCAGTAAAAAGAAGTAATCTTTTTCAGATTAATTATTGTTGTTTTATCACAACAGTGTGTCCAAACTCACTCCTTCTGAATTAAGCTGCCCATCTGTTATTCTCTGGTCAGATAAAGAACAACTTCCTAAGCTGAAAGAAGGTACCTCCATAGTTTAGAGTACTGAAAAGCCCTCACATTTTTGCTTCCAGTTCCTCTGTTCTTAGTGATGCTGTGAAAATTCTCTTCCGACGTTTTGGCTTTTCTCTAAATGGAAAACAATAAATAATCATCTCAACACATAAGGGAAAATATTGCAGCTCAGGAAAAGGGTGCTACAGAATACTAGGGTTCCAATGTTAAAAGCATGAGATGTGGGCAAACACCTGAAGATCAGTGCTTTCCTCTTACCGTTCTAGTCACAAAACAGTTATGAATCCTGGACATAAACATACCTCAAACTGGTAGCAGGCCCCACTCTTCCTCATATCTGTCTTGTAACTGCTGGGATCGAGGGTAGGGGGTGGTCTTGGTGGCACTGTTGCCACTCTTTTGTAATTCCATAACATTAATATAGGGGTTCCGGTAGAGGGAGCTATGTATATGTAGCACAGAGCACAACCCAGATTGTGAGGCATCTGCTTATCAATCTATTTAAACCAGTGTTCCCCAAACTTTTTACCTCACATCCCCCCCTTACCCCTGTCTGCGCCCCTACCCCCCTGGAGCCAGGGTCAGGAGCGGAGCCACAGCTCTGGGAGGAGAGGACACAGACAGGAGTAAGGAGGCCGAGACTGGGGTCATAGCTCGGGATGGGGGCGGGAGCAGAGCAAAGGCCGGGGGCCGAGGCCAGCCAACAGGGTCCAGGGCCGACAGCCACGGCTGGCAGCCGCAGCCCCGGGCATGGGGCTGGCAGCTGGGTCGTGAGCCAGGAGTGGAGCTGGGTGGTGCTCCCTCCCCGCCCCCCGTGGGGGCTGGCCCAGGCCCCAACTGTACGCCCCCCCCCCCAGAATGTTCCTCCACGCCCCTTTAGGGAGAGTGCCCAATAGATTGGGGACCTCTCTGATCTAAACTATTAATAAAACCTCCAACACTACAGTATACATACACCCCAAAAAGGCATATCACAGAGAAAGCTCTTAACTTATTACTATTTTTTCTTTAAAATTTGTGAGCTATTTTAGTTTTCTAGACTTGGTCAGGCAAAGTGTGGGTGAGGACTGCATGCAAACTTCCCCCCAGGGGAGTTGGACAATGTACTTAAATAGTGACCCAGGATATCCCTGGCAATTCAAGTCCTAACCCTCTTCTGACAGCTTTAACAAATGATACAAAATTCTGTGGCCATTTCTTCAAGACCACAAGAGGGGATGTTGATAAGATCACTGATCTTGTCACTTAAATTAGTAATTGAACCCAGATCCTCAGAGGAGGAAGAGTATTGCACAACATACTGCATCAGCAAGTGCTCAAATGGTAGTAATTTTTTCCCCCAGAAATGGTGATTTACTATGCTTTCAAACAGATCTGGCAAAAGTTATTAATCTTCCCTAAGTAACAGCTTACACAACAGTTTACTGTTTCTTGCTACTATCATACATACGGTAGAAATGATAATCCACACAATGTACAATGTGCACAACACATTTTTAGTCTCTTTCCACATCTCAGCAAAGATTTAATAGCAAATGGCATGGTGAAAGTTCATATGAATAGGATTTCATTATTTTTACACTATATACTACACTACATATGTTAGCAGAATGTGAGGTGAGGTCGGAAGTAATTAGAACTGAAATTCACCAAATAAAGGCCTGATTCTGTGAAGTGATGAGCATCCTCAACACCATTGACTTTAGTCTTTCACAGGTGATACTCTGTATCTTGCAGGATCTGTATTGCAACATCCTTACTTTTTTATTGGTTGCTTGCTTACTGGCTAATTTGCAACGTAGTAATTCACAATGCAGTCATTAGTGCAAAATTTTAAGGTTCTAGTGATCCTCCTAATTCTGTTGGATGGATAAATGCTACTACAATTCACTGTCTAGCACGTATATAACCCCTGAAATAATCATGCCCTACCACTTGCTCTTGTGTATGTTTTGTATGGTTCTTTTCCAGTGTTTCTAGATAGGAATTCCTTTCTTTCTTTGTTTTCATGCACTTCTTCTTGGATTTTACCTAGCAACAAACCAGAATTTATATGGATGAGAAACAGCAGCACCTTACATTTCTATGAAGTTCCACTGTCTTGGGTAACTGGGGTCCGGATAAAAACAGAGTCATGTCCCCACAACTTCTATTATTTTAATTGAAAATTTCCTCTATTGCTTGAAATCACAGTTATCCAAAATGATGTAGTGTCCCCCATGACATCTGGATAACCAAGGTCATACTGTAGTGCTTTGCATCCTGAGCCCTCGGGTAAACCACAAATGTGTGTGTCCTGGAACAAACTTTTGTGGCCCGTCTATATCAGGGGTGGGCAAACTTTTTGGCCCGTGGGCCACATCTGGGTGGGGAAATTGCACTCAAGGCCATGAATGTAGGGCTGGGGCAGGGGGTTGGAGTGCGGGAGGGAGTGCGGGTATGGGAGGGGGTGTGGTGTGCAGGAAGGGGCTCAGGGCAAGGGGTTGGGGCACAGGAGGGGTGCAGGGTGTACGAGGGGGCTCAGGGCAGGGGGTTGAGGTGCACGAGGGGGTGCAGATTGCGGAAGGGGGCTCAGGGCAGGCGGCTGGGGTGCAGGAGTGGTGCGGCAGGGGGCTCAAGGCAGGGGGTTAGGGGGCTCAGGGCAGGGGGTCAGGGTGCAGGAGGATTGCAGGAGGGGTTCGGGGTGTGGGCTCCAGCCCGGCGCTGTTTACCTGGAGCAGCTCCGGGGTGGCAGCGGTGGGCAGCGGGGCTAAGGCGGGCTCCCTGCCTGCCCTGGCCCCGCACTGCTCCCGGAAGCAGCCGGCACCACGTCCCTGTGGTCCCTGGGGGAGAGGGAGGGGGGCAGAGGGTTCCGTGCGCTGCCCTCGCCTGTGGGTACCTCCCCCGAAGCTCCCATTGGCTGCAGTTCCCCGTTCCTGGCCAATGGGAGCTGCGGGGGGTGGGTGCCTGCAGGCAAGGCCAGTGGGTGGAGCCCTCTGCCCCCCCACCCCCAGGGGCCGCAGGGACGTGGTGTCGTCTGCTTCTGGGAGCGGTGCGGGGCCAGGACAGGCAGGGATCTTGCCGTAGCCCTATGGCACCACAGGGGTGGCAATCCTGCGGGCTGGATCCAAAGCCCTGATGGGCCGGATCCGGCCCGCGGCCCATAGTTTGCCCACCCCTGGTCTATATTAACACTTGTAAAGGTGTTATCTAACTGCCAAATCACTTGAATCAATTAACTCAGGTTAAAACAGGACCACAAAAATACTGAGTGGCTTTTATAGTCAGCACAGGAGTAGTGCTGATGGAATCAAAGCCAGCCCTCCTTGACTAGAACCATGGTCTTTTCTGGGTGGAATCAAGGAGAGTAATATATAAAGATACATCATTGTACTTTGCTATCATGGGATCATATAACCGAGTTTGAGCTTTACTGCTTTTTTCTTTTTTAATTCAGGGGAGGGATTTTTGGTAAAAAAACTCAGGTTTTGGGGAAGATTTTTCACACTGCTTTCAGCTGGCTACTCCCCACAGCCCACTGGTCTTGGGTCACTCATTAGGATAAACATGCACAATGCTAACCTGGGTAGAGGGAATGCAGAGTTTGAAAGTGTCAGGAAAAATCCAGTTTATTTTTGTATAAATCAGTATTTGCTGGTAAGTCTAGAATCTGTTTTAAATTTTTAGTCAGCTTCATTTTAACAGGTAAATATTAATTCTTCACACCCACAACTGGAAAATTTTGACCTAAATATTTGGACATCTGGATTTATAATTCATAAGTGGATAACTCTTAGACTGAGGTTAAAGATGGTAATTCTTTGAGGAGGCCTGCAGGGGACAGAAATGCCAAATAAACTCCCACATAAAAGACGTGGTGGATCAATCTCTGATAAGAAATAAATCTGATTAAATGAGAGTTAAAATAGTCATGGTAATTACACAGCACTAATGGTGTAATTTATAGTACACAGCATACATTGCTTGGTTTCTTTTGCATGGAGCAAAGAGGGGTGGAGAAGCTTTAGTTTTAACCAAACATCATCAAAATGACCCAAAAGTTAGAATCATCCAGATGAAATCATAGAATCAATCAGCCCAGTCATCCAGAAAGCCTATGTGCATTTGTTTTTAAAAGATTTTAGGGGCAGACCACTTTTGGTATATAGGTTTCAGTTTTATAGCTTTCATTTTACTATTTGTATTATGTTAAAACAGAAAACTATAATAAATGGAAACTGTCAGGGTTCCATCCCCACTCTGAACTCTGGGGTACAGATGTGGGGACCCGCATGAAAGACCCCCTAAGCTTATTTCTACCAGCTTAGGTTAAAAACTTCCCCAAGGCACAAATCCTTTCCTTGTTCTTGGATGGGTACTGCTGCCACCACCAAGTGAGTTAGACAAAGATTCAGGAAAAGGACCACTTGGAGTTCCTGTTTCCCTAAAATATTCCCCCAAGCCCCTTCACCCCCCTTCCTGGGGAGGCTTGAGAATAATATACCAACCAAATAGGTTAACAAGGTGAGCACAGACCAGACCCTTGGGTTTTTAGGACACTAAAAACCAATCAGATTCTTAAAAAAACAGAACTTTATTATAAAGAAAAAAGTAAAAGAAGTACCTCTGTAAAATCAGGATGGAAAGTAATTTTACAGGGTAATAAGATTCAAAACACAGAGGATTCCCCTATAGGCAAAACTTTAAAGTTACAAAAAAACAGGAATAAACCTCCCTCTTAGCATAGGGACACTTCACAAGCTAAAACAAAAGATAATCTAATGTATTTTCTTCCTATTACTTACAATTTGTAATCTTAGATGCTTAGTTTAGGTATGGCTTTGGGAGATGTATTTTTCCTGCCCTGATTCCACGCTGACCCGGAGAGAACACACAGAGAGAGACAAAACAAAAACCTTCCCCCACAGATTTGAAAGTATCTTCTCCCCTTATTGGTCCTTTTGGTCAGGTGTCAACCAGGTTATTTGAGCTTCTTAACCCTTTACAGGTAAAGGAGGGATTTTATGCTACCCTTAGCTGTATGTTCATGACAGAAACTATTAGTGTTATCTGAAAATTACTAATAAAGAAAGTAACTCCCCCACAAAAGACTTACAGGTAAAAAACAGTTTTGCCCAGTAGGAGAGGATTGAACATCTGAAGTACTGAACACTAATCTTTCATGCCAAGGGCATAAACTCCGATTCAAAAGAATGGTTAGGTATGTATTTAAATCCATCTCTACTCAGCAAAGCAATTCAGTTAAATACGCACTTAAGTCCCATTGCCTTCAATGCAAAGTGCTTTGCTGAACTGGCACTATAATTGCAAATGCTGCCCTCCAAAATACCTACTATTGAGGGTAGGAACAGCGTTGTGTTAACATCACTTAGTGCTAGAGTCATGACTGGTGCATGTGTTCTGGAGGGAAGTGCATCATCTGAACATTGTGAGACATGAGCACTTAGCATTAGGGAATGATGACTGACACATCAGCACATATGTAGGCACCATGAATTCTCATGCTGAATGCTGGTGGCATTGAATCATAGAAATGTAGGACTGGAAGGAACCTTGACAGTCATTTAGTCCAGTCCCCTGCACTGAGGCAGAACTAAGTACTATCAAGACCATCCCTGACAGGTGTTTGTCTAACCTGTTCTGAGACAATGACACAGATTCCACAGCCTCTTGAGGTAATTTGTTTCAGTGCTTAACTATCCTTACAGTTAGAAAGCTTTTCCTAATGTCTCACATAAATCTTCCTTGCTGCAATTTAAGTCCATTGCTTCTTGTGCTGTCCTCAGTGGTTAAGCTGAACAATTTATTACCCTCCTCTTTATAACAACCTTTTGTGTACTTGAAGACTATTATCACATCCACCCTCAATCTTCTCTTCTCCAGACTAAACAAACCCATTTTTTTCAATCTTTCCTTGTAGGTCATCTTTTCTAGATCTTTAATCATTTTTGTTGCTCTTCTCTGGACTTTCTCCAATCTGTCCACATCTTTCCCAAAGTGTGGTGGCTAGAACTGGGCACAGTACTCCAGTTGAGGCCTTATCTGTGCTGAGTAGAGTGAGTGGAAGAATTACTTCTCATGTCTTTCTTACAATGCTCCCACTAATACATCCCAGAATGATGTTAGCTTTTTTTGCAACAGTATTACATTGTTGACTCACTTTTAGTTTGTGATCCACTATAAAACAATGGTTTCAGAGTGGTTACTAACCTTCCATAACTGTTGTTCTTCGAGATGTGTTGCTCATGTCCATTCCAATGTAGATGTGTGCTCACCCCGAGGACCGCCACCGGAAAGTTTTCCCTCAATGGTATCCATTGTGTTGGCTCTGGTGTCCCCTTGAGTTGTGCCTTCATAGGACCAGTATATAGGGCCCTGCCACCCGTTCAGTTCAGGAAAGACAGGCAGGGCAGAAAAGGTGGGGGAGTTGCTTTGTATGTAAGAGAGCAGTATGACTGCTCAGAGCTCCAGTACAAAACTGCAGAAAAACCTGAGTGTCTCTGGATTAAATTTAGAAGTATGAACAACAAGGGTAATGTCGTGGTGGGAGTCTGCTACAGACCCCCAGACCAGGGGGATGAGGTGGACGAGGCTTTCTTCCAGCAACTAACAGAAATTGCTAGATCACAGGCCCTGGTTCTCATGGGTGACTTTAATCACCCTGATATCTGCTGGGAGAGCAATACAGCAGCTCACAGACAATCCAGGAAGTTTCTGGAAAGTGTAGGGGACAACTTCCTGGTGCAAGTGCTGGAGGAACCAACTAGGGGAAAAGCTTTTCTTGACCTGCTGCTCACAAACAGGGAAGAAATAGTAGAGGAAGCAATAGTGGATGGGAACCTGGGAGGCAGTGACCATGAGATGGTCGAGTTCAGGATCCTGATACAAGGAAGAAAGGAGAGCAGTAGAACAGAGACCCTGGACTTTAGAAAAGCAGACTTTGACTCCCTCAGGGAACTGATGGGCAAGGTCCCCTGGGAGAATAACATGAGGGGGAAAGGAGTAGAGGAAAGCTGGCTGTATTTTAAAGAAACCTTATTGAGGTTGCAGGAACAAACCATCCCCATGTGTAGGAAGAAAAGTAAATATGGCAGGCGACCAGCTTGGCTTAACAGTGAAATCCTTGCTCGTCTTAAACACAAAAAAACAGCTTACAAGAAGTGGAAGATTGAACAAATAACCAGGGAGGAGTATAAAAGTATTGCTCAGGCATGCAGGTGTGAAATTAGGAAGGCCAAATCACACTTGGAGTTGCAGCTAGCCGGAGATGTTAGGAGTAACAAGAAGGGTTTCTTTAGGTATGTTAGCAACAAGAAGAAAGTCAAGGAAAGTGTGGGCCCCTTGCTGAATGAGGGAGGGAACCTAGTGACAGAGGATGTGGAGAAAGCTAGTGTACTAAATGCTTTTTTTGCCTCTGTCTTCACAGACAAGGTCAGCTCCCAGACAGCTGCACTCTGCAGCACGGTATGGGGAGGAGGTGACCAGCTCTCTGTGGAGAAAGTAGTAGTTCGGGACTATTTAGGAAAGCTGGACGAGCACAAGTCCATGGGGCCGGATGCGCTGCATCCGAGGGTGCTAAAGGAGTTGGCCGATGAGATTGCGGAGCCATTGGCCATTATCTTTGAAAAATCATGGCGATCGGGGGAGGTCCCGGACGACTGGAAAAAAGCTAATGTAGTGCCCATCTTTAAGAAAGGGAAGAAGGAAGATCCAGGGAACTACAGGCCAGTTAGTCTCACCTCAGTCCCTGGAAAAATCATGGAACAGGTCCTCAAGGAATCAATCCTGAACCACTTAAAGGAGGGGAAAGTGATCAGGAACAGTCAGCATGGATTCACCAAGGGCAAGTCATGCCTGACTAACCTAATTGCCTTCTATGATAAGATAACCGGCTCTGTGGATGAGGGGAAAGCAGTGGATGTGCTATTTCTGGACTTTAGCAAAGCTTTTGATACAGTCTCCCACAGTATTCTTGCCAGCAAGTTAAAGAAGTATGGGCTGGATGAATGGACGGTAAGGTGGATAGAAAACTGGCTAGATGGTCGGGCTCAACGGGTAGTGATCAATGGTTCCTTGTCTAGTTGGCAGCCGGTATCAAGTGGAGTGCCCCAAGGGTCGGTGCTGGGGCCGGTTTTATTCAATATCTTCATTAACGATCTGGAAGATGGTGTGGACTGCACCCTTAGCAAGTTTGCAGATGACACTAAACTGGGAGGAGTGGTTGATACGCTGGAGGGTAGGGATAGGATACAGAGGGACCTAGACAAATTAGAGGATTGGGCCAAAAGAAATATGATGAGGTTCAACAAGGACAAGTGCAGAGTCCTGCATTTAGGACGAAAGAATCCCATGCACTGCTATAGACTAGGGACCGAATGGCTGGGCAGCAGTTCTGCAGAAAAGGACCTAGGGGTTACGGTGGACGAAAAGCTGAATATGAGTCAACAGTGTGCCCTTGTTGCCAAGAAGGCTAATGGCATTTTGGGTTGTATAAGTAGGGGCATTTCCAGCAGATCGAGGGATGTGATCATTCCCCTCTACTCAGCACTGGTGAGGCCTCATTTGGAGTACTGTGTCCAGTTTTGGGCCCCACACTACAAGAAGGATGTGGATAAATTGGAGAGAGTCCAGCGGAGGGCAACAAAAATGATTAGGGGGCTGGAGCACATGACTTACGAGGAGAGGCTGAGGGAACTGGGATTGTTTAGTCTGCAGAAGAGAAGAATGAGGGGCGATTTGATAGCTGCTTTCAACTACCTGAAAGGGGGTTCCAAAGAGGATGGATCTAGACTGTTCTCAGTGATAGAAGATGACAGAACAAGGAGTAATGGTCTCAAGTTGCAGAGGGGGAGGTTTAGGTTGGACATTAGGAAAAACTTTTTCACTAGTAGGGTGGTGAAGAACTGGAATGGGTTACCTAGGGAGGTAGTGGAATCTCCTTCCTTAGAGGTTTTTAAGGTCAGGCTTGACAAAGCCCTGGCTGGGCTGATTTAGTTGGGTTTGGTCCTGCTTTGAGCAGGGGGTTGGACTAGATGACCTCCTGAGGTCCCTTCCAACCCTGAGATTCTATGATTCTATGATTCTTGTGGGCTAACTCCGACAGAGGGGAAGGCAGGAGACAGGGGGTTGGAATAGACATGAGGAACACATCTCGAAGAACAAGTTACGGAAGTATCAGGGCTATCGAACCCTGGGAGAGCCCAATGGTACCGGATCAACAGTGCCCTTCCCAGGGCTGGAGTCAACGGTACTGCATGCCCCACTGGTGTCTCTGAATGGCCCAGCATAGGTCGCACTCTATTGGCGTCTCTATGGCCCATAGACCTTGGAGTTGGAGAACGCCCCCAGTCAGTGTTTCTCTGCTTCTTTGTTAGCACTGGTGATGAAGAGCGGTGCCAAGAGTCCCATCCTGGAGTTGACTTCCTCTGTGCCAGGGATGCATGTCGGTGCCAGGAGCCCTGGGCCGTAGGTGCGGAGTCCTTCTTCGGTGCCAGGGAGGCAGAATGGCGCTGTGCCTCCCTCAGAGACACCAGGGCGCTTCTCACAGAAGTCAAAGTGCTCGGTGCTGAGTCCACATGACTTGGCTCCAAAGGGGGACAGAGCACTGCCTTCATGAGGAGGAACTTAAGTCTGGTGTCCCTATCCTTTTTTGTTCTGGGTTTGAAGCCCCTGCAGATCCTGCAACACTACTGCACGTGGGCCTGCCCCAGGCTCTTAAGGCAGCTAGTGTGTGGGTCACTAACCGGCATCGGTTTATGGCACGACGCCCACGGTTTGAACTCCGGGGACTGAGGCATATCCTGGTGCTGGGGAAGGGCTAGCCCCACTAAGCAGGCTTTGCTGCTGACTATACTACTAACTAGCTAATTAACTAACTAAAACTCAACTTTAAAAAGGTAACTATTTACATTGTACAAAACAAGTTCAATGAGAGAAGGTACTTGCAGGAAAAACGCAAGAACGAGCAGAAGTTCCAGCGACCATCATGGGTGGTAAGAAGGAACTGAAGGGGCGGCGTGGTCCTATATATCGGCGCTATGAGGGCGTGACTTAAGGGGGCACCAGAGGCAACCCAATGGATACCACTGAGGGAAAACTTTCTGGCGGCAGTGCACACACCTACACTGGAATGGACATAAGCAAGCACTCGAAGAAGAACCCCCAAATCCTTTTCTGCAGTATTCCTTCATAGGCAGTTATTTCCCATTTTGTAATGCACAATTGATTATTCCTTCCTAAGTGTAGTAATTTGCATGTGTCCTTACTGAATTTCATGCTATTTATTTCAGACCATTTCTCATCTGTCAAGATCATTTTGAATTCTCATTCTGTCCTCCAAAGCACTTGCAACCCCTCCCAGCTTGGTATCATCTGCAAACTTCATAAGTGTACTCTCTATGACATTCTTGTTATCCTTTATGTCCCTAGCTAGTTTAATCTTGTTTTTTGCCTTGACCTTTTTAATTTTGTCCCTACACGCCTGTGTTGTTTTTTTTATATTTATCCTTTGTAATTTGACCTAGTTTCCACTTTTGTATGACTCTTTTTTGAGTTTCAGATCATTGAAGATCTCCTGTTTAAGCCAGGATGGTCACTTACCATACTTCCTATCTTTCCTATACTTTGGGATAGTTTTGTGCCCTTAATAATGTCTCTCTAAAAACTGCCAACTCTCCTGAACTCTTTTTCCCCTTTGCCTTGCTTCCCACAGGATCTTAACTACCAATTCTGAGTTTGCTAATGTCTGCCTTCTTGAAGTCCATTGTCTTTATTCTGCTCTCTTCCCTCCTACCATTTCTTAGATTCAAGAACTCTGTCATTTCATGATCACTTTAATCTAACCTGCCTTCCACCTTCAACTTCTGAACCAGTTCCTCCCTGTTTGTCAGAATCAAATCTAGAATTGCCTCTCCCCTAGTCGCTTCCTCCACCTTCTGTAATAAAAAGTTGTCTCCAATGCATTCCAATGATGCATAATACGATCCTAGATCTGCTTATTCTTTTAAACTGCAAAAATATTTCTTTGTAACCAGAAAAGCTAGAAACTGTTTTTCTTTTGAAATGGAAAACAAAATTCTGAAGAACTTAGTACAGAAGATTATGACAATTACAGAACATTATGCGAAAACCCTAATTTTGTTTACTGTTCTGCATTATAGATTTGAACTGCACCTGGAAATACTGTACAGCTCACTGACATGCGATAGACCAGGAGTGGGCAAACATTTTGGCCCAAGGGCCACATCTGGGTGGGGAAATTGTATGCAGGGCCATGAATGTAGGGCTGGGGAAGGGGGTTGGGGTGTGGGAAGGAGTGCGGGGTGTGGGAGGGGGTGTGCAGGAAGGGGCTCAGGGCAAGGAGTTGGGGTGCAGGAGGGGTGTGGGGTGCATCAGGGGGCTCAGGGCAGGGGGTAGAGGTGCAGGATGGGGTGTGGGGTGCAGGAGGGGGCTCAGGGCAGGAGGTTGGGGTGCAGGAGGGGGTGTGGAATGCGGGAGGGGGCTCAGGGCAGGGAGTTGGGCTGCAGGAGCGGTGTGGCAGGGGGCTCAGGGCAGGAGGTTAGGGCGTGGGGTGCAGGAGGGGTTCGTGGTGTGGGCTCCGGCCAGGCACCGCTTACCTCGAGCGGCTCCAGGGTGGCAGCGGCACGCAGCAGGGCTAAGGCAGGCTCCCTGCCTACCCTGGCCCCGCGCCGCTCCCAGAAGTGACCAGCATGTCCGGCAGTGGCTCCTGGTGGTGGGGTGGGGCAGGCAGCTCCGATGTGCACTGCCCTCGCCTGCAGGTACCACCCCTGTAGCTCCCATTGGCCGTGGTTCCGTGTTCCCGGCCAATGGGAGGTGCAGGGGGCCGTGCCTGCAGGCGAGGGTAGCGCACTGAGCCCTCTGCCCCCACCTCCCCCAGGGGCTGCAGGGAGGTGGTGCTGGCCGCTTCTGGGAGCGGTGCGGGGCCAGGGCAGGCAGGATCCGGCCTGTGGGCCGTAGTTTGCGCTCCCCTGCGATAGACCAGCACAGTCTATTAATTGTACTTAACACTATTCAGGAGGAGAATCCAGAGGCATATTCAATTTATTAACTAGCATTATGACTAGTTTGTTACATACCCCTCTACCCCGATATAACGCGGCCCGATATAACATGAATTCGGATATAGCGCGGTAAAGCAGCGCTCCGGGGGGGCGGGGCGGCGCACTCTGGCAGATCAAAGCAAGTGCGATATAATGCGGTTTCACCTGTAACGCAGTAAGATTTTTTGGCTCCCGAGGACAGCGTTATATCGGAGTAGAGGTGTACTTTCACCTCCTGTTTAGCCTAAGCACATAAAACTGTTCTTTCAACTCGAGCAATTTCTTTCTTGCTACACCCAGTAAAGAGATCTAAGCAGCTGAGAGAAGTTTATAGTGTACCTGAGTATCTGGTTTTAGCCAGTGTGCAGCTGTATCGTTGGAGTCTGAGCTGTCAGAAACGTGGGTACTGTGAAAGATTTAACATTGTTTTATTTCCTTAGTTTTGGACTGGAAAAAATATTTTGTTGAGTTCATCCATATAATAAGCCAGTGCCCTGCCCTGCCCCCCCCCCCATAGTAACCCTATTGGGAATGTTGTATAGATTGTGGTTTTCACATTTCTCTCATCTAAAGCACACAATCCCACTGTATAGGCTGCAGGACCTGGAGTTAAGCAATATAACAGTGGGGACCTTGATCATGGGGACTACAGGGTTGTCTAACAAACCGTGGCTCCTCAGTATAATCTTATGTGTGCAGATGACATTTCCGGTTTCTAGATAGCCATAATTCTACTTTGCATTTTCACTCTATTTTATGTCATTTCATCTAATAACATCTTATCTTGTTTTCCATAAGTGAGCCTTCTATTAATTCTCTACCAAGATGCAATGTATTGCAGGCATTAAGATAGGCCTGTCTGTATTAAACAAAACAAAACAAAACTTCATCTCTTCATTTGCTTATTATTCACCAAGAGGAGTGAAGACTTCAGCTTTCGGACATGTACTTCTTAGTAATTCATAATGCAGACAGTATTTTGAAGAGGCAGTTTTGAAAATAATGCACTGACAAGGGCCAAGAGATATTTCATTTCCTGTATTAATTAGAAGCATCAAGATTTTCAAAAAATTACAAAATATTACTCCTTGTAAAATGAGTTTGGAGATCTCCGAACTATTCACAATAGGCCAATGTCCACATCTCATTAATCACCTGCACAATTGTCATTAATTAACTTGTCAGTTTCAGCAGTGAGATCAAGGACTGATTGGGCCCTGGAGATTGAATTCCTCCCGATATCTAGGGATGGATCATTCAGGGGAAAAGCACATTGCTGGGTCATTGTGGGGAATCATGTATTGCTATTGCTTACGGTGGACGTATTCTATAGCTAAATGGAGTACAGGACTTCAGACTGGCTCCTTTCTACAACAATACAGTAGAACCTCAGAGTTACGAACGCCTCAGGAATGGAGGTTGTCCATAAGTCTGAAATGTTCGTAACTGTGAACAAAACATTATGGTTGTTCTTTCAAAAGTTTGCAACTGAACATTGACTTAATACAGCTTTGAAACTTTACTATGAAGAAGAAAAATGGTGTTTTCTCTTTATTATTTTAGTAGTTTACATTTAACACAGTACTGTACTGTATTTACTTTTTTTCCCCTGTCTCTACTGCTGCCTGATTGCATATTTTCGGTTCCAAATGAGGTGTGTGGTTGACTGGTCAGTTCGTAACTCTGGTGTTTGTAACTCTAAGATTCTACTGTACATTCATGTACACTGAAGCAAGTGATACACTTTATCCTACAGCTAGACTTCTCTGCAAACATGTACCGTTGAAAAATAGTGTATTGATTTACATAACACAGCTGATCAAGTTCTGCATCAATTTACAGTCAGTGCAATTCCATCTCTCCCTAAGAGCCTTTAGAACCCCACACTGAGCTAAATGAGAGCCTACCTTTCTTTTGTAGGACAGGGCCAAGCTTGAGCAGATAATGGGGTTCTATCCGCAGCCAACTGACCATTAAAGACTCAACCTGAGATTCATATATAATGATCTTCCAGTAATTTCAAAATTAAGTTATTTGTAATTAATCTAATGCCTAGTGTAGTCCTCTTTACCAAAGTGCACAACGAGGTAGAGTATATCTCAGTATCTCTCAATAGTTTTGATTTACCTGGAATCTTTGTCTAACATGGCATCTGTGACAGAGGCATCTGAGTCACAATTAAGATTCTCTGAGTTTGTTTTAGCTTGCTGTTTCACCATTTCCTCTAATTCTTTCAGACACAGATAATACTAGGGAAGATCATACACTTAGTTAATAATGAGGTCCATTGCCTTATTGAAAGGCACTTATCAAAACCAATATAGTGTTTGTTATTATTACCTTACAGAGAGCCACATTTTATCACATAAATACTTTTATTCCAATAGCTCTAAGAAGGACTTTTCTTACCTTACTCTTGTCTGGATCACAGTAATCCAAGAGGGCATCACAGAAATGGTATCCTATTGACTCTAAGTCTTCAGTGTTGAAGTGAGTGCCCCCTCTATTACCTGAAACATCAACAGAGATGCTCACAAATGAAGACGTAACTGTCCTGCTCACTCCCTGCAGTGATATTTTCAGCATGGTGGTTGAAAGTAAGTTAAAATTTCTTTGGTTCAAGACTAGTTGCTGCTCCACAAACTTATAATATAGCTCCCAGAAAAACACTCCACCCTCCCAAAGCCCGTGTGAAGGCTGTTGGTTTTCCAAGACATCTTGGAACAGTTTTCTACCATCTCAATACAAAGATCAAATGACATGATTATGACATTGTCTTGTTCTTCCTGTGCTCCATCTGATTGAAGCCAGAGTATGAGCAAAACTTCTTGGAATGGATCTGTTGGTCCCCATGCCTTTGATCAAATAAGGAAGTTAGTGCTTCTTAGTGTCCCTCCACCTCTCACCAGAGGTCAGAGGTTCATTTCCTTCTTTCAGGAGTGGCTCACAGTAATTCTCCACACTGGCAGTCAATAAAACCAAAATGACCTTAAATAAAGCAGTTTATTTAGCATACCAAATAGAAAATAGAGAGAAAAGTCATGTAACTACAAATTAAATTGAATACGCTTGTTCATTCTAGAGACTGCACAAAATGTTAGGCTGGCCAGCCAAAAGTTTTGGGATAATAATCACTGAATAGTTCCTATAGCAAAGCTCTGACATTCTGGACTTGACAAAGCCATGTGTCTGGTCAGCACTCTTGGTCTGTGTGTGATCTCCTCCTTTCTCTGAGCAAGCAAACACCCTCTTTTATAGCCACGATGGCCTTTTCTACACTAAGAAAAATTTGACCTGTACTTCCCCACTGGTGCAACAGTGGTGGAAGCTCTTGTCCAGACAGCGTAAGAATGCTGCAGACATGTCCACACTAAAGCTTCCCTATCACTATTACAGATGGAGCTCCACCTACAGAAAATTCTAAATCCATGTTTTGCCAGTGTAGACAGGGTCCCCATTCTGAGTGTCTCAGAGGGATGGAATTATATATGACATTACTTTCAACAAAACCAGCTTGGGACTAATAATGTTTCTCCTTGCCTCTCACCACGTATCCTTAATAAGCAATCTCTCCACTCATTTGTACAATTGTTTCTGGCATATCTATTTCTAGCAATTCCATTTAATTTGGTAGGCAGGCCCACTAATTAATTATGTATTGGTTTCCAGTACAAGTCTGTAATAACTGTGGCCTGAAAGTTAATTTATGCATACCCTGTGTTAAAATGCTCACTCTACCTTCATAGAATTTGTCATTTATCTCTGTTAAATAGGATTCTTTGAGGATGGTAGCTAAAACCATCACAGATCACTACTGCATCTGTAAAAACAATCAAAACCAGATTTTATTTGATGACCCCTACAATCTCCCTTGAATAAAAAGGCCTTACCTAGTTTAGATCCACAAAAAGTGGCTTCCAAAGTATAGCTGTTGCGGATGCCCATCTTCCACATCACTACTCGACCTGTCCCTTCTTTGCTTTTCTGTACTTTGAAATTGCAGTCTGGGAATGAAAACTTAAAAGAAGGATATAGGGTCAGTTCCCTGTCTTTTAAGGAGCACCCTTTCCCACTAAAGTAGAGATGAAGATAGCAGTTTCTTCTTAACCTCACTAATGTGTAAAACTTTCAAGCCCAAGTAGGAAAATAGTTAAAGGTTCAATCCATCCTTCTTTCACCCTGTAGTACATAAGTATTGCATCATACATGGTGCATGGCAGTCTTTCAATATTTAGGTACAACAGAGCGGTGGGTGGAATGAGAATCCGTCTTTGATTATACCAGTTTGTTTTACTTTAACAAGGATTTGTAATCATTACACATGTAACACCTCTTAATACTGCTGTTCATACTATCCCCATTAGTTGAACTAGCACCAGACTGCTGGGCCAGCCCCCTAAAGCCTCCATTTCTGTTTTTAATACTAAGATGGTGTGAGATGCATGTTTAGTAAAAGTCTAAATAGCTCTTCTGTCATGGGTGAACAAATCAGTAATTTGGTATCCTGGACCACATGGAGCTTTGAATCACCTCCTCATTGTTTTCTGAAGAAAACAGAATTAGACTCAAATGCCACAGTAATAAATCTAGTGTGATAGTTTGTGTGTTGTGCTATTATTGAATTGCTGAATCCCTATTGGTTTAGAGAATGGATCTGTTGTGTGTTTTAGCCAATCAGAAGTCATTTTTATCAATAAAAGCACCATCTTGTAATGCTTAGTACCTTTATAAATAAATTTGTTTCTAACTGACTGACATTTTAGCAAATCAGATTGACTTACACAGGTTTCATTTAGTATAGTAAAGGACTATTTCAAGTTAGCAACTTGCTTACCTTATCTGGGCAGTTCTTGCTCATCATGAGAGGAAAGATGCGTTGGTGCAAGCATGGTACCTCTGCTTGCTCCCCACTATCACAGCCATACATGAAAACATTCTCTTTTCTGCTATGACCATGAAGATCACAATACAGGAGAATGTCACGCTCCTCCATCAGTCTGTAACAAGAGAGGAAACGATATTTTACTATAAATGCTTTTTTTTCTGCATCAGCCAGGGCTGATGGGTCGCAGCAATCTTCATAGGAATAATTAAATACATAAACATATGCTTAGCTTTAAGTATATGAGTAATCCCATTGATTTCAACAGGATTACTCATGTGTTTAGAATTAAGCATGCACTTAGGTGCTTTGATAGATCAGTACCAAATAACTCAGCACCTTGCAAGACCAAACCCAAAAAGTGTGCCATGGCTTAGTAACAACAGGATCCAAGGCTGTGCATCAGAACTTTGTGTTCATTTTATTAAAACAGTTATAATGAATCAATCATTCTTCATGAGTCCAAAAAGCTGGGAGTCATTTTTTTTTAAATGTGGATAACTGAACTCTATTCTTTTTAGATCTCATTTCCTTGATCTTCTTTTCTTCAACAACTATTATCTGGGTCTTCCCTTCCATCTCCACATTTCCCTTCTCAAATACATTCACTCTGGCAAATTTCCCCTCCAGTCCTATCAACCCTCAGTAGGAATGATCTTCAGCCACTTCAGGTGTACATTAAAAGAATTTGAAGTATTGCACCAGAATGCTACTTTTATGTTCCTTCTTGTACGCCACATCATACACAAGGCACAATCTAGAGACTTATAACACACTACAAATATATAGCACAGAAGTGTGTAGCAGATAGCTCTTTCCCCATTCAGGGCGAAAGTAGTATCAGTTTCAAGTATCAGTTTTTTGCAGTATTGCAAGTTTTGGAATATGCTGCATTTTGTCTATAATTTTTTAAAAGAAACTTTGCAAAACTGCACAAGTTTTGAAAAAAAATGGGATTTAACACATCCCCAAAAAGCCAGTTCCAGTAGGATTTCATGCAGGTGATGTGATATCACCAGAATCATTCATGCTGGGCCATCACTCTGCACGGGAGTTGGCAATTCATGATGGATCAAGAAAGAAAGGGGAAAAAAGGATTATCCTTTTTTAGCTGATAATGTGCTAAATGTGAGTCTGGATATTTGGGGCATTTCAGCACATTTTTCTAAATGTATTTATTTTTATATTTTGCTATACCAGTTGCTTTTAAATTGTAAAACTGGGATGCAGGGTGAAGAGAGGGTTTTTCTGCTACACAACTTTGCAAAAGACTAGCCTGTATCCATCTATCATAAAAACTTTTGTCCTCTCTCAAATCTACACAAGTTGTCTCCTATGGGAGAACAGTCAATTTCATTCTCTAGCAGGCTCCAAAATCCTTCCCCAGAGTCATCAGAAACTCTTGAAAGGGTCAGTATTAGACAGGCCAAAATGGAAATAAGTAAAAGTCAGTGATTGAATTTGAACTTCTTTGAATATTTTTCTAATGGAAAGGTGGTAAGTTAGACAGAAGGATTCTTGTTTGAAGAATGAGAGGCACAAAGGGAAAGTGCTTATAATTAAACATGTACCTGAGAATCAAAACATACTGTAAATGACATTGTAGGTTAAATATTAGCTTTACGAGCACTGACAGAGTCCTTTCAAAGCTAAAGCCATTAGAAGAACCCAGTTACATAAGCCAAACCTGAATGGTGACTGGGCATGAAGTTATATGTATAACCTGATGACTAGATGTCTGCACTGCTTAAGGAAGTGAAGCATTAGAAACCATACACAATTATACTGAAATATACAGTAAACCTGATAGGACTAGTAGTCAAATACAAGGTTGGGATCCACTCTGGACTTAGCCCACTTTAGGGCACTGTCCTGCACCAATGAAGTTGGCAGATATTTTCCTACTGAATACAATGGGAGCAGAAGTAGGGCCTTCATCTGTAAATCTTGATGGGGGGCAGTGAGGAGAAGGACTATGAAAAAAAATCACTTTCTGTTCTGGGGCTGATGGTTCCCTGAAAAATTCTCCTTCGCAACCCAAGACATCTTTCCCATTCCCTGTATTAAAGCTATATTACAGGGTGCTGTGCAACAGAAGAACATTGTAAACTACAATAAAAACTCACGCTTCTTAGAATTTAAACAAATAATATAAACTGAATGGGTTAAATATGAGATGAGAGGCAATAAAAATTAGGCAAATATAGTGCAAACAGTGGTTATACTAAATAACAGACACTACGAATACAAAGGTTTTTTTTGTTCTGGAGAGAGGAGAGATGATGTTACCTTCTGATCATGTTCCGGGTGTACCAAACAGAAGGAAAAGATTCCTTCAGGTCTGATGCGTAATTACGATTTAAGTCCTGACCTGCTAAGGAGCAGCGATAATTTCCCACAATCACGCCATCTGGGTTCAACATTGGTATCACTTTGAAGACAAATGTGTCACGAAGCAACCGAGCATCACGTGAGCTGCCCAGAATGTAATCCAGAAAGCCCTTCATTATCCAGGAGCTGTTTGTTTCACCTGGGTGCACCCTCGCAGTCAAAATCACAGCTGCCTTACGCTTTGCCTCCTTGCCACTTTCTGAGGGGCTGGTGATGGTTAAAACATACACTATGTTTCTTGCTAGTGAATGGCACAAGATGCGGATCTTGCAAAACTTTGACCTCACTGGATCTCTAGAGATGGCTGCCAGGTAGTCCTGCAGGTTGGAATAGGTGTAAGGATAGCAATGGGCAAAGTAGCAGGTGTCTCGATCATGTGGGAACTGGAATGTCCAAGTGAGTGAGAAATACTGATGCCCATCTTGGCCAAAGTTGTTTTTGTAATACTTGATTTCATCTCCTGTCCTTTGCCAGCCAACTCGGTGGATCTTCGCATCCACTTCTGAGTACAACAGTGGACGCATACCATGGTTGTACAGGCTGGTGGGCTTGGTGAAATTGACAATGGTGAAACGATAAGGCATTCCTGCCTGAGTGTTGGTTACTCGGAAGTAGTACCATTGGGTGTGTCTGTTTGTGTAGAGGTCAGTGCGCAGTGTCAGCTGGTACTCGAATTCACTACTGGTGTACAGAAAGAAGACAAGCATTTTTAACGCTGGTTACCACAGAAATTCATTACAGACTCAGATCATGCTGGGGACTGTGGGATGGAGATGGAATTCTTCCAACACCACGATAAAGCACTGTACAATTAGCCACGAGCAAGTGTGGGGGGATTTCCACTTTCATATAAACAATCAAAGCATATGTTGCTGCTGGGGTCAGGATGTCAGACTAGATGAAATGCATCAGTAATATAACCACCACATTCCTTTAGTGCTTACTTAAAATAATTAAAATGTGTGACTAAACCAAGGCTCATTAAAAAAAAAATCTTGTGCAAAAAAATTCACTCAACTAAATAAAAAAATATTGTCATCTCTAAAAAAAAAGTGTGAATGTATGTGTATGAATTTGTGCATGTAGGGTGAAATTTATAGCTGTGCCGAGGGCTTACATCACCATTTTGAGGCTTCACTGCAACACCAGTGGTACATAGTCCTTGCCCAGACCCTTTGTACAGAAGTGAATTTCACCTATAGATAATATTTAATGCCATGGAACCGTTATGAGATTGTTCCATTTGAAGTCCACATGAAAATATTCTTAGGGCTTATTCTGTTAGTGTAATTCAGGGTGCAGGCCCCAGCATCACCCAGGGTACTTACAAAGGCGTATTTGACTGCAGCTGGTGTCTACGCTACCTCATCAAAGAGGAAAAGATCATAAACCTACACTTTGACCACCTTTTGCAGATTCCCACTCTCAAAACGTGCTTCAAAGATCAAAGTGTTGTCCCAATCTTGAACGGTGACCTGCTTTGAGGGGAAGCTACCTCCTACTCGAGAATACACAAAACAGGATTCCTCGTTAGCTAGTGAAAGGAGCAGAACATACATATTATTCAGTTGTTAATGATTTCCAGCAATGCCTAAAACCTTTTACAGGAATTACACACTTGATTTTCAGGGCATATCTAGGGTAAATTCTCAAAGGAGTCGTGCAAAGTTTTAGCCACTCCTTCCCAATGCCTTTCAATCCACTACATGGCTAAAACATCACCATTATGCTTTTGAAAACTTATATGGTTACTATTTGTTGCTATTACTGTAAAGCTCCCTTTTTATTTATAAACAGTCTCTGTATTAAATGTATCTTGTTTACAAGTGACAAGCTAATGCATTAACCCACCAGTTCCCAAACTGTGGTCACCGATGGGAGAACTTACTGTTCACATAGTTTTAATTTGCCTCCTTTATTGCTAAAGCTGCTAAATCAGATTAAAAGAAACTAAAATGTTTCCATTATTACTTTCTATGTATGCAATTGCTGTAGTTGCCACAGGGATGTTATACAATCATGAACTTAGAAAGGAGATGGTCTGTGCTATCATGACTTGAAGGAGTGAGGTCCATGAGACAATTTCTCTATTAAGATATGATCCATGCTATAACAACATATTAGCAATGGATTAGGTTACCTAGGGAGATGGTGGAATCTCCATCCTTAGAGGTTTTTAAGGCCTGGTTTGACAAAGCCCTGGCTGGGGTCATTTAGTTGGTGTTGGTCCTGCTTTGAGCAGGGGGTTGGACTAGATGACCTCCTGAGGTCCCTTCCAACCCTAATCTTCTATGAGTCTAACATTTTAAACCCCTGCATCAACCCATCTCACTACTTATTCTTCGGTTCCCCTCCTAAAACCTATTGTGCACTGTTTCTGGCAAAAGAATAGTTACCATATGCAGCCAAGAGATGACTGGGTGTATTTCAATCCTAAGATCCTGATTCAGCAAAGCACTTAAGCATATGCTTAATACCCATTGACCTTAATGTAAAGCACATGCTGAAGTGTTCAGAACTTGAGCCTAAATTAAGTGATTCCTATACAATATAAAGCACCTTGAGATTTCCCTTGATGGAAAGTGCTATACACACTTAGAGTTTTATAACACCTGCCTCCTACTTCTATTATTGTTACTGGGAGCTATGCACAAAAATCCATTAATCATTATAAAGACCTTAAATTTAAATAGGGCCTGTCATCCCAACGCACATTACAGACATAGACTGATATACAAAATATATAAAGAATATCGCTTCATTCACTGCTCAAACACTGCTCTGTCCAGACTGAAATGCACACAGAACGCTAGGTGAGTGAGGCAGGAAATGATAAATACAATTTCCAAACTGTAGATGGAATTTTAATTAAGCAGAATGTAATTATCCAAGTGGGTATTTGGCCAGGGCAGCAGGATTAAAACCCCATCTCTTGTGAAAGGTGCCATGGGTCTTTAACACCTTAATCCCCAAGAACCATACACTCTTTGTAACATGGTTTGTATGCAGCAATAAAGAATTCAGGGGTTAATGACTACAACTGGTTGAGATCTTGGTTTCACATAACATCCAAAAGAAGGTGATTTCAGCAACAGAGCTCCCCTAACACTATTGTGGTTCAGAAGAGAATCAGAAAACAGAGTAACACCAAATGAATCAAAAGTACCACTGCCAGCAGCAATTAGCTATCCCCTTAGAGATCTGTAGTTAAATAGTCTCCCAACCTGACTCTGTTTAACTTAAGAGAGTTGACAAGGTCATAGTATAAGTGATAAGTTGCAAACAAGATACTGAAAGTCTCCTGCCAACATGTACCTCCAGTTTTATCCCTGCAATTATGGAAGAAAATCATTTTTGAACTTTCATACTCTCTTTGCTCAAATATTATGAAAACATCACTAGAGAGAGATTAATTAACAAACTAGTTTCAGGCTATTTCCCACTGATGTTCAGAAACTGCTTGAACTGCACTTTTAAGGTTGTTAATAACAAAGGTTAAGATTTTGTCTCGGTTATTTTTAGTAAAAGTCACAGACAGGTCATGGGCAATAAACAAAAATTCACAGGAGCCCTGACCTGTCCGTGACTTTTACAAATAATGTGGAAGGGGAGAAAGGGCCGCGGGGGAAGAAATGACACCTGGATCTAAATGGGGGGAACTGACAGCCCCAGCCCCACTGCCACGAGGGGGCACAGCCCTGGCCCCAGACCCTGCCAAAGCTGTGGGACGGGGGCACACAGCAGTGGCTCTGCCCCCAGCCGAAGCCGCAAGGGGTGGGCACACAGCACCAGCTCTGGCTACAGCAGCAGGGGACGGAGGGGGGGTGCACAGCCCCAGCTTCGGCTGAAGGAGTGCGGGGCTGGGAGGGCAGGCACACAGCCCCGGCTGGAGCCGCGAGAGGAAGCGGGGGCGTGCAGCCCCAGCTGAAGCCGCGGGTTGGAAAAGCACAGCCACGGATCCTGCTGCAGCTCCGAGGAGGGTGCGCAGCCCCTGCTCCGCCCAAAGCCATGGGTCCAGGATGTACAGCCCTGGCTCCGCCTCCACCGCTGACAGCTGAAGCCAAACTCATGGAAGTCCAGTAAAGTTACAGAATCTGTGAGTTCCCTGATCTCTGTGATTAAATCGTATCCTTATTAATAACATAAGCAGAATCCATGGATGGGGAGAGAGCTCTAATTTATTTCTATATCTTCAGATATAGGAGCTTATCAAAACTCATTAAAATCATGGGAGAGACTCCTATTGATTTAAATTGGCTATGAATCAGGCCCCCCCAAAATAAAAGAAACCCAGTCAATCAAAATGGGTGCCAAAATTACATGCCCCTGGTGGTAACATTTCACAATGTGCTCCCACCTTCATCTGCTGAATAAACCACCGTGCCGTCTCTGGGGTATTGGTACAGTGGCTCGAGCTCCAGGCCCGTTGGGTGGTACAGTGCCTCAGGCTCACGGGGAATCCAGTCTGAAAAAGAAGAGACAGAGAGAGCTAAACTACAAAGGGTGTCCACCACAAATGAAGGCTCTGAAAGCTGCTCCTTGAATCTTCTCCCTGCTTGCCAGGCAGCAACTTCAAAATGGTTTGTGGTAGGAATAAGTGAATCATGCCTTTTGGAAGATCAGAGTTTTTCTTAGGTTTATACAAGGGTTTTACCAGCTCATTCTTTACCTTGATAATTTTCCTTTAAAAACAACATCTGAGTGGATGTCATGTTTTGGGGTACAATTCAGACCAGTAAGAAGTTGTGTCACTGCCTGACCTGTAACCGGGGGAGCCTTAAATGCTCTGCTGCTGTGGCTCAGAGCTCAGACACCAACAGCCAACAGATAAGCATACAGTTCCGTGTGTGTGTGTGTGCTGGGGAACTCTGGTTCAGCACTCTGACCCCAGCAGCCTGCCTACAACACAACACCCCCACCCTTATCTCCACCAGCCTTGGTTACTATTTACAGGGTGATACCAATACACTCCCAGTCCTGAATTTCCCCCAAACCATCTGCCCTGTAATGTCCAGTCTTCTCCTTGAACTCAGAGAAGTAATAAGTTTCTTTGCACCTTTAAAGAAACAAAAGCACCGGTTATTACTTTAAGTGGAGTTAATAATTACTTCAATTCAAACCCAGCACTAGATTGGTTTAGATTAAAAGTAAAACAAATGTATTAACAAAAAGAGAGGTTTTAAGTGAGTTCAAGTACAAGAGTTGAAGACAAAATGGTTACAAGCAAATAAAAGTAAAATATGCTTTCTAGTGGCTAAGGGCTTTCTACACTTGAAATGCTACAGCAGAACAGCTGCAGTTACAACACTGTAGCACTTCAGTGTAGACACTACCTATGCTGATGGGAGTGGTTCTCCCATTGGCGAAGGTAATCTACCTCCCTGAGAAGCGTAAACTAGGTTGATGGAAGAATTCTTCCATTGACCTAGTGCTGTCTACACCGCGGATTAGGTCGTCTTAACTACTTCACTCAGGGGTGTGGATTTTTCAGAAATATAGCTGGGTCAAGCTAACTTTTTAGTGCTGACCAGAACCAAGACTTAACTCAACAAGCTACAGCCTTAGTTCAAGGTAGATTTCTTACCAATCTCTTTCTTTCCAGCCATGGCTGGTTTTCTCTCAGTTAGAACCTTCCACAGAAGTACAAATGCTGGTTTCCTAAGTGAAAGATCTTTGGCTAAGCAGGTTTCTCACATATATTCAGTTCCCGCAGACTTCAACTCACTTGGCTGAAGGACTCATCTGTCTCATCTTGCAAGAATTCTGGTCCCTTCTATCTATTCAGTGATGGATGCCAAGATGGCTTTTTTTCTCTCCTTATATCTTCCCAAACTCCCTGTTTTGTCCCCAGATTCAGGATGACCTCATGCTGTTCTTCCTTCCTGTGGGCTTCCCATCCCTCTGCTGATTGGTATGTAAATGGGGCTTCCATTGTTTTTGGTCACATCTTGCTTAATTTCATTAGACACAGGTAGATACAGTAAAACCTGCCAAGAGCGACCACTCATGGCAGTTAGCAAAAGTGATCACTTGTAAGAGGTGGTCTCTCTTCAAATGTTTGCACACTAGAGAGTGGTGGTGCTCTGTGGCCTCTGCAGGTAATTGCTCATGACAGGTGGTCTTTTTTCAGAAGTGCTCTCTAAAGCAGGTTTTACTGTAGCTGCCTTCCCTCCTGTCTAGGAGAAAATCTGTTTCTCCTTTTGTTGAGTCACAGACTTTAAAGCATAATATCAGTGAGTATTCATAATTCCTCACATAGTGTAAACACATACATTTTACAATGATATGAATGACCAATGTGTTATTGGTTATCATAATAGACCTTACTTGATACACTTTTATAATACAGGTCTGTCTCATCTTACGCTGGGGTTACATTCCGCGGTCAGCGCGTAAAGCGAAAACCGCGTATAGTCAAAATTACATTGAGTGTAATGGCGGGCAGAATCGCCCGCACTACAGAAACAGTATTTAAATTGTTATTTTTCTCTTTTTTTTTTTCTTTTCTTGTTTTTGTCGACCGCGTAAAGCTGAAATTGCACGTTAAATGCGCCTAAGATTCAACAGACCTGTACAGCAATATCACATACAATCAGTTGATTCAATTGCTTATCACTTGATGTTCAGACCCCCGCAAGAGGCTCTCTTGCCTACTCGCTAGGTTGATGGCTTTGTTTTCCTTTTATGTAAATGTACCTTCATTGTCTGTGCCAGATGACCAGGCAGCTCAGACAAACAAATACACATTTGTTTGCCCAAGGCAGACTGTGCTTATGCATTGCTTGCCAAACTCATTTTAAGAACATAATTCTAGCACATATTCATAACTCTTTGTACACACCTTGTACATACATCACACAAGAATATGAATTATCAGTGAGTTATTTGTTTTCCAATGATATCTTACATAACCCCTGTTAGATACAGAGTCTGACAAGAGTGTGTTAGGTGTAGTGAGTATGTCAAGTCTGACAAGAGTTGCTGACACAAAAAGTGAACCACAAATGGGCATCTGTGTCACAGTGGGTTACTTTAAAAAAGATGAGTGCATAGGGAAAGAGGAGAAAGAAATATAGGTAGTGAAGGTCTACTGGCCACAGTGGCTGTTTGACCAAAACCAACAGATAAGTGACTATCTTAACTCAAAGGACAAGGGGTGTTGCAGAAAGAAAAATGGAAATCCACATGGTCCAGAGATGCATACAGCTTGTTAAAAGTATGGAGAAATTTATACATGATGACTGTTTGCTAGGATTATTTAACTTGTAAAGAAAAGTCAGCAAGACTGGAGTATTCAAATTATGAAGGACACATTGAAAGTGTAGCTGTCCTTCCTTTTTATCCTACCCTAGGATAAAAGAACAGGGTAGTCAATTGATTAAATTAAAGGGCAATAAATTTGGACCACACTTTTAGTACCTATGAATAATTCTCATTCACAATTCGAAATAAAAACAAGTATTGGGGGTGTGTGTATTATTCTCCGGTAAATCTTATTTTCTACATTCCTATACTACTCCTGGTAATGCTAGTGAATGGAAGTCTATCAATTGAGACGTCACTGTTGTTAACACTCTGGATCTTTGCTTATGACATGACTAGAGTTCTCAGCCCATAAAACAGTTTGTAAGGCAGTGGCTAGAGGCTTCAATTACAGCTATCTGCACAGTCACATGAAGGGTCTCAAAACAAGGCCCACAGAATCAGACGTACAACTTCCATTATTGATAATGGGAGACTGCACAACTCATTCTCTTTGTTAAAACTGTCCACTCAATATAAGAAAGTGCTGTATCAAACTAAGGATCATGCATTCTCCATCATACCATGGGCCAGGCATATAGCTACAGAGGTGCTCATCTGTACATTTTAAATAAAAAAAAGTGTTTATATATTTGAAATATTAGGTCCTCACCTCTTCTTCGGTCAAGGACAAAGGCAAGAACTGGAGTTGTATGAAAAGGGATGTCACATATCTATAATATGGGCTGCAGATTTTTCCTTCCCTAAGGAAGAGGGAGCAGAAAACTTTTTTGCTATGGATAAGGCAAGCAAATTTGGGATCCTAGAGAAAAGTAAGACATTAAACATGTTTTGCTGTCAAGTTCACCTTTAAACCATTAATCAAGAGGTGAAAGTCTCCATTATGCCCATTACCAGTAGTCTTCTGAGTGATCCAGTTCCTGTACTAATTTCCAAAAATAATGTGATTTTGATTTAACTCCTTTTCCTCCCCTGCAGTTAATGTATATTAAAAACGGGGTTGAGAATCAGGGCCATCGACAGTTCAATCTCACCTCAGAAAAGCACATGATCTCCATTGATTGCTCCCAAACCACAGTGAATTTTATCAATAAACCACAGGGACTGGCAAGGAAAGTTCTTAATAGTATCCCAATAACTTTGATAAAGATTCATTTGTAAAAATTATGAAGAGTTAAGTATTAGTATTATTAATTACCAATATTTAGGACTTACCAATGTGCTCAATTCTGTCCCTGATGACCTCACATTGGTGTGGCCAACGTATTAAGCTCAGGTGACCTGCAGGGGATATGCCATAAAGATTGCGAGGCTCACGAAGCCGGGGTACCCATCTCCCAGAGTTATATGCCAAGACAATCTGTTTTGTCCGTGGGAAAAGCTGATCACAAATGGAATCTATGTGAAAATGAAAAATACACTAGTCTCTTCAGTCCTTCAAGTGACAGCATGCAAAGCCAATTGGTCTGAAACTAATGGATACTCCAGGACCCCAGAATGGTTTCATGAATTTACTGTCATCCCACTGAAAAAAGGATCAATGCTGCATGCTATAAATCACCCTGAATTAAAAAGCTGAGTTAAACGGACAGTGGATTATATCTATCACAAAATACATCAAGCATTCTGCTATAAGTAATAAACAGGATAAATATTTCAAGCCAGGACCTTTCATTTGAGCCTTTGTAGATGTGTATTAGCAGCTTTTAATAGAGTTGGGAAGGATTTGTTTCATGTAAGGGTGTTGAATGCAGGGGGAACAGGGGCACAACCAGAATTTTCCTAAGGAGGGGGGCCCAGGTAAGGTCACGTGCCAAGTAACAGAGGTCACATTCTGAGAAGTTCACATCTGTATATGGGGTTCCTCACCTTCATATTGCCGCATGGCACATGTATGTCCTCACTAAGTCGCCATCTCTCCTTCTGGAGAGGGCCCGGAAGAGGTGGACGAAGTAGCATGAGGAGATGGCAGTCCAGGGTTCTGGGAAATGGGAAGCTGGGTCTGGGGGTGGGAAGGGAGGTGGATGAGTTCTGGCCGGTCTCTCTCACCTGGGTCTGAGACTTGGACCCAGGGAAGAAGCAGAGAATGAAGCTGTCAGCAACTGGCCACAGCAGGGGCAGGAGCACCTCCAGGATACCACAGACCCAGAAAACAAGGCCACCATCTCCTTATGCTGCCTCCTCCATCTCTTCCACTTCTGGGCCCGCTCTGGAAGGAGAAACGGCAGTTTGGCAAGGACTTTCACAGGAATTTGTTGTAGCGCCTGTGGCCAAGGGTGAGTCTCTTGTTGCACCCCTGGAGGGAATTTTATCTTTTCAAAGTGTTCAGTTTATCCTTGCTTACTACTTTCTCTGGGTCTGCTTTGTGTCAGCACAACAAATAGAGACTGGGGTAATGCCTTTTCATCTCTGGGAACCTGGGTTCAAATCTAGATTATGTCTAGAGCATGTGGAAAAGAAATTAGTTTAGCTGTCTCATTTTCATTCCTAGTGGATAAATGTTCACATCCTGAAGCCACCACACAATTTGGCAAGATCAATAGTTTCTGACCAAAGGAATGCAGCAAATTATGGCTGAGGTGCATTAGCTGAACAACTGCTTGAGGAAGCATATATAGCTTTTGCTCAGACTACACTTGGCTCTTTTGTCACTCGCATGAGCACTAACATCCCTTCTCATCCTCCCTTGTGACCTTGCAGTGAAAGTGTATGGGAATAAATCGAAGGGTTCTAACCTGTGAAAAATGCACACTGCTCAAGATCTTCTGCCACAAATGGGTTAAAGGGATCTTCATCCTAAAAATAAGACAACAGGATAGGCTCCTCTTGTTTCTATTTAACCAAAAGGAAGCAGCAATAGCATCTGTCCTCCAGGCCAATGGAAGCTGCTGGAAGCGGCGCAGGCCGAGGGACATACTGGCCGCCGCTTCCAGCAGCTCCCATTGGCCTGGAGCAGCGAACCGAGGCCCGTGGGAGCTGCGATCAGCCAGAACTGCGGACGGGGTAGGTAAACAAACCGGCCCAGCCCGCCAGGGGCTTTCCCTACACAAACGGCGTCCCAAGTTTGGGAAACAGTGCACTAAGGGAATGAGTTTCAACAAGCATTGCAAATATGAGGAACTGACCACTCTCTGCATAATTGATCAGCTTCCATTTGGCGAATTACCTTGACAAATGAGCATGACTAAACGTATTTTGCAGGAAATCTGAACAGAGCAGATGCCAATTCCAACCAGCCAGATAAACTATAGGAGACTAGAAGGCTGGGGATATTTAGTCTTCTCTCTTTGTTAAGCAATCTGAAGTTACAGTTACAGCAGAAGTAACTGAAAGTTGTTGTTATTAATGGCTGTTCAGAGATCTATGAAAAATGAGTTTGACAAGTGTCTATATCACAAAAATTCCCAGTTCCACATTTGGCATTTTTGTTGCCAGTTTCAGTAGAGAGGCCAATGTTTAAAAGAGCCATGGAGAGCAAATTACTATCTTGACCCTAAAGGTGATTTAGCCAGGGCAAGGTTGGAACACTCTGGCAAGGCATGAAGGAGTATGAACTGCTGCTGCTGCCTGTCCTGTACATTTTCACTTAATACGTACTTAGTCTCTAGGGCAGTCAGAATGGCACCCCTACCATTAATATCACATTCATGTAAAAAACCCACCTTCCTCCTTGAAATACCATGGAACATTTCTAACTCCAAAACTGTTTCAAAACTGCAGCAGGAAATTCCGATTTATTTGTGGACACTATTTACATTAATATTTTAAATATTGTTATGGGCTGAGTTAAACCCTGCTATGGACTGAGATAAAACCTCATTGAAATTAGTAAGTGTGAATATGCCCTTCATTTAAGATATCTGTAAGGAACAGATAAGGGGTGACACCCAAAACAAGGCATAATGGAGTTTGCAGAGAAACTAGCACCATATGGGCAGAGTATTCCACTCAATGGCAATTGCATGTGTCTGCCTGTGGTGAAAAAGACAAGCTGGAGTGCAGACAAGAAACTGAGATAGACTCAGAGGCAGAGCAAGAAAGCCAAGCATCAGCCTGTGGCCCTAGCAGAAGGCTAGAAAAAAGGTTTTGAGGTGGGGATGCTGGCAGAATGAAGCTTGGGCCTGGAAGCTCAGAAACTACTCCTTTTGGTTTTGGTTCCTCCTGCCTTTGCAGAAGAACTTTGCACATTCCTTGCAAATAAACAAGATTGCATTGAAGAAAATACCAGACTATCATCAATTTTTACTCCCAACTGGAACAACCTACAAGGCCCCGAACTTGGACTAGCTGCTTGGATCAAAAAGTAACAATACATGGTTTCTGAAAATTTACCTAGAACAGAAGAATATGATGACAAGATTTTCAGAAATGACTAAATGTTTGTTTCAATTTTTGGGTGCCCAACTAGAAACACCTTATAGGGCTTGATTTTCAGATGATTGGTCCTGAGCACTTTTCAAAAATCAGGCTCCTTTACTGTGTCTCAAGTTAGGTACCCAAAAATTGAGACATTCAAAATTAGTAGTCACTTTAACATCTTGGTTCCAAAGCATTACTGTTGGGTTAACCCAGCAGCAACCTCGTAGTGTTAGTTCTCTGTATTGGCATAGGGGAGTCCTTGCTTTGATTCCCTGTCATGCTTCCTCAGATAGTGGGGCTAGAAATACTGTGGAGAAGTGAATTCACAATCCCCATCCCCAGGGAGAGCAGGGTAGGAGGAAGGGTTTTACATTACTCAGCAATGTAAAACCATACTGTTCTGAACAGTATCAGTGGTGAGCTCAAAGGGGGTTCCATCTAGTTCTGTGTTAAACGAGTGGTTTAAAAACTGAGGTCTATGGATCAACAGTGGTCCACAAAACACTTGTTGGTAGCTGTGGAATGCTGGCTAGTTACACGGTGTTGTCTCTCCTCTTGTTTTTGGCTGCTAAGCCATTTTAAAATCAGTTAAAACTACATCAGTGTTTTCATATTACTTTTTCCATGAAAACAACTGATGTAGTTGCCCCAGGGATGTTAATCACAAATGTGAGAGGAGGTGTGCATCAGACAATGTCTCAAAGATTCAATCCACTCTATGAAAAAGTTTGAGAAAAGCATGGGAAAATATAAGGCATGAGGGAAAAGACAAACTTCTGGGCTCCCTCAGAGATGAGGAGAAGAGGAAGCAATTACCATCAGCATATCTCTCGGTTTTATTGATATGCCATGACATCACATCACTACATGTTTGCAGTTTGGAAGTAATATAAAAGAATGTTGTATTGGAAAATAGTTGAGAAACCAATTAGACCCCTATGCAGACCTCAATTCCTGCATAAATTTTGCTGTAGGACTGGGGACTGTATTTTTACTTTGTGCATTTGATAGCACTCTGTGTATACTCAGTTGCACTGGTAAGTTTTCCCTGTTTGAACAGGATAGTGGAGAGAAAAATATTTTAAAAATAGGAAAATGTGGTCATAAACCCAGACAAATAAACAGGGAAACTCAGGGGAAGGTGTAGTACCTGAAATTACTTTTAACTCTTTTTTAAAAAAGTGGCTAGGTTTCCAGATCACAGGGCCTCTTTAAAGTGGGGAACTGGAATCAGATGTCATAAAGTTTGCATAGAAAGCAAATCATATTATATTGATGGCTACATTATAAATAAATAAATAGATACATACAAAAGGATGAAGGCCAAAGGGAGACATACCGAATTGTATTCATCACTTATTATGTGATTTATCAGCTGCTTATCCTTGTCTGAATCTTCTGACATAATCTTCAGAAATGTGAACATTAAATTGATCTGCAGACTGTGAAATACATTACAATTTCAAAATGACTGTTTTTACACTTTTTCTACAACTGATTTCTACACAAATAAAAGGGCAGCAAGGGTGGGATTCCTTCTGAAATCTCTGCCTTTCTATGAAAATATTTCTTTACAGTGACAAACAATTAGGCATTATGCCACCAAGAGAGGTAGTCAAAATGCCATCACTAGCTGTATTCAAGGAAAGATTAAAACAAACACTAGAGAAAGCCATAAAAGGAAACCCTTTTGAAAAGAGAACGGAATGGATTATAACTAGATCTCCTGGAAGATATTTTGGATGGTATTTACATTAATCTTTTCTATAAACATTTCCCAATGTTGCTAATACCAGCACAGCTCCTGCTGTGATAGGAATGGAGATAAAGCTAGAGGGTGGAACTGGAATGTAGGCATAAGCAGATTTCCATGCCAGAGAATTCTCTAGGGCACTTTCCTCACAGACCCCTTGATAAAGGGAAGGGATGTGGTTGTAGAAGAGAGATATGCCACAGCATACTGTGCTCTAACTATTCTGCTGGCCCTAAGAGGGGCACTGCAACAAAGCAGACCTAGGCTGCTCTGACTTATGGCAGGGACTCAAACAGTCCGATTGTTTCCAGAAACTGGAGCAAACTGTAAAGGTGATGCACAGCCATCTTTGCCTCTGCGCTGAACAGAACTTAGCTTGGCTGCTGCTCGGAATCAAGGCCTCTGTTTATTTGATTCTCTTTCCCTGAGAAAAGATTCAGATTTTTGCAAAGTAGCAGTAGATTTAAACTGGCATAATTCTTGTTATTTTCACAGTTGCCCCCCAGGGTACTGAACAGCAGCATGAAACAGAACAATTTTCTCTATTTTACTTGGTTGCTGTTTGGCAAAGTTACCAGCAGAAGTGAAGGCTCTGGAGCAGTGTTCTGCTCCCGAGTAAGATGATTAATGGTTTACATTTGGAAGGATTTTGTTTTCTTTGTGCTAGAAGCTTCAACTTTCAAAAGTGAAATAATAAATTCTGCACAAATTAATAGTTTAGGTCCCAGTGATCACCAGGGGTATCTAGGCAAGTGTGTTTTTCAGACTCTCTCTACACAACTCAGCAGGTTAACAGGGAGAAGGACGTTCACGGAGGGGAAGCAGGCTTAATTTGTGCCTCGGTCTCTGTCCACCTCAGATGCCCTGGCACTGGCTTTCTTCAGCAGCTGGCCACATTCTCCCTGGCTTGTCTCATATGACATGTCTGACCCTCTCTCAGGGACTGGGGGCCGTTCTCCTGGAAATCCCACCCCATCCTGTCCAGGCCCCATTCTACCTCCACTACACCATCCACAGCATCCCCAATTTACACTCACACCAACAGCCTGTCATACACCCCCACCCACTCACAGCAACACCCCTCCCCCACTCACCCTGCCATACACCCCATCCCCACTCATTCTGCCATACATCCCTCCCCGAATCACACAAACACCCCTCCCCAACTCATCCTGCCATACACCCCTCCCCCACTCACCGCCATACACCCCTCCCCCACTCATCCTGCCATGATACACCCCACTCACCCCAACACCCCCATACACCCCCTCCCCCACTCACCCCGCCATACACCCACTCACAGCCCGTCCCCTCCACCCAGCATCCCCCTCTCACTTACCCCTCCCCCTCTATGCTAATGCAGGCTCCGGGCCCCTAACCGTGCATACCGTACCTGAGCCCCGCCCCCTCTGGGCGCGCCCCGCCCCGCGCCCAGGCGCGGAGCCCAAAGGGGCGGAAATCCCGCCCATGAGCGGCCGCCCGGTTGCCTCAGCAACCGAGTTCTCCGCAAGTCTCGCGAGAATTCTGCCCGCTCCCCTCCCCCGCGATGAGCCCCGACCCACGATGTAGGCGCAGAGCCCACGTGTCGGGGGAGCGGGGTGAATAGTTCCCGGGCTGTAGCGGGGCCTCTTCCCCCGGGCCCCCTCCCCCAGCGCTTGGCCCGCAACGCCCCCCTTTGCCAGGGACACCGCCCCCCGCAGCTGCCCTAATAGGAAGGAACCCGGGCTTGGAGGGGAAGCCACCGTCAGCCCCCACACGTTGTGAGGTTGCCTCCAGTTCATACCACTGGCAAACCCGAACAAAGTTGGGGTGTTTCTGCCTTGTGGTTTTGCAGCTTTCCTGTGCCCAGCTATGGCTAGATACTTGCTTTAAATGATTCCATCTATAAAGCAAGAAAAGGGGGAATCTCATGTAATCCCCGGGACTCCAGAAGCTGGGGCTTTATGCTGCAAGAGTTGGCAACTCTGACACTAGTCTAGGCTGGGATTCTTGGGAAATCTCCCAATACTGCACTGCATGGCCTCCTGTGCAGCTCCCCTGATGGGTATTGATGGTGGGAGGGGGAGCATTAGTGCAGATAGCTCTCCAGTGGAAAAAGCAGAGTTGCAAATAGTGAGAGATTTTCCTGTAAATTGATAGTTCAAATGCTGCAGACACAACCTCAGAGGGCTGATTACCCTAGATCAAAATTTTCATGTGGTTCCAGTTGGTTACTAAGCATTTAAAAAACTAGTATTGAAATATAACCCGGAAGAGCCAACTAAAATGTTTCAACTAAGGTTTCCATTTGGGTGATCAGAGACTGTCCTCATTTCTCTAGAGCTGAGGTCTCAGGGTCATGAGGAATTGAGAATATTTAGGTGAGGCAGTGCACAAAGCAGCATGACCTAATGGCTAGAGTGTTGGACTAGAATTCAGGAGACTTGAGTTCTATTTCCGGCTTGGCCTCTAGCCTGCTGGGTGACTTTGAACAAGTCACTTGACCTCTCTCAGCCTCAGTGTTCTGATCTGTGAAGTGGGGATAATGATATGGACCAAGGGTAGCCGCTTGTGCATTCCTGGAATACAGGACATTCTAGTACGGCTGGGAATGGTGTGGGCTCGCCCTCACTGGTGTGACCTTGCCTGCATGGTGCATGTGATTTCAGACCACATGGGGAATGCCCTTTTGAAGAGCGCGCTGCTCCTCCTGTACTGATGTGGTGTGTGCAAGGTCATGCCGGTGGAGTGACACACTCTTCAGAATGTCATCCCCCCCTTATACCAGACAAAACCACATCCAATTTTGTCTCGGTGCCAGATGGGACAAGCCTTAAAAAGCAGGACTGCCTAGTTCAGTGGTGCCCAACCTTGTTACACAGGAGAGCCACATAAAACTCAGAACAACCTTGTGTGGGCCAAACAGATTCTACATATTTTAATAAGATTTAAAGTCACCTGTATCGATTTATATTTTAAGTTCGGCTTGTTTCGTATGTAATTAGATAGGTTATTTCTATGTACGGTATTGTTTATTTACACACTTGTATGACCTAAAATGATGTAAACACGATGACAAAAAACTAATGAATTTCCCGTTAGTATATTGTGTTGAAGTAGGTCCCAGGCCTTATGATATGCTCTGTATGGCCCATGGGCTGTAGGTTGGGCACACCAGATCTAGTTTAAAACCAGATGCATGGCCTGCCTATACAACAGACAAAATGCTTTGAAATCTACTGAAGAAGAGAGCTGTATAAGAGCTAGTGTTAAGGCTGTAAGAAAGTTGTGATTTTTTTTGGTTCAAAAGTTGCAGCCACAGTTCGTTAAAGCTGCAGTTTTGGAGCGGTCAGCTCAAGTACCACAAAAGGTAGTGTGCGGGGGAGCAGGTGTGTGTAGGCAGCTGTGGGGAGATAGGACCTAAACCAGTGGTCCCCAACCTTTTTCATCTGGCGGGCGCCAGACGACGAGCCACGGAGGACCGTGGCGGCGGACAAGCATCCGCTGAAATGCGGCAACATAAATAGGTGTCGCCGTCGAAATGCCGCCGACAAGCGACAACGTCATCCAGAGGCGTCGCCACCGAAATGCCGCCGAAAATTGGCGGCGACACCTCTGGATGACGCTGCTTCTTGGCGGCATTTCAGCGGATGCTCGTCCGCCGGCCAGTACGCGGGCGCACTTAGACGCCCCGGCAGGTGCCATGGCGCCCGCGGGCACCGCGTTGGGGACCCCTGACCTAAACTCTTGTTTTGTAACTGACTAGATGTTGAGTTGGCAGCAGGGTCCTTTACCCTCCTATGGGGCTGGATACCCCTCCCACCCAATTCTGTGTCTGGCTCTCTCCTCTGCATCCCCTTTCCTCCCCTCTGGCAAAGCACCAATGAAGGACAAACTCACCAGTGCTGCCCCAGGGTTGGGGCTGGCTTGCTGGGTGCTTGCAGTGCTTGGGACAGACTCTGCCTGTGGCACCATGCTGGGGCCTTGCCAACTCCCCTCCCGACTTATTGCTGGGCTCTGGGGTCTCTCCCTGTTCATCCTGCTCCTGGGTAGCCAGGTGGCCCAGTGAGCCAGAGGTGGGGGAGCCTGGCCCTGACCTGCACAGCTCCCGGGCCCTCTCCTTGTCTGCCTCCACCCCCACCACAAGTGCCAGGTCACAATGCCACTTACTCAGATTTGGCCCAGATGCCCCTCCACATAACAGAGGGATGTCTGGGACAAATTGGAGCAAATGGCAATGCAGAAAAGTTGCAGAGTGTGTGGAAAGTTGCAGTTTCCCCAACAAAATTGAGGCCCACCATTTTCTTTCAGCCTTATTTATACTGCCTTTGCTGCTTCTGTATTGTGTATGGAAGACAGCAGTTTCCAAGGGCTGTAAATCCAACACTTCACAAGAGCTCAAGTTCACAGTACAATAAAAGGAGTAACATACATTGCTATCAACGTGAATATAATCAAGTAAACCTTGCCCCTAAATCCTGCAAATAAATATTAATTAACCACCACCTCCTCCACATGCTATTAAATAGGGTTAAAAGTAATTTACCTTAAATGCTGATTTTTCTTGTGGGTCCCTCAGGATTATTCCTTTAAACTTCAGTTGTTTTAAACAATGCCATTGAAATGTTGATGTTACTGGAGGGTTAATAATTACGGATTAGTAAATACAAGTGAGTTTGGGTATGTGGAAGACTGAGAAGTCACTTTCTTAAAAGAGCAGCCTTCCTTTTGTGCTGCGTGCTTTGTAAACTTTTGAACCCTAGATAAATAATAGTTTCTGTTGGCTTTCTTGCCTTGCTAATGAGAAGGCAGCATCATGAAAGACATCCCCAATCTATTGTTGCAGGCAACTGTCAGGGATCTAAGAGTGGCAGTGAAGAAGGGCAAGGAATGATATAAACAAAGAAATTAAGTGTGACAGTCCACCTAGGGCCCCCCCACTCCGCAAAAGTACATTGACATACGGGAGAAATGGAGCAGTATTATGAAGCAATCATTCTTTCAGGTTAATGAAATGGAACAGACTAAGTGATGAAATTATAGAGAGACAGAAAGAGGCGGAGCATGGCTTGCGTTTGGCTATTAATTTTTATTCCTGTAGGATTTGTCTAACCCAGCACTTCCTATGTAAATACCACGGAGTGGAAATTTAGGTTCCTCTTATTAGTATAATATGTTTATCTTGTGACTTCGAAAGGATCCTGTATCTCACTGCTGAGTCATTACAGCAGGGAGGCTTCATATAACTGTTGACTTGCTGAGTGGCAATACATGGCAAATTAGACAGAAAATGTGTCAGGCCTCTTCCTTTCTTAGGAAAGAGAATTCAGAAAAGGGGGGCCTATAAATGATGCACCATAAGAACAGAAATCTCTAGCTTATGATTTTTCTGTACTTGCCTGTCAGATCAAATTGCATACAAAGAACAGCAATAGAGGCACTCAGGGATCATAAAGTACTCATCCTTGCATGGAGCCTATACAGTGACTAGTGAGAATAGTGACATCATGTCCCCAGAGGTGTGCAGTATTGCAAACTTAATTCTTTTCACACTCTGACTCGGCATTCTAGCTAACTAATTACCGGAACTGAATTGTCTAGGGGATCAGAATTTAAAGGGGACAGATAGATGGCATTGAGATTGCAGGGGTAATGGTAGTGGCGGTTAAAGAGAGGGATACAAAGAAGTAATGTTGTAGAAAAGTAGATTGTATTTTCTAAATGGACAACCTACCCTATATTCTCAATTACTGAGGGACAATCCTCACTCATTGCTATATTCGCTTTCCATAACCAACTCTCTGTATAACTTTTCATGAGTGATGTACCTGAATACTTGGATGCTAATATCTAAACTGTATTCTTAAATGTATTCACCTAAATTTGGGTTATTGCTGATTATGCACTATATTTATCTTCTGACTTTAAAAACAAACCTTGTATTTGTGGATAATCTAAGCACTATACCCAGCTGTACAGACACTTTTTTCTTAACCTGTGTACTATATAATTTTTCAACATTAGCTTTAATAACTTTTTTAAATCTGTAAAAGAAAATTTAGATTGGACATAGCAAATTACTGTAATGGCGTAAGTTGTAATGAAATGCATGTTATGAGTTACTGATATTGCACTCCCTGCAAAGGACTTCCCAAGGACTTTCTACGGTCCTAAAGGGGATTGTGTGGGTGAAGCAGTCTCTTTCCTCTGGACCATGACTCCCAGCAGGGGCACACAAAGATTCTTGAAAGCCTGGGACAAAATCTGAAACTGAGGCCCTACCCTTACAAACACACACACACACACACCACACAAGGGGGTGCAAAAACAGAGGTCAGTTACAAAAACACAAATGTGAGGCCCTAGGTTTGGGGGTTGAAGAGCAAGCTCGCCTTGTACTCACCCTGTTGCTCAGCCACAGCTCCTGTCCTGCTGGGCTAGGGCCAGACTCCCCACTCTGGGTGTTGTGATCTGGAGCACAGGATCATAACCCTGGCCTTGCCATCTCGTGCGGAAGATCACAAAGTCACTTGGTTTGGGGGTCTTCTCAAATTGGGGCCCCAGGGCAAACTGCCCTCCCCAGGAGGTCCTAATTCAGAGAAATTGGCTTTACTAGTGAGCATTAGTTATGTTTGAACTTGTCTCCTGCAGTAATGGCTTGGGAAAATATGATACTAGCTGCTATAACTGTTGAAAAGCTATTTGCTGTAATGAAAATACACTGAGGTGTTCTCCAAAAATTGATGGGAGTTTTGCTGTTTTCTTCACAGGGAGAAACACTGGGGCCTTTACCCATATAATAGTAATAAGTTTTGTGATTGTGCAAGCCTTAAAGTGGTTTATTCCATAGGCGAAACCAGGATCATCACAATTTGACACACACATGTGGGGGAGAACTACTTTCCTCTGCGAACCATTTCCCATAAACAGTTATATAACACCCTCTAGTGTCATGTACAGAAGGGAATGTTTCTATTTCTCTGTAGGAAAGCCACTCCTGAGATGTGAATGCCCCACTCAAGAAATATCTGCCCCACTCAATAAATTGCTTGAAATTAGACATGTCTCTTTCAGACAGCACTTTCCTACCACAGCGTTTTGCTGCCTCACATAAGCAAAAATATTGTTTAAAATAACAATATCTAAAGCACCACTACTTTACAACAGAGGCTTTCCAACACCACCAGACAGTCAGAATTCTACTCAAATAGGTTTCAGAAAGGATCCTGATGCTTATGCTGAAAAATAACACTGATTGTTTAATTTACTGAAGATTTAACAATTTCTTACTTTATACTCTTTCCCCCCCCCCCAAATGCCAAGTGAGGGCTCAGGATAGCAGCTATGTGGCCTAGTGGAAAGTACCCTGGACTGGGGTTCAGGAGACCTGCTTTTTATTCCTAGTTTGCTGTGAGACATTGGGTAAGTCACAGCCCTCTCTGTGCCTCGGTTTCCCCATCTGTAAAATGGGGATAATGATACTGACTGTCCTATATAAAGTGTTTTGAGATCTACTAATGAAAAGAAATCCATAAGAAGCTAGCTCTTAATATTAAAAATTGCTTGAGTTGCTTCAGATATGTACACTGGGAACTAATCCTAGAGCAAAAGGTTAGAAAATAACCATATACTCTAATGTAGTGGCTCTCAAACTTTCCAGACTACTGTACCCCTTTCAGAAGTCTGATTTGAGTTGCATACCCCCAAGTTTCACCTCACTTAAAAACTACTTGCTTACAAAATAAGACATAACAATACAAAAGTGTCACAGCACACTAATACTGAAAAATTGCTTTCTCATTTTTACCATATAATTATAAAATAAATCAATTGGAATATAAATATTGTACTTACATTCCAGTGTATAGTATAGAGCAATATAAACAAATAATTGTCTGTATGAAATTTTAGTTTGTACTGACTTTGCTAGTGCTTTTTATGTAGCCTGTTGTAAAACTAGGCAAATATCTGGATGAGTCAATGTACCCCCTGGAAGACCTCTGTGTACCTCTGGGGTACACATACCCCTGGTTGAGAACCACTGCTCTAATGGTTATTAATATTAATAACAGCATAAAAGATGGCATAATCAAGGTCAGGACCCCGTTGTGATGGGTGCTGTACAAACTACTCCAGTCTTGGGGGAATTCTGCACTACTGCGCGTGCGCATATTTCATGTGCCACACATTTTTGTGTGTGTGCAGAAAATAGCTTCTGCTGAAAAGTTGCTGCAGTTCTGCCTTTTACCCACCGGAGGGCATTGTGGTGCTAGAATAGAGCAGCAGCTCCCAGCAGAAAATAACTTCTGCAGTTCTGCCTTTTTCCCACCAGAGGGCGCTGTGGCGCTAGAACACAGCAGCCACTCCTGGCAAGCCCCAGCCAGGCTAGGGAAGAGAAAGAGGGTACCTTCTTCACAGCGCCTGTCTGGCCAGGTCAGGAGACAGGGGCTATGGGGAGACAGACAGCATAGGGTTGCTGGGGGGTCAGACAGGGGCTCATGAGGGCTAGTGGGGGAGGACAGATTGAGGCAAGGGCTGAAAGGTAGTGGAGGCATGGGGCCACATGGGCAAAGGGGGAGGGGGTGCAGAGCTATGGGGGGAAGGGGTATGGCTGAGTGGGGGCATGGAGACACATGGGGACGGGGTGCAGGGACACATGAGCAGAGGGGGAGGAGTGCAGAGCTACAGGGCGGTGGCTGAGTAGGGGCACAGAGACATGGGGACAGAGGGAGATGTGCCTGATTGAATGGGAGAGACTAGGGTCAGGTAGGGTCTGCATGGAGTTGCTCCCTAAAAATCCCTTCCCAGCCCCCCCAAAAAAACCTGTTCCATACTTTCTCCACCAATACCCAACAACCCTTCAAGTTTATACCCAGGGTCCTTCTCAGCAATTACTTCCCTCTCCCTCAGTTCCTCTGTTACCCCTGACTCCCCCAAGCCTTTGCACTGCTTCTGAGGGGTTCAGGAAATATGGTTCTGTACTGTAGTTTAAATGAATTATTACTCACAGTTCTGTATTAATAGGCCTAGTAAGAAATCTATTTGTCAAAAAACATTTCCTGAATCTTTTTTTGTTGTCTGTATTGTTACAGACATACTTGCTGACAGGTATTTTGAAATAAATTACCCAAATAATTGAAACTGGTGTGATTATATTGTGTTATTTTGACAAATAAAATATGCAGATTTTTAAAATATTGTGCACAGAATTGTTAATTTTTTGGCACAGAATTCCCCCAGGAGTAAAACATTTAGCAAGATACAGTTGCTGTCACAGAAAGCTAATAAGAGACAAAGGATGGGAGGAGAAATACAGGGGTGAAGTGTCTTTCCCAAAATCACAGTAGCAGAGCTGGGGCTAGAAACCATGTCTCCTTGGTTCCAGTTCACTGCCCTAGCCACTGGACAGCACTGACCCTACTGACTGATTTTAGTGAGATGTTGTGTGGCAAGTTGTTTTCTTGCTTGAAAAAAAATGTTTTGGCAGCGGTATTCACCAGCTTTACATTTTCTTTTTGCTTTGAAGAAGAAACATTATCACACTGTTTGCTAAACCCAAATTAACTATGGATTTCAGAGTAAATATTTTAAGATTACTGTTTGATATTCTGAGCTAGAATTTGTGTGTGTGTTTGAAATGTTTGAAACTATTCTTTTAAAACCAGTGAGTGTGCGCTGAGAGCTAGTGCTTGAGCCAGCGGTCTGGTCATGATTAGTACTAATTAGCTTCCCTAGAGAAGGCCTAAATGGACAGAGGTGTGCCTGATTACCAGGCCAGATTGGTGCAAGGGAATTAATGAGCCAATTAGCCCATTAATATGAAGGCTGGACAGAAAGGCAGGGGATGGAGAATTCAGGGTTGAAGAGAAGGAGACACTTGGAAAGCAGTGCTTAATTTGTAATGAAAGAGGTGCCAGGGCTCAAGCAACTTTCTTACTTTCGTAAGACACCGCAAGCCCAGAGGTGGTGGGGCCCAGCCTTGGCATAAATTAAGCACTGATAGGCTAGGAGAGGGCTAAGTGCCTGCTTTTTGCCCCTCACTGCAGGGCTCACCAAACTTTGTGGGAATTGTTGTTGTGGTAGCTGGGCTTGCTCTCTTATAAATTCCTGTAGGCTCTTTTGTTGCTCTGTCTGCAAGGGCAAGCAAGAACTGTTTTTCTACATGGTGGGATTCTTAGAAGGTCTAGAGGGTTTTCTGCATCTCTCTTTACTGCTCTACCACCCATTACAGTGTTTCTGCCAACACCCCGCCTGCCAGACCTCTTCAGCAGCTCCTCCATTCACACAGATACAAGCAAATCCCAGACAAGCCCCCACTGGTGACTGGGTGGTATGCCACTCTTCTGCCTCTTCTACAGACTCACAACATTGAGACTTTCTTGTTTGTAAACACCCCCTGTAGTTTATTTACAGTGTTTTAATCCCTCTATCAATACATAGGTGTGTCTCCCCCTCTTTACAACTTTCTAGTCCCTTCTCCAGAAAGGGAAGAGGTGATTAGAAGAGACCTTCCTTCAGCACACTCCCCTAACCCTCTATTTATCTCTATCATAGCCCTCCCGTGTCCTTTTATACAGCTTCCCTGTTAATGGGCTAATTGGCTCACTAGCACCAATCTGGAGTCTGGACTGGTAATCAGCTATACCTCTGTCCAATTAGGTCTTCTCCAGGGGAACCTGTTCAGTATTAATAGTGACAAGAGTGCTGGCTCAAGCACTAGCTTTTAGTTCTCTGTTTTGAACAGCTATATTTGTTACTGCTGTGTGTGTAAAGGAGTTGTGAATATTATGTTACTTGATCAAGACTCTTGTATAAACTTTGAGAAAAATGCTTCTAATGTATTTTCTCTTTTGTTAATTCTTCTAGCTTGGTATAAGTATCTCAGAATGCTCTAAGGCTGTTTCTTCTGTTACTAAAGGAGACAGCTTACCCTAAGGGTATGTCTACACTGGCAGAGTTACATCACAGGCAGTTACAGCGCTGCTCAGAGAGCGCTGAAGGGAAACTGCTGTTGTGTGTTCACACTGTCAGCTGCCTGCACAGTAGTGTGTTCACACTTGTGGCACTTGCATTGGTATTCAGAGTGGTGCATTCTGGGCAGCTATCCCAAAGAACATCTCTTGCACTTCTGCCGCTAAGAGTTGTGGGAAGACAGAGAGGGTTATGGGGCATCCTGGGTCCTGTCCCAATGCCCCGTGATGCATTGCTTCGCATCCCAGCAATCCCTGTGCTTCCGTCCACATTTGGTGCCATCTTTCAATGGTTTGTGTACTGCATGCCATGCCTCTTTGGGCTGCAGGAATAGATCCCGAACTGTTGACAAGTATGCTGCTCGCTCTGACCACCACGTCACGAATGGCAGTGGAGTTATTCGTTAAACTACAAAGGCAAGAGGAGTGCGACACTGATCTCGCCACGCATACTAGCTACGCCACAAGATTACTTGTGGCATTCCCGGAGGTGCTGACCACAGTGTTACGCCGCTTTTGGGCTCGGGAAACAAGCCCTGAGTGGTGGGATCACATCGTCATGCAGTCTGGGATGACGAGCAGTGGCTGCAGAACTTTCGGATGAGGAAAGCCACATTCATGGGACTGTGTGATGAGCTCGCCCCAGCCCTGCGGCACAAGGACATGAGAATGAGAGCTGCCCCGTCGTTGGAGAAGCATGTGGTGATTGCACTGTGGAAGCTGGCTACTCCAGACTGCTACTGATCGGTCACTAACCAGTTCGGAGTGGGAAAGTCGATTGTTGGACTCGTGTTGACAGAAGTGTGCAGGGCCATTAATCGCATCCTGCTCTGAAAGACCATGACTCTGGGCAACGTGCATGACATTGTGGGTGGCTTTGCAGAAATGGGCTTCCCTGACTGCGGAGGGGCGATAGATGGCACGCATATTCCAATTCTGGCACCAGACCACCTAGCCACCAAGTACATTAATCACAAGGGGTATTTCTCTGTGGTTCTCCAGGTGCTTGTGGATCACTGTGGGCATTTCATGGACATTAACGCAGGCTGGTCCGGAAAGGTGCATGATGCACGCATCTTTCGGAACACTGGCCTGTTCAGGAAGCTGCAAGCAGGGACTTTCTTCCCGGACCAGAAGATCACCATAGGGGAAGTCAAAATGCCCATTGTGATCCTGGGGGACCCTACCTACCCCTTAATGCCATGGCTTATGAAGCCATACACAGGGCACCTTGACATNAGACCATGACTCTGGGCAACGTGCATGACATTGTGGGTGGCTTTGCAGAAATGGGCTTCCCTGACTGCGGAGGGGCGATAGATGGCACGCATATTCCAATTCTGGCACCAGACCACCTAGCCACCAAGTACATTAATCACAAGGGGTATTTCTCTGTGGTTCTCCAGGTGCTTGTGGATCACTGTGGGCATTTCATGGACATTAACGCAGGCTGGTCCGGAAAGGTGCATGATGCACGCATCTTTCGGAACACTGGCCTGTTCAGGAAGCTGCAAGCAGGGACTTTCTTCCCGGACCAGAAGATCACCATAGGGGAAGTCAAAATGCCCATTGTGATCCTGGGGGACCCTACCTACCCCTTAATGCCATGGCTTATGAAGCCATACACAGGGCACCTTGACATCAGCAAGGAGCGGTTCAACAACAGGCTGAGCAAGTGCAGAATGACTGTGGAGTGTGCTTTTGGCCATTTAAATGCCCACTGGCGCTGCCTATATGGGAGGCTGGACCTGGCCGATGACAATATTCCTATGCTTATAGCCACGTGCTGTATGCTCCATAATATTTGTGAAGGGAAGGGTGAAAGCTTTACTCAGGGCTGGACCGCTGAGGCTCAGCGCCTGGAGGCTGAGTTTGAACAGCCAGAGTCCAGGGCTATTAGAGGGGCACAGCACGGGGCCATAAGGATCAGGGATGCCTTGAGGCAGCAATTTGAAGCTGAAAGTCACTAATATTTGTTGCTATGCTCGGGAGTGCAGTGCTTGTAATGCTAGGAGGTGATTGTGATTGGTGCAGACGATGCACTGTGAAGGTGTAAGAAAATTGCCTGTTGCTTTGCAGGGCTCTGTTAGCTTTCAATTAATGGAATAACGATCGCTTTCAAACCAAAACAATTCTTTTATTTAAAAACCACAACCGGAGGAGAGAGACAAACAAAAAAACACATCAGCACTGTGGGGGAAGGGAGGGTCCAAGGAGGAGGTGGGGTCCCAGAACGGTTAAAGATTTGTGTATGTCCAGGTATCATATGCAACCTTGTCCTTTGGAGTACAGTGCAGCGGGTACTGTTCTGCAGCGGGGTTAAACTGCAGAGGGCCGGGTGTTGAGTGCAGTGGGTACTGGGAGTCCGTGGGGCTGGACTGTGACGGGGCAGGAGTGGAATGCAGCGGGTACAGACTGGAGCCAGGAGGTTGATAAGAGTGTGTTGGCAGTGTCTGGGGGGCGCATGGGAAAGAGTTTTGCAACAGCAGCTGCAGGGGAGGGTGGGCACAGAGCTGCTCGGTTTGCAGTGCTAGTAGCACCTGAGGTGTGTCCACTTGGCGCTTCATAACATTTAAAAGCCGCTCTGTGGCTTTGTTCTGGCGCCCCGCGTTCTCCTTTCGGTCCCTCTTCTCATTGTCCCACCACTACTTCAATTCTTGTTTTTCAGCCGCGGAGTGCATCAGAAAGTCCTCTTCAGTTTATCATGGCCGCTTTCTAATTCTGCGCAGCCATTCAGCCGGTGATAACAAAGAGAGAGGCTGGGTTTCCAAGGTCATATCTGTCAAGCCAAAATGTAACATTTTACAGAAGCAGTATTGTTTGCAACACAGAGACCACTGATGCAGTGATTTAAAACACAGCCACTATTCACATACCTGTCACTAACTGGCTGACTCCAGGCAAGCACACAGGAGCCACAAGACCCCCAAAATGGTGAGTAACCACAGGGGCAGGGGAAATCCGTGTTCCAGGACTGTACTGTACACTAGGCATGTGGCTCTTGGGGAGAGCCAGCACTGTAGGGGAGCCTTATAATCATTCCTGTCCCCACATTTTCCACAGGCTGCGTTCATTATGGAAGACATCTCGCTGCTGAGGGTGAGCAGGGAATCAAGGGAGGGTCTTCTCCAAGACTGCGGCTTCCGCCCTGGTCCTTATGCGGCTCGCCTGTGTGCAGCAATGGTCTCCCCCCCCCCTCCCCACCAGGGACGGCAGAGTGGTGTGGGAAAGTTACTCTTAACGGGGAAAGAAACAAAGCAGCTCTGCCAAAGAACCTGCGGCAGAGGATTGCCCAATATCTCTATGAGAGTTTCTGAGGCAGATTCCCATGAAGTGAGGGAGTCAATCAACATCCTGTTCCGTCACTCAGACTAGGCATGTGGTGGTACGCGCAAGCCTGCTTTCTGCAACCCTCCTGCCCCTGACAACTTGCTTCAGCGATTCCCAAAATCAAAGCCACTTACCAGGGCCCTCCTCTCCTGTTTGCGCTTCACCAAGCTCTGACTGCTGTGACTGGCTAGCCTCCTTCAGGGTAGAGAAGAGCTCCTGGCTGCATGCATCTCTGACCTCTGAGTCATCCTTTACCTCTGGGTCCCCCTCCACATCCTCGTCCAAGATTTCCTCCTCCGGGTTCGGTCCACTCTCAACTGGCACGTGAGCCACCAAAGTATCCACAGTGGCCTTCGCAGTGGAGGTGGGGTCGCCACTGAGTATCGCATCCAGCTCTTTGTAGAACCGGCAGCTCGTGGGCGCAGCACCGGAGCAGCGGTTTGCCTCCCGTGCCTTGTGATAGGCGTTCTGCAGCTCTTTCACTTTGGCCCTGCACTGAAGTGTGTCCCAGTGATGGCCCCCTTCTGTCATGCATTGTGAAATCTCTTCCATAGGTATCATAATTCCTACCGCTGGAGTGCAGCTGGGACTGGACAGCCTCCTCTCCCCAAATGCTGATGAGGTCCAGCAGCTTGGCATTGCTCCAAGTGGGGGATCGCCTGGTGCATGGAACAGGCATGGCCACCTGGAAAGTTGAGACCACTGCACGCGTCACCGAGCAAACAGGAAGAGGACTTTCAAAATTCCCAAGGAATTTAAGGGGTGGCGTTCACGGTGGGTCACCTGAGGGCCGGGCAGTAGAGTTCAAACCGATGACCAGAGAGGCGAGAACAGGCATTGTGGGACACCTCCCGGAGGCCAATCGCAGCACTGTAATCGACCAGGGTGTCTACACTGGCACTGCGGTGTTGTAGCCCCGGCGCAGAAAGCTGTACGCCTCTCATCGGGGTGGTTTTTTTTACAGCTCTGCAACTGCGCAGTTTCTGTGCACTTAGTGGCTTGGCAGTGTGTACACCTCAGGAGTTACAGCGCAGAAAGCTGCTTTACTGCGCAGAAACTTGCCAGTGTAGACAAGGCCAAAGTGTCACAAATACAGCTAACATCAGGGGACAAAATAGGCTAAATAATGAACAGAGGAAAATATAGAGCAACTTTTTAAAAAGACAGGTTTCAGAGTAGCAGCCATGTTAGTCTGTATCCGCAAAAAGAACAGGAGTACTTGTGGCACCTTAGAGGCTAACTAATTTATTTAAGCATAAGCTTTCGTGGGCTACAGCCCACTTCATCAGATGCATAGAATGGAACATATAGTAAGAAGATATATATACATACAGAGAACATGAAAAAGTGGAAGTAGCCATACACTGTAAGAGGCTAATTAATTAAGATGAGCTATCAGCAGGAGAAAAAAAACTTTTGTACTGATAACCAAGATGGCCCATTTTAGAGACTGGGAGTGGCTGGGTCATTACACATATTGAATCTATTTCCCCATGTTAAGTATCCTCACACCTTCTTGTCAACTTTCTAAAATTGGCCATCTTGATTATCGCTACAAAAGTTTTTTTTCCCTTGCTGATAATAGCTCATCTTAATTAATTAGCCTCTTACAGTTGGTATGGCTACTTCCACTTTTTCACGTTCTCTGTATGTATATATATCTTCTTACTATATGTTCCATTCTATGCATCTGATGAAGTGGGCTGTAGCCCACGAAAGCTTATGCTCAAATAAATTTGTTAGTCTCTAAGGTGCCACGAGTACTCCTGTTCTTTTTAAAAAGAGTATTGGTAGTTATAAATTTTGAAGCAGCATGGCCACATGATGGCGGTAGCTGATAAGGAATGTAGAGTAATGACTCAGAGCTTTGCTTTCACTAAGCCATGGAGTCAGATACTGGCTTTGGATTACACAGTATAGGAGCACATGGGGAAAATATGCAGTATTCAAGCTGTCTATAGGTATGTCTTCACTGCAGAGTTAACTACACTTGAGTTACTCCTCCTGAGTTAGCTTGAGTGAGGGGACCCATGCTGCAAAAGAACACTTAAGTTGCTGCCTCCACGCTGGCACTGCCCTCACTTTGTGTCACAGTCAGACTTCTGGGGGCACATTCCGAGGTTCTTAGCACTGTCATAAGTTGAGCTGCTCTCTAAATTCTTTCCCAGTGAATTTGAGAGAATGGATCTATTCTTTCTGGGCACATGGGGGGAACCGTGGGAAGGTATTTGAGTAATGGTGGTGCTTGAGTGGTGCTAGCCTAAATCCACGCTAAAGAGAGGTCATGTTAGCATTGAGTGTTAGCAGCCTTTGGGCTTTTGACTGTTTCATCTGATGGGCCAGCTAGCTAGAGATAAAAGCACCATTGCACTCACTGTAAGCCTTTTTGTGTGTGGATGAGACTAAAGTTAGGGGCAATATGAGTTATAACTGGAGTTTACTGGAGTTTACTTTGCAGTGAAGACAAGCCCTGGGCTGCCAGAAGGCAGAGTCTTGCCGCTTTGTAGCTGCAGGCGCTAAACCTCTTGGGAACAGCAGCAACGTTTTATTGAGTTATTTCACACCATGCTCATACAACTCTATCTTAAACCTCTGTAAAGCAAACAAAGAGGTTTGGTGCTAATATAGGCCCCAGTTCAGCAAAGCATTAAGTACTTGAATTCAGTAGGATCTACACATGTGGTTAAGTGCTTTGCTGAATTGAGTCCATAAACTAGTTCCACTCTTGCTCCCTTCATATAGTCCATTTTTATTTCTCATATATAATTCTTCCTTTAATGTTGAATTATTTTAAAACTCGTTCGTTGTTCATTAAGTCTCCAATCCTGCAAAAACTTTAGCACATGCTTATCTTTACCATTGATTTCAACAGAACAGTAGTAAAGCTAAGCATGAGTACAAATGTTTTCAGGATGTGGACCTAAATTAAAAGATCACTTCAGCATGCCCAAAATTAACTTAAGTCTCTTTACTCCTACTCCCTCTCCTCCCATTAAAGATTTGGGGATAATCCGGTATCTCTTGGAGATAAGACACCAAAATGAAGACAGCTGTCTAGATATTATGCCCTATGCTCATCTCCCAATAATTTTTTTCTAGTCCCATGAGACTTAATTTATATATATTATAAAACAGATATCAAAATATAAAACTTATCCTCTTACCCCAAACCTTTCAAAGATACATTATTTCACTTAACCTACTAATTAACTGTTTAAACATATATATTCCAGCTAATCATTTTTCACTAATTTGTTAACCTTCCCCTTAAAATCAGTGATTTTCCTAGATGCTATTAGAACCATCTCACTGAAAGAGTTCTGCAGATTTCTCTGGATCTTTACAGTATTTGTGAAGTTCTTGATCAAGCATATTTTTTAAAATATTTCTTCTTTGTTTTCCACTCCTGATCTTTTCAGCCACTTTTCTTTCCTCAGCTAGTCTAGCAAGATTCACATCCCTAACAACCAGTATTAATTGTGTTTCTACATTTGTTTTTCTTGTCCTTGTGCAGTTTTATTAAGTCTCTTGATCTTTATTTGAAAGGAAAGTCTAAAGGAAAAATATTTGTATTTTATGTTACTATTTGGATCAAGAATTTAGTGAGACATTTTTCAATTTTATTTTAAGGGTTTACCAATGAGATTCTCAGACTGTATGGTGACGAGTGCCTAGAAATACCTGAGATCATTTTTATAGCCCCGGAACAAAATAAGTGAATGTTTAAAGATCTCTATCGTCATTAAAAAATCATTCTTTCGGAGATTGTCTAAACCCCTTCCCATATTTATTGTGGGATAAGGAATTCTATAAATATTATCATTAGTGGGATGGGAATGTACTTTGTTCATATTTTCCGACTAACTCTTTGACTTCTGTACAAAAAAATAAATATCTCCCCCAGCACCTCGAGGAATTTTCCTTATTCTTGGCTTCTTTCTTTTCTGCCTCTTTCCATTTTAAAGTCTTGGCTGCAGCTTTGTGACATTTTAGCAACAATTTGAAATGACATAAAGGGGAAATATGTTTTTTAGTATTATAAACTTGGCCCTGGTTTGTCAAAAGGTTCATAAACATTGTTCCAGTTTTGAGCTGACCCCTGGTGTTTCATGGTTTCTTTCCAAACCCATGATGGTGGATTTGTTCCAGCACAAAACTAGGAGGGGGAATGAGAGGTGGAGTGGACCAACGTGAAATGAAATGGAAGGAAGAAATCTATGCAAACTTACAGTTTTGTACAGCTGTAGCTGATTCCATTGCCATTTGGATTATAAATTAACTGGGGACAGAGACCATCTTTTTGTTCTGTGTTTGTACAGCACCTAGCACAATGGGGTTTTGATTGGTGCCCCTTAGTGCTGCTGGAATACAAATAATAATTGTGTTATTTAACCAATGGCTGCTATAACTCTTCTTGAAATGTGATATGTCTCCACAAGGTTTGCTTTCATACTCAGTATCCAACTGCTTCTATCAATGGTTATCAGGGCCGGCTCCAGGCACCAGCGCAGCAAGCAGGTGCTTGGGGCGGCCAAGGGGAAGGGGCGGCACGTCCGGCTTTTCGTTGGCAATTCGGCGGCGGGTCCCTCAGTCCCTCTTGGAGGGAAGGACCTGCCGCCGAAGTGCTGCCGAAGAAGAAAGCGGATCGCGATCGCAGCTTTTTTTTTTTTTTCACCGCCGCTTGGGGCGGCAAAAACCCTGGAGCCGGCCCTGATGGTTATCCCTGTCATTGCCGTGACAATATTGCTGTGAACTGATTTCTGCGATTAGCTCATTTTTAAAAACGCGATGCTATAGCTATAATCAAATCAGGGGTTAAAAGTTACAATGTTATTGAGGCCTAACCATGCCTTCATAAAAGAATTAGAACCCTGGACGGACAGCCCAAGGCTTGAGCCCGATTATAGGGACGCTACACTACCCTACAAACCTGTTGTAACCTACTCAATCACAGCTGTAATATAGACAGGGTTGAAGAGCCAATTTCAGAGCAAACTGTGATCTCTCTGTCTCCCGCTTTATCTAATTTCCTTTGTGTATGGGTGGGGCGTGTGAATTGTTTTTTTGGGGTTTTTTTTGTTCATGCAAGCAAGGGCTCTGCTGGCATTTCCTCAGCTGCCTCTGCAAACATCTTGACAGCTAACCAGCAAATCTTTTGAAACACAGTCTGTCACTTCTGTCATTCTTTACTATCTTCTTTCCAATTTTATTGACATCAGTATTAGGCAAAATTCCTTTCCCAGACCCCAGGCAGTCTTTTAAAAAACTTCAATCAGTTCAAGAATGGCATATGACTATGCAAACAGGCCCTCAATATGAAATCTCACAAGAAATAGGTGTTTCCCCACCTTCCCTCTCACACATCTTCTGAATGGTTATTGCTGGCCATCCCATGCACACATTCAAGACTATTTGAATGAACAGTGAGGGTTACTTACAAGATCCAACTAGATTGCCTTGCCTTTAGTGGATTTTGTTTTTTAAATAAAACCTTTGCCCCCATAGCAGCAATAAAGAGGAGTGGGGGGCATGGAGTGACGTGCCTCCTCCCAGGTTTTTGTACTTGCTCAAAGTTCCATAGGCCATGGAACTGGGAGGTATGCCCTGACCACTTGCCATCATTTGTGGTCCCATGCTAAATAAATACAGTTTCTGCTGTGTGGTCACAACACCATGGATATTTGTCCTTTGTCCAGACAGAGGGGCAGCCAGGCCAAATGGTGTTGTGACCTGGTGCACGGAGAGTCTGTTCCTGTACGGCTGGGTGCACGGGAATTCTAGCAGCACCAGCACATGCCCTATGTGGGTAAGAGGAAATTCCCTGGCTGAGGGGTCCCTGCGAGAGGGGAGGGGGACGTGAATGGGGACTAGAACGAGGTCTGTGCAGGAGTGAGGGGACCCACCAGAATTTGTCCCCACTTTTCTTCCCCCCAAGAAATTTCTGAATTCGTGCCATTGCTTTCTCCAATGTTGTAATTTGTACAGAGGTGATTTTAGGTACAGGTTTGATAAATGGTTGCCTAGGGTACCACATTCTGAGGGAATAAGGGCCCCATGACTTTAGGAGGCATTTGTCTGTATCAGTCCAGAAGAGTCTCTGAACCCACCCCCAAAGCACAGGCTACGGAAGACAGGCTGGCCAGAAGACATGTTCCCTGACCTGGCAAAAAGATAAGGGAAAGACTGTGGGGAGGCTGACAAGGAAAGAAGTGTCCTGGAGAAGGGGGGAAACTCTTGATGTGGGGAACATGCAGAAATGGGAAGGATGGTGACTGGAGTCCTACTTTGTCAATATGGGGAATCATTTAAAAAAAAAAAAAAAAGCTGTGTTAAACGCTAGTCCTGTTCCACAGCAATGCTTCAACAAAGTGCAGCTTTCATAGTTTTACTCAGGGTTTGGGAGCATAGCTACACTAAACCTTCTAATTTGACAGAGGAATAAAGCTGGATTTCAAATCTCCATAGCTTCATGTGATAGCCTAATAATTCATTGATGGTAAGGCCAGCACAAAATCCTGCATAACACAGGCCACAGAATTTCACCCAGTAATTCCTGTAAGGAACAGCAACAAATCCCTCTTGATACTCCTTACTGTGTCTATTACATGTCTAAAACCCCTCTTAACATTGACTGAATTGTGCTATGGCACTATAGCATATGGAATATGTGCGGTAAGGTATCTTATTTCGATGAGCAAACATTTTTTGTAGAAGTTGTTGTGTATTTGGTTGTCGTGGTAATAGAACCTTGTGTGATGTGGTTTGTATAACATACTTGCTGTACTTTGCTTGCTAGTTTTTGGAGCAGCGCTTTAAGATACGCGTCTGAGTTAAACGGACCAGCAAGCCAACTTGTGAACAGAAAGGATATCAGGCAACTGAGCTGTCCCCTCATTTTTTTTCCAGTTCGAAGGGACCTGCATCTAGCTTGGAATGCTACAGAATGGATGATGTGATGCCTAAAGAGAAAGTGAATATTCCGAACTGATACCCGGTTCATCTACAAAACAAATCTGTATTGCAGAAAAACTTAAAATAAGTGGTTAAATGAGAGAAGTTCTGTGTCTGCTACTTGGAAATGACAACCACTGAGCCCATGAAACAAAGGTGGCAATGACTAAATACCCAGCATTTTTTCATTTGAGTTCACTATCTTCTCTAAAACGTGTGACCATAGCATTTCCTGCTGCACACAGCTATCACAAACATCAGAAGAGATATTCTGCCCCAGCTACCCAGTGCCTGAATGTACCCTACGTATAGAGCATTTGTATTCTATGAGGGGAGATTGTGGAATCTCCATCATTGGGGATTTTTAAGAGCAGATTGGACAAACACCTGTCAGGGATGGTCTAGATCAGGGGTGGGCAAACTACGGCCTGGGTGCCACATCCGGCCCTTCAGATGTTTTAATCCAGTCCTCGAGCTCCTGCTGGTGAGCGGGGGCCGGGGCCTGCCCCACTCCGGCACTCCAGCCGAGGGCTTGCCCCGCTCCATGCATGCTGTGGCTCCTCACAGCTCCTGAAAGCAGCGGCATGTCCTCCCTCCGGCTCCTATGCATAGGGTCAGCCAAGGGGCTCTGCAGTTCCCATAGGCCGGGGCAGCGCGCCAAGCCGCTTGGTTGCGCCTCCGCGTAGGAGCTGGAGGGGGGACATGCCGCTGCTTCCGGAAGCTGCTTGAGGTAAGTGCCACCTGGAGCCTGCAACCCTGACCCCCTCCCGTGCCCCAACCCCCTGCCCGTGCCCTGATCCTCCTCCCGCCCTCTGAACCCCTTGGTCCCAGCCCGGAGCACCCTCCTGCACCTCCACCCCGCATCCCCAGCCCCACCCCAGAGCCTGTACCCCCAGCTGGAGCCCTCAGACCCTCCCGCACCCAACCCCCCAATTTCATGAGCATTCATGGCCCGCCATACAATTTCCATACCCAGATGTGGCCCTCGGGCCAAAACGTTTGCCCACCCCTGGTCTAGATAATACTTAGTCCTGCCTTGAATGCAGGGGACTGGAGTAGGTGACCTCTCGAGGTCCCTTCCAGTTCTCTGATTCTATGAGATGTTTGAAGCAGGCTGCTGCTCTTTGAATAGGTACAGAGTTTCCATGGCCCACCTCCAACCTATGAACTTAATAGCTGTTTTTTTCCTGGCATCTGCCAGCTACAGTGACACTGAGTATAATTCAGTGGTGGTGTCAGTGTGGACTGATTGCACATCCAGTTAAACAATTGCACATTATATGAGGCAAAGTTTACAAGAAACGTTTTGGAGGTCAAGATATTGGGAGAGCGTGCATGGAAGAACATGTTACAGAACAAATATAATGAATAACACTAGGAAGCTATGGCATGGAAATATTCTTTGGTATTTGAGACATTCTTTTTCAGGAGGTTGGTGTGGGGTGAAGAGAAGCATAAGAGTTAGTATAAGGGTTCTTGTTTGGGGCGGGTGGGGGACATACTGGTTGGGTTTTTTCTATTGTGGTTGGTTATTTTTTGATTTGAGGTTAGGAGCAGCTCCTGGCTCTACTTTTGATTTGACTGTATTTTTAACTTTTGGCAAAGGCACCGAGAGCCTTGGATAGGTGCTTTTTATATAGATTATAAAGCAAAATAAAGAAAAAGAAGCTATTTGTATCTCTGTGCTGTGTGTGGGCTGTAAACAAACCCATTACTGAGATGTCGCTGACCTGAACAGTGCATCACCCTGTTGTTTGTTTATAATTGTCGAGATCTCAGAGTCAATACTTTAAGAGAGTTAATGTTGTAATGGAGCCTCCAAAAGGCCCCCTCCAGCTCAGGCTTTCAGCAAGGGTAAGTAAAACTTGGTGTCTGCACAGTATAAACAAGTGGGGCCTCATACAAATGGTGCCATGGAATGTGCCTTCATGGGACCAGATATATGACCAGTAGTAAAGGATGCCTTCAGGTTTTAAAAGCTGTGTTTTTGCCCATTTGTCCATGAAGCTGTCTTCTGAATATACCTAACTGCACCTCTGTCAGAAATAAGAGACATTGTTTCCTCAGTGGCAGCTTAGCCTCCCCTTGACTATTATATCCGCCACCTATGCAGATGTTCCAATCTTGATTTCAGGTGACAGAGAATCCACCACAATCCTAGATAAGTTGTTCCAGTGGTTAATTATCCCTCACCATTAAAAACCTGAATTTGTCTAGCTTTAGCTTCCAACCATTGTACCTTGTTTTGCCTTTGTTTGCTAGATTAAAGACCACCCTACTATTAGAAATCTATCCCCATGTAGGTACTTTAGTCCATGATCAAATCACTTAACCTTTTCTTTGATAAGATAAATAGACTGAGTTCACTGAGTCGCTGCCCAGACCTTGAATCATTCTTGTAGCTCTCTTCTGAACCCTTTCCAATTTGTCAACATCTTTTGTTAAGGAGTGGACACCAGAACTAAACATATAATTCCAGTAATGGTCATACTAATATCTGGTCTGGGGTTCTGGACGGTAGTGAAAAGCTAAACACATCACAAAAACACATCTGGCAGTCTCATCAGAGAGGTAAAGGACTGAATGGGCCATGGAGATTGACCTCCCTTTCTCCTCTCTAGATGAGATCAAGGTTAAGACACATCAATGAGGGGGCAGTATGGTGATGTTTGCACTGTAATCACTAGTTGCTGTATCAGTTTGGTAGAAAAATAGAAGATTTCATTCTCTAGCAACTGTCTGAAATGTTTCACCAGTGCTCAGTTCACTCACTTCTTTGAAAGAAGGAAAAAATATTATGAAAATAAACTTCTGTGTCTGGCAGCAACACAAACAAAATTGCCAGTGCTATAAATTACACTTCAGCTCCATTATATTCCGGTGTACAATGTTAGAAGTCTTATTTTTAATCAGTGACTGTGAGATAAGGTTCTTCATGGACCAGCTCCAAGAAGAACTAACTTAAACACTCATGTTGGACCAGCACCTTAGTCAATGGGCGGCATAATATCACAAGGAAATCATTGCTTGTTGCTAAGGTAAGTTAGACAATGTTGGGGTTTAGTGCAGCCAGAGTTATTCAAGCTAAACACTGCATGAAATAGCTATAAATGTTTTTCAATATATAGGAACAGCAGACAAAGTCTATGTCAGAAGGATGTAACGTCAAAGCACCTCATTCTTTAGGCAGTTCAGAACTTCAGGGCAGAGAGGAGCAAGAGGAAATAAGATCAAGGTATATAAAAGAAGGGATGGCATTGAGAAGGCCTTTTGGGTGTGCCTGTTAGTAATCTAAGGACAAGGGTATCTCAAATTTGAAAGGCAGATCATTTACAGTGCATAAAAGGAAGTAGTTCTTATGCAGCATGGACCTGATCCAAAGCCCACCGGAGTCGAAGGAAGGGCTCCCATGAACTTCAGCTGATGTTGGATCAGGTCCCTAATAACTGAACTGTAGACCTTGGCTGCCACATCATATTATTGACCTAAATCGCCCAGTAAGATTAAAAATGGGATTAGACTTTAATATGAATGAATGTTTCAGGCATAAATTGATCACAGGCTGGAGGTGAGGAAGAAATTGCCTCCCATAGCATAGCATTGCACAATCAGGTGCAGTATGTATTCCTCTGAAGCTGAAAAAGCTGGCACTGGCTCTCATTGGAGAGAGGACACTGCACTAGAAGGATCATTAATTTACTCCAATTCTTATGTTGCTAAGAAAATGTTCTTATTGGTCAGAAAATTGGAAATATTTCACCTTTCCCAGGACTGTTTCTTTTGAAGCTTGTTTTGGTAGAAATTTTGGTCCTGATTGTCCACTGTCTTGTGTAGTTACTTATACCTGTGCAAAATGAGTGGAAAACACTCGGGGAAAGGACAGAGAGGAAAAGAGGTGGGTAGATGGGGTGTGCCAGGACTAGGACAGTTGTCAGTGCCAGGAGGAAGCAGAGATTAGTTGAAAATGGGGAGATGGTAAAAAAAAAAGAAGAAGCAAAAAGCAGAGCTTAGATGGGAGGATAGAAAGAGGTAGATTGTCCCTAGCCTCTGTTTGCCAGAAGCTGGGAATGGGTGACAGGGGATGGATAATTTAAGGATTACCTGTTCTGTTCATTCCCTCTGAAGCATCTGGCACTGGCCACTGTCGAAAAACAGGATATTGGGCTAGATGGACCTTTGGTCTGACCCAGTGTGATGTTATCTGATTAAAATATGACTATCTAGATCAGGGGTCGGCAACCTTTCAGAAGTGGTGTGCCGAGTCTTCATTTATTCACTCTAATTTAAGGTTTCGCGTGCCAGTAATACATTTTAATGTTTTTAGAAGGTCTCTTTCTATAAGTCGATAATATATAACTAAGCTATTGTTGTATGTAAAGTAAATAAGGTTTTTAAAATGTTTAAGAAGCTTCATTTAAAATTAAATTAAAATGCAGAACCCCCCGGACTGGTGGCCAGGACCCGGGCAGTGTGAGTGCCACTGAAAATCAGCTCGTGTGCCGCCTTCGGCACGTGTGCCATAGGTTGCCTACCCCTGATCTAGATCATTGTTGCAACCACTGTTATATATTTGCAACAAATCTTGTACAAAGGTTGTCAAGTAAGGTGTCTGGAAAGTTTATGACTCGCTGAATATAATTCTGCTATTTGTATGCATGTATCATTTTTGTAATTGAAGTTATGAGTATTGGCTCTATAGCTGGATTTCAAATATTTGCTTCTGGGGTAATGCCCACAAGGTAGCTAGCCAGCACATCTTGAAGGGACTATTCAAATTGAGTGGCCCATCAAAAGAACATTTAACTCACAATGGAAGACGCCTACCTACCCTGAAGGGACTTTCCTGTAAATGTGCTGTTTGAGGTATAGGTAATGATTTCCTACTATGTCTAAGTGGAATCATGCATGGACATGTGACTCGCCCATGTGACTCCAAACACTATCTTGTCACCTGTGATTTTCCACTAGCTGTGCTGAGGGCTTTGTTTGAAACAATGGTTTTCCCTCCACATGGCAGAAGCTATAAAAGGCGCTGGAAACACCTCCATTTTGCCTCTTTCCTGCTCCAGCCTCTGGACTATGGACTTATACTAATGGGAGCATTCTAACCAAGAGACTGAGGTCCTTCCACTGATTTAGAAGCAACCAGAGACTTATCAAGCCAGCAGTTTATTCCATCACTGCTACAAGCCTGAAACAAGAACTTTGCAATTGCTGTATGTATTTGATTCCTTTAACCAATTTTAACTCTCACCTTTCTTTTTATGAATAAACCTTTAGATTTTAGATACTAAAGGATTGGCAACAGCGTGATTTTTGGGTAAGATCTGCATTGTATATTGACCTGGGTGTGTGGCTGGTCCTTTAGGATCAGAAGAACCTTTTATTTGAGGGGATTGGTTTAAAGAACCACTCATCTCTAAATCTAGTGTTTTTGGTGGCGATACAAGGACTGGAATGCCTAAGGAAACTGCTGTTCCGACTTCTTGTTAGCCAGTGTGGTGAAACAGAAGTTTATTTTTGTTGCTGGTTTGGTATATCTCATGGGAGAATAACCTCCAGTTTTGGGGTGTATCTGCCTTATTTCTCAGCAGTTTGTCCTGAATTTGGTATTCTCATTTGTGACCCACGGAGGCACGGTTACACCCAGTATGGCCGTTCTTATGTTCTTATGTACGGAACAGATGATGGAAAGGGGAGAAAGGGAGGGAAAGGAGGGCAAAAAGGAGGAAGAGAGTGGGAGTGAGAATGGAGGAAACAAGGGAGGGAATAAAGCTAGCGAGCTGGCTGAGAAAGTGTAAGTGATGCAGCTGCCTAACTTGCCCCCCACCTCCAAAAAACTCCATGGGAACTAACCTGCTTCCTAGTTACTAGTACCTTCCTGCTAGCTAACCCTTATCCAACACGTTCCTTAGGGCACCAGACAATGCTCTAGGTCTAGGAATTAAAGGTATTTAGCAACTATCCATGTGCTATTAGAAGCCCACAAGGAATAATCCCTCATCAGCTGTGTCCACACTCATTCTCTATGCTTGCTTTTTTGGAAATCTTGAGCGATAACTGATCCTGGCAGATAACAGGTAGGGAGATGAATGAAATCTTGACTTAAAAGGTTTTGCTTCAGTTACATGAAAAGGATGGCAAGTGAAGAGTTATCATTTCACAGGCTGCTGTTTCTATTGCATAAAACGTCTTCATTTTTTTACCACCTTTTCTGTCTTGCTATTGAATTCAAAAGTTTGCAGATGTCCAAAGAACTGAATTGATTTCTGTGTTTAAATTTGCTGTTGTAATGAGTGATTCTGAATTTTACAAGCTTTTCATTTTATGTACTTTACTATTTCATAGATACATAGAAAGCAGAGATGCAAAAGATTTAACATGGTCATCTAGTTTCCTCTCCTCTCCTCTCTTCTCCGACCCATTCAAGATTGTTCCCAGTGGGGCATTCTTGGGTGTTTTGTTCAGTTTAGTTTCAAATGACCCAAACAATGAAGCTTCACCATTTCCTTTGGGAGAAGAGTCCATTCTAATGGATTTCACCATTAGGAAGGTTCCCTGATGTAGCCAGTCTAAATTTTTCTGTGCTTGTTGTCATCAAATAGACTCTCAAGAGGTCACCATCTTTGTCATCCTTTCCTAGTTATACCCTATTGACAGATGGGAATCAAAACTCTGCTTGGGATAAATTCATTGAAGTCAATGGAGTTACATTAGCTCTTTTCCTCTTTTCCTCTAAATTTCCTCTCCCACCGTTGTGCATTATTGTTGATAGTCTTTGAATTTCTTATAGTTTATCAAACTTGCAGTTTCTGGAGTGCCTAGAAGTGAGTGCAGATTTCTTGGGGGTGGTAACAACAGAGGTAGGCTCCTTTTAGTCTCCTCATATTGTATTAGGATTCTGTGTGGTGAATGATGCCTCAGTATATGCAGCCCAAAATCACATTGGCTTTTTTTTGCTGACATACAGGTCTGACATACAGGTCTGTCTCATCTTACGCTGGGGTTACGTTCTGCGGTCAGCGCCTAAAGCGAAAACCGTGTATAGTCAAAATTACATTGAGTGTAATGGCGGGCAGAATCGCCTGCCCTACAGAAACAGTATTTAAATTGTTATTTTTCTCTTTTTTTTTGTTTTTTTCTTGTTTTTGCCGACCGCATAAAGCTGAAATCGCACATGTTAAATGCGCCTAAGATGCGACAGACCGGTATCTCATTGTAATCTCATCGCTAATTTCCTGCACACTATCACCCTGGGGTCCCTCCTGGGACTAGTTCCTACCAAATTTCTTCTTACATAAGGCTTGTGTTTTGAATGATTACCTCCAGTTGTTTTAGCTTGCATTTTTTTCCATGCTGAATACCAGTGGATATCCTGTCCATCTATCTGACATCTCCAGACCCCAGGGTGTTACATCTCTGTTTTCAGTGGTTTTCACAAAACTTCCTAGTTTAATATCATCCAAAAATTTAATTAGCAAATGGCCTGATTTTCATAAGTGTTCCTAGCTCAACACCTCCCAATGAGAAAAATGGGAGTTGGTGGGTGATGGGCACTTCTGAAAATCGGGCCACTGCTGTTTACCTTTCTATTGACACAGTGCTTAGCACAATAGGGCCCCAATCCTGCCTAGGGCCTCCAGTGATACTTGTTAAATAAGCCCCCAGACCTGATACTGAACCTTGGGGGACCCCACTAGACACCTTGTTCCAGCCTGATACCTTGATGTTAATCATTCTCCTTGGTTAACAATTCTCAAAATGTGAAGCTATCAAAGCAATCTGAATTGGTTTTGAATAATACAGTATTTGGTAACATATTATGCAGGAGGTCTGCAAAGTAGCTGTAGTGGCCCTGTGTCTCTTTGCTGTGTGTAAGCCATTAGCATCTCTATGGTGCTCTATAAATAACAGTGTTGTATGAATGCTTGTAATAACTGCATGTGTTTGATCTTGTATTAACAAACATGGGGATTTCCAGCTTGATCCTTTGCTATTTTCAATGTCTTGCGGAATGGAAACCAAACTCAGGTCACTGAGTTCCACTTGTTGGGCTTTTCTGGCCTCTGTGAGCTACAGATGTTACTGTTTGGGATATTCCTAGTTATCTTCCCGGTTGTCACCCCTTTGGGGAATGTGACCATAATGATGGTGATCTGGTTGGACCATCACCTCCACACCCCATGTACTTCTTGTTCAGCCACCTTTCCTTCTTAGACAGCTGTTTTTCCTTCATCACCACCCCCAAGCTCTTGGTAAATCTCTTGTTGGAGAAGAAGTGCATTTCCTTCAGTGGCTGCATTGTGCAGATGTATTTTTTTTTCATCACTATGGCGGGCACTGAGCTCTTGCTGCTGGCAGCCATGGCATATGACTGTTAGGTGGCAATCTGCCACCCCCACACTACACGGTCATGAGCAGAGCAGTGTGCATTGCCTTCATGGCCAGCTCATGGACAGGTGGCTTCACAACATCCTTGTTACACATTCTCCCAATGTCCTGGTTGCCTTTCTGTGGCTCCATTGTCATTCACCATTTTCACTGTGACATCCAGACGCTTTTGGAGATGGCTTGTTCTGACACCTTCCTGAATGATGTCCTGATCTTTGCCGTCGGAGCAGGGCGAGTCTGGTGAGCTCTTTCATCCTGACTTGCATCTCCTATGTTTACATCCTCCCCATCATCCTGACAAAGCAGTCTGTGGAGAGTAGGTGGAGAGTAAAGGCCTTCTCCACCTGCTCCTCCCGTCTGACTGCGATTGCTATCTTCTATGGGAGGATGAGCTTCATATACACGTGCCCCACCTCCAGCTTGTCTAGCAGGCCGGACAGACTGGTGTCTGTGATGTATATGGCAGTGACACTCATGCTCATTTACAGCCTCAGGAACGCGGAGGAGAAAGGAGCAGTGAGAAAAATACTGGGAGAAAAATGTGACTCCAAGTAAATGAGGACAGTGAATGTCCACTGAAAATCTCCTCCTCGTACCTCAGAATCCTTGTATCTCTGCTTCAAATTGCAGTACATCGACATGCACTAGGGAACTTTTAGTGCTCAGCAGTGGAGTCCACATAGATAATTAGTGTGAGGCACTAGAGCACCCCAGCTTGCCACAAATGAAATATTCACGTAGACATATCCTCTCTCTGCTCCTCCCCTCTCCCTCAACTCTCTTTGCATATCTAGCAGAGGCCTCCTCCCTGTCCTTCACACAATCTAGTAGCTGTTGGTATGAGGGCCTTCTCCTGTGGCATGTTGCCCAGGCAGAACTGCCTTCCTGTTATTTCCATCTCTTTGACTTTAGGTTCTTTCATTTCTGCTATTATTCCTTCCTTTCTATAACATGGTTGCTGTATTGCTTGACTCTCTGAAGCATTTTGGGGTACAGTTCAAAAGAAAGAGGCTATAAAAGTAAAGTGGTGGTGTGCTGTTTCTGTGTCCCTTCTGATAACATTCCTCCCACAGGTAATCCAGGAGCCTTCTCCTGTGCAGCTGCTGCCAATGAAGCAGCCTTCGGGTATCTTTTGGCTTTGTTCACTTTCCACTTCCTTTTCAATCTTGTCTGAAAACATCTTTGTCTATACATCTCTTAATCTCTACTTCCTCTTACTATATGGAGCCCACCTATCTTTAGTAATATTTCCCATTCTCTCAGAAAGAAGAGATCCTTTCACACAACAAGGGGAGAATTGGTTATGGAATGAGGGTTAATTTCCAAGTTACTGAATGTATTCTTAAAGGACAGGGGCCAAATCCCTGGCTGGTGTAAATCAGCACAGGTTAGCTGACTTCAGCACAGGTTAACTATGCCTGTTTACACCAGCTGAGGATCTGGCCTCCAGTTGGAGGTACATTTGAATGTAGTATTTAATTAGTTAAAAAAAAATTATTCAAGAGCAGAATGTTTAAGATTCTTAGCCCTGGGTACTTTGAAGAGGACATCAGCAAAGCCAGATGTGTCTCACACTGGATTGAGAATTAGGAGACCAGGATTCTAAGCTTGCCTCTGCCACTGATTTTCTATGTGACCTCGGGCAAGTAGTTTCATCTCTCTGTGCTTCTGTTTCCCCTCCTACCTTTTGTCTGTCTCACTATGTGTTTGTACAGCACCTAGCAATTCAATAGACCCCCATCTCAGTTGGGACCGCTAGCTGCTACTCAGTGGTACAGTCCTGCTATTTAAAGTATAGGTACTCTGCCCCTGCCAGTATGGCCACGCATGTACAGGGTGTGCGAGCTCACGCTTTGTGAAGGATGCTGTTTTGTTCTTTACAATGGACACCTCCATGCAGCTGCATGAGGACACCATTTTGTTTCTGTATAAAATAGTGTCCTCCATGTGGTGTGACCTCACCCACGTACAGTGCATGTGAGGTCATGCTATGCAGACGCCATTTTGAGAACAAAGTGGCATCCCTCCATTCAGCAAAAGTGCTGGTATGCTGTTCAGGCATGATCCAGCCCAACTAAAGCACAGCTGCTACCATAATAAAATAATAGTAAAAAAGCTATACAATTGGGTATTTTTAACCAAGGAAGTAGTGCTTCAGACTTATCACTAAATCCTCTCACTTCATTTTCCATATTTCTTCTAATTGTTTCCTGTGAACACATCTTTGCTATTGAGAGAGATTATAGTGAGATGTGTATGACCCTTTGAGATATAACGTAATGGATTTATTCTGGTTTACCTGGGATTCACTGTAGGCCTTATCACGTAACCTACACATAGAACCAAACACCTAATTTACCCTGAAAGGGGAAGCTTGGCAATAAGTACCTCAACTCTGTGATCAGAACCATTAGAATGGAAAGCTTCTATTACTGCTTAGAGCAGGGGCACAGTCAGGAGAGGAGAGCATGTTCCGAGAGGGTGGTGCATGTAATCAGTGTATCAGGAACCTAGTTGCAGGTATGAAGCTGGGAAAGGAGGCAGTCTTCAGAAAGAGGGTATTACATTTCATATTTTCTAAACCTTTTTTTTTTTTTACTGTTACATAAGATGAACGATTGAAAGTTTGTCAGTGTTGCCAACTCTTGTGACATTTGGTGATTTTCTTAAAGCCCCAGCTGCTGGAGTCAGGTGGTTACTAGAGAATCTCAGTTTCATTTAATTTTTTGTTTGTGTGTGTAAGTTTCCAGCCCTGAAGGTTGGGGAGAAAAAGTGTAAAGTGTTTTAGCAAAGGCACCCTAAAGGCTCAGAAAGCAGAAGGCAAAGAAAAAGAGCCCAACATTTATTATTTAAAAAAAATATGGATTTTTAAGCCCAGCTCATGATTTTGGGGGGGGGTGGGGGGGGAGGGTCTGGCTCATGATTTATGAATACTTGTGTTGGTAATATGGAAATCTGCTCATTTATTCAACATGTTCTCCCCCATCACATGTATGTACCCTACTGTATTATTATAGGGTGATTCATGAGAAATGGCCTACCCAGACTGGGTTGTTCTTGTAGGGTGACTCTTATGCGCTAGGTTGTTCACACATTGATTTGTTATCATGGGGCTGCTTAGTGTTGAGCTTCTAGAATTCTTGAATTTAGAAGTAAAAGGGCTATTTAAATATATTTTGGGTTAGTGAGTTGGGAAACATATAAAGAGTTTGTGAACAGCTTCAAGGCTATATCCATGGAGCTATGCTGGAGCTACTCCACCTGAGGTCCTGGCAGGGCCGGCGCAACCCATTAGGCGACCTAGGCGGTCGCCTAGGGTGCTGCTATTTTGGGGGCGCCGGCGCCCCGGCCGTCGGTTCAATTTTGGGGGCGGGACCTTCCGCCACCGCTGTTGGGGGCGGCGTTTCGGGGGCGGGACCTTCCGCCGCCTAGGGCGCCGGAAGAGCTGGCGCCGCTACTGGGTCCTGGCCCATAAGTTACAGAAAATGTAGGCTATGAAGTTCCAGAAAATGTGGGCTAAATCCCACCCCTGCTTGTTATCCATTCCCCTGACAGTGGCCTGTCACAGGAATCAGTGACTAAGTATTATCTCCCTGGTAGCAGCACAAACAGAGGAGAATGTAGATTTGCTTCTCAAATGATGTCATAACTGAACTCTGTCGCTTATTGGCCACATGGCAGCAATAGCTCAGAAAATAACTAGCCTTCTTTCAAGGTGGGGCGGTGATGGAGTGGTTCTAAAAGGCTCCTTCTGTCCCAGTCCGATCTGGCCAGAGGTGAAGGAAATAGCATGAAATGCTTTGAGTGAAAACATTATGTGTCTATTGTTAAAAGTAATTTCAGATCATCTCTTCGGGATTTTAAAAACAATTTTTAATAGTAAAAGAACAAAGAATAACCTGTTACAATGTGAACATGCTGCAGTTTTTTAAAATATATTTAAATAAAAAACATAAGGTTTTTTTAAATATATTTTTTTCCTTGCAACATTACCAACTCTCACAGCTTTTTCTGAAAATTAAGATTCCAGGGGCTCTCTCATTCTCTCTTTTTTTAAAGACCAAAAGAGAACTTGTTTCAAAATTCCTTTCATAAATCTTAAAACTCCTTAAAATGAAAGGAATAACTATCATCTTAAAAGAATCCCCCAAAACCTAAGACCAACAGCAGCTGCCCCCAAACCCCTGCAAAACAGGTCTTCAGCCAGGTATGGGAGCTGGCAGGGAATGTATTGATTTTGGACTCCTTTGAAGGGGAAACCTAGCAATACTCTTGTGGTGGAAGGGAATGTACTAACACAGGGTTCAGAGGAGAAACTTTATCAATATCTTGATGTTCACTAGAATGTCCCAATCTCTGGACGCCTTTAGAAAGAGGGAACTTTGTGGCAGAGAACAGTCTCAATGCCACAAGGCCATGTCTCAACCTGGGACAAAAATGGGAGCTCAAGGGCTACTCTAATGCTCAGTCCTCATGTTATGTTCCTAATTAAGCACACTAACGAGAGAGGCAATGACCACACTTCTTTGTGTGATCCAGAAACTGGAACCAATAAGCCTTTTTCCAGACAAATTATAAGAGAGGGTCAGAATCTGAGAGGGAGAGATAAGGGTCATATAAATAGAGCAATTTAAGGTGAGAGAAAGCACAAGAAAACTGACATCCTTATTTAATAAAAAAACCAAAGGCTATTAAGTAAGACTGAAGATAAATGAAATAAGTCACTCATATTTAAAAACTAAATAAAAATCACACCTGCACAGAGAAGATGTTGAGAACGAGGAAGAGCTGTAAAAGGAGAGAAGGTTGCAAGAAACGAGAAGCAACAGTGCATGAAAAACAAAGGTTATAGATGGTATCTGCCTAACAAGTAGTCCTGTGATTGGCTGAGGGGGTTTCCTGTGACTGTGGGGCCTACTTCCAATCTTCCCTCCATTCACACATCTGGGCAGAGTTCCTCTGGGTGGCGTCCATTGGCTCCCTTGACACCTTCGAGGAGCAGTGGGCGCTGTTCGGGGTTCTCTGCTCGGTGTCCCCTACAGGTTTCCTACTTTTGACCCTTTGACCCTCACACTTATCCCTGTTATTTTTCTGTTGTCCCATGCAATTATTTGAGTCCCGGGCCCAATGGATCCTCCCCACAGGCTGCGGGAGGGTGATTTAGCAGTGGGCGGGCTTGCATCTGCCGACTTCCCAGAACCCAATTTGAAGTAGTCCTGTGATATAGTTCGCCAGTTGACACACAACTTGTACTTGTAATGGTTACATTGCTGTAATGTGTTTCCTGTTTGTGTACTACTGCCTTCTAGTGACTGGCCTATTGAAAATAAAAGCAGTACTACTGATAGCTTTATCTTTTTATCCCTTTATCTTTTAAGTAGTGAGTCTTGTTTTTTTGGATTAAAGGTCCTCACACTGGAATAGGTGGTGATCATGATGCAGCCATGTATTTGTAACAATTCTTTGCATAAATTGATTTTAAACTTTTGGCTTATACATATTTGCTAAACATTTTCAAGTAAAAATGGAGATATATATATATATATAAATCATTAGTTTGACACATGCAGTGTAAACCAGGGAAAGGTAAATTTGAATGAAGCTCACCATAAAAGACATCCTCTTTTATGAATATCAGATAATAAAAACCACTTGCCCCTTGATTTGAACAAAATTAAAGTCCTTTCTTAATGCAAGAGAGGAAGGGAATATTCTTGCCCCTTCTCTGCACAATTCCGAGTGTGGCTAAATGAATCACCATTCCCCAGCCCAACAAGGACTAAGGCTGCCAGAGACCAAGAGATAGATCCATAAGGTTAAGTGGAACTACTCTCCTTCTGCCTACTCCCAGTTGTTCTCTTTCACCTACACCCCACCTTGCTGCACCAACCTCTGAGGTCAGGTGTTCAACTTCAACACATGCAATCTGCAAAGCTTGAACTGGGGAGGGGCATGAAAGGAAAATGCTTCACATTCCATGGTTGATAGGGATGGGGAGTGATGTGGGCAGGGGGCGAGGGGAGGGCTACTGTATGCTAAATGTGAGGGAGAAGGAGGTAGGTAGGACTCCGGCTTGTGCTAAACCCACAGTGTGCTAGAAGAACTCACCTAAATCTGGCTGGTACACAGCCCATGCCTTAGGATATGTCTACACTGCAATGTAAGCCCAGCGTTAGGGGGACTTGAGTCAGTTGCATGTGCTAAGGAACCCTGGGCTTGAGCGGCTACATTGTATTTTTACCTTATATTAAGACTTTTCTAACCCAGGCTCGAGCGTAGGGCTCTGGCGTCTACACTGCAGTGCGCAGACCGAAGTCTTAGTAATCATATCCCAGAATCCCTAGCACCTCCACCCTCTGAAATGTGGCTGCTCTAGCCCTAGGACCATGGGGCACTTTGGGAGAACTTTACTGCCTACCCTGCATGTTACCAGGAAGCAGGTCACTTTGCAAAAGGCTTGATCAGTTTGTTTTCCATTGCAAGCCCAGGAGGGTCTCTGACAGTGTGCTTGCAGATCAGTGATCAGAAGAGAATGGGTTAACACCGACCTGAGCTGCTGCTGTTTGACATTTTCACTAGAGTGGATTGCAGATTGTTGGGATAGAGAAGACCAAGGAAGTTGTCCCATGGAATTGTGGGATACTTCCAGCTGACTCCCAGGACCCGAATCAAGCGGGGCTCCGTCTACATTGCAAAGCAATAGGGCTCGTACCCTGGGTGCCAGCTTAACTCCTCCAGCCCTGCAGGGTCCTGGAACCCTGGGTCCGAGCCCTACGTTAGCGCAATTGCAGTGTACATGCAAGGGGGGGTTAGGCTTCAGCCAAGGCTCATGCACAGGCCTACGTTACAGTGTAGACATACCCTTAATGTGCTATATGTCACTGCCAAGTGACAATTGCAATGCTTCTCCAATTTCTTAACCAACAACTGGCAGATACAAGCTATTCCTCATGTAAATATGGTACCAGGAACAGGAAGGGATTTCTACTTATAGGATATGAAAGTTTATATCACCCTGAGAGTCACTTGATTAGAATGGCAAACCCTCAGGATAGCAAAGGGGTGAGTGCTGTGATAGATTTAGCTAGTGATCTTGAACATTCAGGCTGTCAGCTGTCCTTATTGCAGCAATAGAAATCTAATAACTACTCCACTAACCTGTGGATAATATAGGGAAGATGTAGTATTCCCAAGCCCTTCTGTTCTATGGCTGAGAGGTGAATTTTAGTGGCAGATTCCCTACGGAGAGCTCATGTGAGAGACTCCAGGTTCTCCTTCCTAATGAAAGGTGGATAGGTGACTCTCAGGACTCTGTTCTCTATGAAAATACACAGAGCAATTGATTGCTGGCTCAGATATCATGGGAATCTCATCCACATCTGTTGGACTTCACATACACATGGAAAGCCTGAGAGTGGGCGATGGGTTTAATTCAGAGTTAGATTTTATAGGGTCAAGGGTGGGAATATAGGATAAGACTTCAAATAGGCACATACAGACAGTATCTCAGGTAACTCAGAGCGGGGGATATAGGGTGAAAATTCATACATACAGCATCCCAGGAGTCAGGGGATACAGGTGAGACTTCACACACATGAATACTCCAGGGGGAAGACAGGATATTTTACAGAGATGTTTAAACATTTCCAATAGTGTCATCAGATGAGGCCTGGTGAATATTCAGGGTCCCTGATAACTTCTTGCCAAGTTAATCTGAGAAGGAATTGTTTAGAACTAGGTGAATCTCATGAAGCCACCCTGCATGTGCTCAACAGAATGTCAGCAGGTGGATGGAAGGGCCGAAAATAAGTATCAATGGTGAAGAAGACCATTCTGGAACCTTGGAAGACACCAGCAGTGATTCTGGTGACTTAGATGATACCAAACTGCGCCAGCTCATGCAGTTCCAGATGGCTGAAAGCCTCCCATGGACAGATCACTGTAATATCTGCAAGATAGAGAGAGAAACTGGATAAGTTCAGTACAAGCTCAGTAAACCCCATTGTTTCTTCTATCCTAGAGAGATGGGCAGGCTGATTTATTAAAGAAATAGTGCTAGGTGAAAGAGAAAGGAAAATGAGCCTCTATTCAAAGACTAGGCAGAGGTGAGGGACAATATTTCCCCACTCCATCAGTGTAAGAGTGGGCAGCCTCCTGCCTCCTGCTACACTGAACTAGATCAATGGTTCTCATGTGGCATCTCACCACTTGCTGCACTAGAAAAAAAACATAGTCCATGTAGTCTTGTATCTCATGTCCAGCAACTGATAACTAGAGCTATGTGAACAGCTCACTTAAAAACTTTTGATTCATTTTGCTTCCCCGTTAGTTTGTTTTTATAACCAGATTGTGATTTTCTTGAATACTTTTGTTATCTGACATTATTTGCTGAATAATCTTGGCACAAAGTTCTTAGTGTGTAGATTATTGGGGTGTGTCTGATGTTTGAAATCTGAGCTCTTTTGATTGGACACAGATCACATGACACATTTCTGGTCACTGGTTGGACGAGTGTAACTCTTGGAATCAGGATTCTGGTGAGAATGCTAACAATTAGCAATTTAAAATTCATTTTCTGTGATTTTCTTGCATTATTGGTGTTAAAGTAACCGTTTCTGTGAACTTTCCTGCTGATGAAGTCATTTGCTAGAATATTTGCAGAAAGCAAACACAAGTGAGCCCATTCACAGCCAAGTGAATCCATTTAAAAATTCAAACAGACATGAATTTTTCATAGTATTTGCCTAATTCCACATCTGATAGAAGATTACAAGGAAGGGAGGCTAGAACACCCACAAGGCACCTTGGCCACTTGTGCAGTGCTACATTATGGAGGGGCAAAAACGAAATTTATACCTGACCATAGCAGGCAATCATCTTAAGCCCTGAAGCATGAAGGCTGATTGTCCATCTGTCTTGTATGGTTTAGACACAACAAATCCTGCATCTTGGCAGGGGGTTAGACTAGATGACCCTTGCTGTCCCTTCTAGCCCCATGATTCTATGTTTTTGTAACAGAAATACTTTAAAGGCATCTGAAGAGCAATATTACATATGACTTACCTGTTCCAAGTCCCTCCATACCTGGAATGTCATCTCCAAACCTGTGAGAAAGGACAACAGAGGAAGGTGAGACTGGAACAGAACCAAAAGAGGTCACACAGGGTCTTTCCTAACTGAAAGGAGATTGGATCAGCACCTGAGAAAAGGGAATAGTTCGAGGATTTTGCTAAATTACAGGGACAAAGGACATAAGATCAGCAGCAGCGGAGGGGAACAGCTCATAAGGAGTTCCTCACTGCCAAGGGGACGTAGGGTTGCCAGTTTTGGTTGGATGAATTCCTGGAGATTTCATCACATGATATCTTTAATTAAAGATTAATCTTTAATTACTGGATTGGCAACCCTAAAAGGGAGTGACACAAGAGTATAATACAAGTGTTTCCTGGTTTGGCCTAATGGGTTCCATGGAGAATTTGGTGCAACCCTCTTGTTGGACGCATAAGGGGGAAGTGTCACTTCTGGCATGATTTCCTCCCTATGAGAACGTATCCTGCCTTCTCATGTTCTATTCATGCAGAGATCATCTGAAAGATCCCAGATATGAGAAGGTGTATCAGATCACCTCACTGCCTCACCTAATGTATGTGAAGGGAAGCAGGGGCAGCTCTATGTTTTTTGCCACCCCAAGCACAGCAGTTAGGCGGTGTTCGGCGGCATGCCCGCGGGCAGTCCGCAGCCACGCGGATTCAGCGGCATTTCTGCGGGTGATCTGCTGGTCCCGCGGCTTCGGCGTACCCGCCGCCAAATTGCCACTGAAACCGCGGGACCGGCGGACTTCCCGCAGGCATGCCGCCGAAGGCTGCCTGACTGCTGCCCCCCCCCCCACAGCTTGCCACCCCAGGCACGCGCTTGCTGCGCTGGTGCCTGGAGCCGCCCCTGAAGGGAAGTACCACTCCCTGGAGCTCTCATTAGTGCTTTTACCCTTTTACTCCTTTCTTTGGGGGCTTGCTTTTGAACTGTCTTGTCTGCCTTTGCTTGAACTTGGGAGGTCCCTTGCGTGGTGTGGTGGGACCAGCTGCCACTTCTGTGGTGTTGAGGGTATTGGTGTCGCTCATTCTTGGGTTGCTGTATACACGAGGTACTCCTCTTTCAAATCTTCCTGTCTGTAAGACAAACGCAGATAATGAAATGGAAGGAGAGTGCTGAATTTATGACTTCTAGATACCATCAGCCAGAGGAGGGAGAAAGGACTATAACTTTGACCAGAGTCAACGGATGGAGATTCAATAGCCAGGATGGGCAGGGATGGTGTCCTTACTCCCTGTTTACCAGAAGCTGGGAATGGGCGACAGGAGATGGATCACTTGATGATTACCTGTTCTGTTCATTCCCTCTGGGGCACCTGGCATTGGCCACTGTTGGAAGACAGGATACTGGGCTAGATGGACCTTTAGACTGAGCCAGTATGATCGTTCTTATGTACAGTATAAGAATCAGAACAGCATCTGCAGTCACACTTGCTAGGATAAAAATGGCAAGTGCTCAGTCTCCAAGCCGTGGGGACACCAGCTGGGGGCAGGGAGACTTTTATCCCCTTAGCAGGATATTGCACAGTGAGCTGCAGACAGATGGTTACACCTGCTTCCGAAGGTTAATGTTGGAGACAGGTTGCTAGACCAGATGGTCCAGTAATCTGTTCTGGTGGAGCAGGAGGACTAGTACCAATGGAGCTAGATAACTGGTTTGTCCTAGTCTGGTAAGGCCTATATTTTTATTTGCAGATTTAGTATATACCTACTGGGTGCCACATCACCATAAGAAAGTGTTTATAATCATTACAGAATATCTGGGCAATATGGAATATTAGCCTCCTATGGAAATAGTTTTCCCCAAGATGTTTTAAACTGGACCAAGGCAAAGCAGTGGAGAATATATTTTAGGAAACAATCCTTCATTGACTAGGATGTGGGAGAGTGTGAATGGGTGAGATGACCCAATAGACATTGTCCATCTCCATTTTTGACGATTTTAAGTGTCATGAACAATGGCTGTGCATACTCCATTGCTGCATATGGATCAGGCCATAATTCCATATTGTAAAAAGGAAATCCAGGAACAAGGCTAACTAATTAATACTGTGTGGTTCCCAAATCTGTACATCTGCTCAGCAGATTGTAAAAGTGGCCAAGGAACCATTTGGTCACTGTCATCCCCTAGTGGATGGAAGTCTGGAAAGGATATAAATTCAATTGCTGGTACGTCGAGGACATACATTTTCTTTTGTCTCAGGTGGTAGAGCTGCTGCATTGGTATCTGAGGGTCCTGTGGTTCTACACCCTACAGGACATGGATCCCTGACACCTGTGTCCCATGGGGTCACCCATTTCTTCATTAAGTCTGATGCAGCTCAGTGCACACTGTTCAAGAGCACCCAGTGGTATAGTGGTAAAAAAAAAACCGTGGATAAACTAGCCTACAATACATTCCATATTCTCCAAAGGAGAAGTGAGTAAAGTTTGTTTACTCATTTTACCCTCAACTCCACTCCTGTGTGCACCTATGGAAATGGGGGGTGGGGGGTTCCATCTTTCTCCCTTCCTGAAGTCACATGCTTCCCTTCTCTGCATTCATCATGTAACTCCTGTCCTAAAGCATTTATGTTGGTTCACTTACTGAATGTTCATGCTAACAAGTGTTGAAATTAGCTTCACGATCTCAGTACTGACGTCAAATCCCTTTATGTCACCATAGTAACTTTAGTATAATCCTCCAAATATCCTCTTTCCCTCCCCCACCCCTCTGTGACGATGCTACAGACTGCAGAGATGAGATCTTTCTAATCACCAGCCTATAAAAGCCACCAAGAGCTGAGAGTATTTTTAGATCATTGACAACCACGGAATGAGAGGGCTTCTTGCCCCCCATCAGTGCCTGCAATTGCTGTAATTCTTTCCTTTACACAAAATCTAGAAAGATCAGGGGGGACAGCCTGAGGAGCAAAGAATATATTCTTAGCAATTCCATTTTAACGTGTGCATGCGTGTTGATACGCCACATACTTTGAAATAAGGGTGTTCCATACAAGGTGCTCAGATACCAAAGTGATCAACACTTTGTAAATACCTCAATAGCTGCATCTTTCCATATCTAATACACTAGAGACTGAACGGTTAAAGCCATCCCAAGTGAAATAACAGACTGTAGAGTTTGCAGTGACAACCAGGAATAGTTTGAAATGTATATACACTAGCCCTGCTGCTCACAGTATATCCACAGTCTTCCAAAGCACAATTGCTATACACTCAATTTGATCACAAACCTAGTCATAGTAAATCTAGTTATGTATCTGTCTTGTTACCTATATGATCCCTGTCACCATAGTATCTGAGCATCTCCCATTAATTTATGGATTTATCCTCACAACAACCCTGCAGAGTGGGGAAACTACATTTTATAGAAGAGAAGCTGAGATATAGAGATTAAGTGATTTGTCCAAGGTCACAGAGTAAATCTGTGTCAGAGCCAAGAATTATACCTAGCTCTCCTGAATCTCAGTTTAGGGCCAAATTCTCTGATGAAGTAAATGGAATTGTGCTAATTTACACTAGCAGGGAGTTTGGTCCCTATTTTCTTAGCCACAAGACCATCTTTCCTTCCTGAGGATGTGTTATTTAAAGAATTGACAAAAAAATTTAAAACCCTGCTGCTTTGCTCTAAGAAATGTAGAGCTTTAAGCATAAAAATTAAGCATCGTGGTGTGCGTGGGCTATACCTGCCTACACTTGTGGTTAAAGCATTGTGCACTAGTCTCAAAAACAATAATAATCAATGGGGTACATAGTTACAATGATGTAGACACCCTCCTGGAGTACTAGAGGCACAGGGCAATAGAAATGTGTAATCAGTATCCAAAGAACATCTCTAACCAGCTTTGATCCACTTTGACAGACCCAGATACTGTGCTGGCTGCCTCCTATCCTGGCCACCCTGTGACGGGTTGGATCACAGAAACCCCCTGGGAGCTGCCACCTGATGTGCCAAGACTACCTCTGCTCCTGTTTTCCCTGCCAGCTCAGGACTCCAGCACCCTGTCTTGCTGAGCCAGACACTCCTGTCTGCTCCAACAAAGACCCAGGGTCTGAATTACTTGCCCCAAAGTTGCAGGTTAACCTGAAAACAGCTCACAGAAGTGTGCTTGTCTTTAGCACTCAGATGCCCAACTCCCAATGGGGTCTAAACCCAAATAAATCCGTTTTACCCTGTATAAAGCTTATACAGGGTAAACTCATAAATTGTTCGCCCTCTATAACACTGATAGAGAGATATGCACAGTTGTTTGCTCCCCCAGGTATTAATACATACTCTGAGTTAATTAATAAGTAAAAAGTGATTTTATTAAATACAGAAAGTAGGATTTAAGTGGTTCCAAGTAGTAACAGACAGAACAAAGTAAGTTACCCAGCAAAATAAAATAAAATGCGCAAATCTATGTCTAATCAAACTGAATACAGATAATCTCACCCTCAGAGATGCTTCAGTAAGTTTTTTCTCAGACTGGACACCTTCCAGGCCTGGGCACAATTCTTTCCCCTGGTACAGCTCTTGTTCCAGCTCAGGTGATAGCTAGGGGATTCTTCATGATGGCTCCTCTCCCCCTCTGTTCTCTTCCACCCCTTTATATATCTTTTGCATAAGGCGGGAATCCTTTGTCCCTCTGGGTTTCCACCCCCCCTCACTGGAAAAGCACCAGGTTAAAGATGGATTCCAGTTCAGGTGACATGATCACATGTCACTGTAAGACCCCAAGCCTTCATTCCTCCCAGCCTGACTCACAGGAAGGCTTGCTTGCAAACAGAGCCCCAGTCAATTGTCCTGGTTGATGGGAGCCATTAAGATTCCAAACCACCATTAATGGCCCACACTTTGCATAATTACAATAGGCCCTCAGAGTTATATTTCATATTTCTAGTCCCAGATGCAAGAGTGGTACATTTATACAAATAGGATGATCACACTCAGTAGATTATAAGCTTTGTAATGATACCCTACAAGAGACCTTTTGCATGAAGCATATTCCAGTTACATTATATTCACTCATTACCATATTTTTATAAAACCATATAGACTGCACAACGTCACACACCCATGAGAGAATGAAATGTGACATGATAGTAAAAATGGCTGACTGAGATTTTTAACCCTGGATACTGACATCAAGAAACCGGAGAGGCAGCTGGGCTAACATCTGTCAGTGAGATCGCTCCCTGTTTTAGCAGACACCAGGCTGGTGCTAAAACAACACTCCATCCAGATCATAACGCCTTTGAGAGGCAGCTGCCTCCCGTCCCTCAAAGCCCCCTTGGCCCCGAGCTTTACTCAGGAAGAGAAGCAGATAATAGGAGGGCTCTGTCTGTGGGATTCAGAGCCTTTCCTCCACCCCACCACTATGTGAGGTTTCAGCCACCTCCACCTGGTATATGGTGGGAGAAAGCTCCAGACTAAACCATACTACATCCTATTTCTCATCTGCACTAATGTAAGAGAGAGGGAGAGAAATGGGATTCAACAGGGTTAAGGAATTACAGTTCTCTCTTCCCTGCAGCACCTTCATTACTCCTGTTCTCCCTACCCATCTCCACAGCTTGATGGCACCTTGGGAAAGAGCACACAGCTTTTGGGTAGGAAGCGCTGGGAGAGTTCATACTTCCTTCATCTCAAGCTCAGCACCAGACAGCACAAAGTCACTGTGCTGCTATTACACTGACAGGCCAGTGAGAGTTAATTTCCATACACACACAGGCAAAGATGTCTTTGTTCTTGCAGTGGAGACCAATTCTCATCCACACAAGAGCTGCACCAATTCTTGTGTCTCTGTGATCAATTCCTCTGGAACCATGCAGGACCACTGAGTGGGGCTGCAGCCCAGGACTCACAGAAGTAGGAAAAACACACAGCACAGCCTTCCATTTGTGTTTTGCAACCCTGTCTATCCATTTATCTAGGTACTTGGATGGTCCCTGTCACCCTAATACTTAGATGCCTGACAATCTCCTACTTCACCTAGATTTGATCTTTTTCTATGGCACCTCTTTGAGTTCTCTGGCACCTTACCTCTGAATACGTTCCAGAGTCTTTGCCACAGCTCCCCTGCCACTAATGTCACTGGCAGACAGTGAAAGATAGTCCCAGGGTGAGAGAATTGACACAGGCGGTAGCTGTGGATTCCTATCCTTTCCCAATGAAGGTTGCTGGACAACTGAATGTTCCTTCTCATCCTCTGCCCTCACTCACACAGTGTTATCTAATTGGCTCTGACAGGATCTTTACTTGGCCCAGGATTTAATCCATTTGCGTAATGGCCTTGCTTGCGTCTGAACACTAATTTTACCTAATACAATCTGTCCACAGTGATGTTCTTATCCCAGTGCTGGCAGATGACATCCCACCTCTGGGTTGGCTTCCAGGTTAATCTCCTTCCCCACAACCTTCTGATTCCAATGCACTTAAGGAGGCTTGAGTACTAGTGACAAATAGCTGCTCTTTAATCCACCCCCTTCACAGCTTTAGTCTCTGATCCTCTATGGAAAATTTCCCTGACAAGCGAAATAGACATCTGACATGATCTTCTTTATAGCAGCATCAAACAGATTCCCCACGTGGGCTGTGACCTTCCTTGGGTCCGTGCCCTGAGAAGGTCAGGCACGCACTACTGCATGTGTGCTGGGATCTGCAGTGCGGCCCCAAAAATCTGAGACACAAGGCCCAGGTGGGTCGTGATCTTCCTCGCAACGATGCTCTGGAAATACATATCATCTCCAGGTAGAAATGCTCTCACTGTTTTATTCCACGTGGTGATGTCCTCACCGTCTCAGCTATGGGCCTCATGTGTGCTGCAGCAGTGATCTTCCTTGCAGCAGTGCTCTAGCTAGAGAACTTTGTATCCAGTATCAGACATAACTGCGGCTCAATGGAGAGAAGTCCCATAGCTCCAGTGCCAGCTGTTTGAACTGGGGATGTAATGAATATTTCCAGCCTCGGCCACTGCTGCTGCCTGTATCCTACTGCTCTGAGCTCTCAGACTCTTTTCTCTAGCAATGGTTTCAAGACCAAACAGAAACAAAAAAGGATACACTTAAAAAGAGAGTCAGCTTTTAAGCTAGTTCTAAGTAGAACTGAAGTCCGGTAGCCCGCTCCTCGATGGGAATCCTAGGAAATCCCATCCCATCCTGCTAAGGCAAAATGGTGAGCTTGGAAGACAGACTGTTACAGAGAGAAAGGGTTTATTATCAGACTGGGGAAGGGGGTATCTAGCTGTGTGAGCAGAACCCTTCAAATACCTCCTGGGGTTTCAGCAGTACCTTGTAAACAGCAGCTGAGTCCTGGACTCCAGTAGTGTCTTTACCACAGTGCCCTGTACACATTTTACAGCAATGCCCTGCCAGTGCCAGCCATACAAAGACTCAGATGAATTCCACAACAGCCAAGCAACGGTCCAAACCAAACAGCCACCAAGAAAAACACTAAGGAAGAAGCTGCTTCCAAACTAACCAGCCTCTTATAGGTAGGCTGACTATTCATGGAAGATTTCCATTTACTTCAGTCAATGGATCCCTACACTAAGGTAAGAGACAGAGCAAAATGTTACCTAAGAAATGAAAATCTGTCTCTTCCAGACACGAACTCCAAACAATTCCCCAGGGGTTTCATTAGACTTTTCTCAGCTCAGTTTCTCTCTTTCTTCCCACTCTCCCTCCCCACCATCAGTCTGGGATACACAGAAGTTGTAGGGAATACTTACATTGCTGAGAGCTCCTCTTGGAAATCATTAAATTACCTTCCTCCAGCCTGATTAGAAAAATCTCTCAAAGACGCAACTCATTCTCCAGAAATAGTCTGCCCACAGGTGACGTCACAGACTTAAGGCACCAATCATGAGGCATTCGTCCTTGGAGGAGGGCAACCGTGTCTCCAAGACCTCTAATCCTGGCTTTACTGAGGGTGCATCTAGGGGAAGGTTTAAAGAAATGTCATAAGCATGACATGCTCCTAAAGGAAGGCCCAAGTCCGTTTTCTGAGTTGGGAAGGGGAGCTGGGGAAAAGGAATCCTCCCCCATCTCCAACAATCTAGCAGCTTGGGGCAAAGTAGTTGAGTAGCCCACTGCCACTACTACAGCCCATGGGCTAAGGTAACAGCTAGGTCTTCTGGGTGCCCCTGCATTGGAGTAGAGAGGTTAGGCCTGTGGATGAATGGAGTGACAGAAGAGGCAGGTAGGGGTGTGATAGAGAAGACAAGGGGAATACAACATTTTGTGAGGACATTTTACAAGGGAAGCAGATCATGCATTAGTCCAAATTAATCTCTGGAATAACTCCACTGATTATAACACACTTTTTTTTAAAGACCTTTGTTTTTTATTTGGGATGTCTTTTAATGATCAGGTGCAGGAGCCTGAGAGGAGAGCAGTGACAGAGATCTAGATGAAAGCAGTGAGTCTGAAGATGATTTTGAAGAAGGCCAGATCTTCAGCTGATGTAACTCCATTGACTTCAGTGGGACTATGCTTATTTACACCACCTAAGGATCTGGCCCAGGGAGTGAGGTCAAGGCGCAGAGGAAGGGGGATACTGTTCTGAGAACAGGGAGCGGAATGAAAAGAGACAAAGAAATTGCAAGAGGAGAAGGACACAACATTAGAGAGAGAAGAGTGGGAGAGAGGGTGTAGTATTTCTGTAGCAGGTATCTCTACCTTCCAAACTTACCCAGTATCCTTTGATGTAGCTACAGTGGTGTTTAAAATGTGATGCTGCAGCTATTGATAGAAAGGGTTCTGGGGCACATCTGGGACCCAAATGACCAGCTGAACAAGAACAGGGACCTCTCTGAGAGGACAGAGCAACTGAGCAGAAACTCCTGGTGCAGAAGAACAGCTCAAGTCTGGACTGTTGATGAGTTACCATAGTAGCACAGTGCGATTCCAGTGCCCTATTAAGTTTGGCATCCTAGGCAACTACCCACTTAGTTCAGGCCTGTGGCCACCTCATGTACAACTGCATTGCTCGGTCATACTGCATTATGTCAAATATCATGAAGGGAGTGCAGTGCTGGGCTGAGCCCCGCCTCTGCCTGGCCTGAATGCAATGTCAGAGGTGCATCAAATATTGCAGTATTGCCAACTCTAGCAAGTGCCACAGGTCTCACCGTAACTAAGCCCAGATTCACAAAGATTGACTTAAATACTCTGAATATCTGTGCCTTGGTGTTTTCCTTGAAACATCACATCTTGCAGGTTGGCCATTACGGGCATGTCTACACTGCAATTAAAAAGCCTTCAACAGCTGACTCCGGCTTGTGGGGCTCAGGCTAAGGGGCTGCTTAATTGCAGGGTAGATGTCTGGGATAGGGCTGCAGCGTGGGCTCTAGGACCCTGCAAGTTGGGAGGGTCCCAGAGCCCAAGCTGCAGCCCAAGCTGGAATGTTTACACTGCAATTAAACTGCCCCTTGGCCTAGGGCAGGGGTAGGCAACCTATGGCACGGATGCCAAAGGCGGCACGCGAGCTGATTTTCAGTGGCACTCACACTGCCCAGGTCCTGGCCACCGGTCCAGGGGGCTCTGCATTTTAATTTAATTTAAAGTGAAGCTTCTTAAACATTTTAAAAACCTTATTTACTTAACAGACAACAATAGTTTAGTTATATATTACAGACTTATAGAAAGAGACCTTCTAAAAATGTTAAAATGTATATTACTGGCACGCGAAACCTTAAATTAGAGTGAATAAATGAAGACTCGGCACACCACTTCTGAAAGGTTGCCAACCCCTGGCCTAGGGTGACCAGATGTCCCGATTTTATAGGTACTGTCCCGATTTTTGGGTCTTTTTCTTATATAGGATCCTATTACTCCCCACCCCCGTCCCAATTTTTCACACTTGCCGTCTGGTCACCCTACCTTGGCCTGAGCCCTGTGAACCTGTGTCAGTTGGCACGGGCCAGCTGCAGATGTCTAATTGCAGTGTAGACATACCCTATGTGAGAATCTCAGCTTTCTTTTAAAAATGTCAGTAAGTCCCTACTCTCATGGTTGTGGAGAAAAGCTTGAAAATGTGACCTGGGTGTAACCTAAAGGGTCTGAAACCAGAAGACAAAGAAAAAGAAGCTGAAATATATATTTCTAATATCCTCATGATTTTTAAGCATATCTCATGATTTTTTTGAGGCTGGACTAATGATTTTTGAATATTTGGGTTGGCATCTCCTCCCCCCTGCAGGGACTGGCTCCTGCACACAAGCACTCTGAGCTTAAACATGGTCAGCAGCTTCCTGCAGGCTGGAGCAGGCTTGGGGGGATATAAGCAGCTGCAGTATGTTGGCACCAGACTCTCCTCCCACACCCACTGCTCATTCCCAGTTCTCTGTCTGCCTCCAACTGGCCCAGACGTCTGTTTTCTCTCCTTGTTCCTTTCTCTTATGTTGAGATCGTGCTGGGAAACAACTGTTTTGTCTTCCCCCTGTGAAAAATGTTGATGAAAATGAAACTTTTTTTTAATTTTGTCAAAAATTTTCTTTGAAACTTTTTCAGGCTTTTGTTCTAAAAGAAAAACTAAATTATGTAGGTTTTCAGCAAACAAAATTCCCAATTTTGCAGTTTAAAAAAAGTCAATTTTTTTCCCCGTGAAAAACCTGAAAATGTTTGACAAAATTTGACATTTTTTATGAACATTTCCATTTTGTTCAAAAAGCCATTTTCCAGTGAAAAAGACATTTTGACAGAAAATGCTCAATCAGCTCCATTTATGTTCTTCTCTTGTCTCTTTTTCATCCCTTTCTCACTCTTTCCCACTGTTGCCTTCCCTTTTTCTACCTCTCTCATTCCATCTATTCTCTCACCCTGCCCTTTCGCTTCTCTTTCCCTCCTGAAGGTGCTGGACTCTGCTTTGCAGTGTGTGTGTGTGTGTGTGTGTGTGCGCGCGCGAACGTGCGCAAGCGTGCACTTAGATGCTCCCTTTGCATGGCACTAACAGACATGCAGGAGTGACTCTGTTGTAATTTTAAGGTGCATCCCAGCTGGATGATGGGATTTGCTGGGCATGATGGCTTGACCAGGAGTCAAGTTCGATCAGTTCCCCCTGTGTGTCCATGGCTATGGCCTCCCACATTGCTGCTTCACGTTCTGACTTCCATCCCCTCTTGTGATTGACTAACACAGTGAGAAATTGAGTTTCCTGCTTTTTTTCAGCTCCCGTGTGACACAGTTTAGACCTGAACAGGGCCAGAAACTGGGGTCAAACAATAACAGTAATCCTGTCTCTGTGGCCCAGGAAGGGAGAACCACCACTGTCAATGCTGCTGTAGGCCAGATTTTTCCCCACTTCCATTTTAAGAAATCTTTTGCAACCCCTCCTGCAAGATCTCAAACCCTATGGTAACTATGTAACCATAACTATACCAGAAATAACAACTAATTTGGCAAACTTTAATGATACAGGAAACACACAATTTAAAATACACTCACAATTCCATGGATGAGTTTGTCTTGCTGTGAAAATATATCTGACCTGAGGCTGAAATATAGTGGGCCGGATCCTTGATTGGTGGTTCTACTGGAATCAATGGATCTGTACTCATTAATTTACACCAGCTGAGGATCTAAAACAGCTGATATAAAACATGTACGGTATTTGTTATTTGGACTAACTTGTCACTGTCCTTTCCACGAAACCCTCTGTCCTTCTAAATCCCACCTAGGTCAGAAATGAATTCCAACAAATAATAAAAATACTTACACCCTGATTCTGATCTCACTTATAGTCTAGAGTCATAGAAATGCAGGGCTGGAAGGGACTCCTCAAAAAGTTATCAAGTCAAAGTAAACCTAGACCATCCCTGACAGATGTTTGTCTAATCTGTTCTTTAAAACCTCCAGTGATGGGGATTCCACAATCTCCCTTGGTAACCTATTCCAGTGTTTAACCACCCTTAGAGTTAGAAAGTTTTTCCTAATATCTAACCTGAATGTCTCTTGCAGCAGATTAAGCCCATTACTTCTTGTCCTCCCTTCAGGGGACATGGACAACAGTCGATCACTGTCCTCTTTATAACAGTCCTTAACAGATTTGAAGATTTTGTCAGGTCTCCTCACAATCTTCTTTTCTCAAGACTAAAGATGCCCAGTTGTGTCAACCATTTCTCATAGGTCAGGTTTTCTAAACCTTTTATCATTTTTGTTGCTCAGGACTCTCTCCAGTTTGTCCACATCTTTCCTAAAGTGTGACACCCGGAATTGGACACAGTGCTCCAGCTGAGGCCTCACCAGTGCCCAGTAGAGTGGGACAGTTACCTCCTATGTCTAACGTACAACACTCCTCCCATACTCCTCCTCCTCCTCTTCCTCGCCCAACATCTCCTCCTCACAGTTCACTCTGGGGGCCTATGACTCCAGCTCCTCCGAAGTATCCAGGGGGCTCTTGGAGGGGAGAGGTCTCTGCTGACGATGGCATGCAGCTCTTTTTAATAGCAGCATGTCTGCGGCTCTGCACCAGAGTAACTGTTAGCCTCCCTTGCCTTCTGGTACAGCTTTCACATGGCACTGCTCCGGGTCCCTTTTGTAGCCACTTCTCCCCACACACAGGCAGGAGTGTGTCTGCAGCGTGGAGTTGGCATGGTTAGCTAGGCAGTTACTGGGTGAGCTTTCCACACCAAGCAAACAGGAAATGGAATTTCAAAAATTCATGGGACTTTTGAGGGGAGAGGCGTGTACCTGTGTACCTGCCCACCAGGCAGTGGAGTTCAAAACGGTGACCAAAGCAGTCATGCTGGGGTATTTATGGCCACTAAAGTTGATGTAAGTAATGCAGTGTCTACACTGACACTGCGTTGACCGAACTACATCAAGCTAAGTGCTACGCCTCTCATGGAGGTGGCATTATTAAGTCAGCATAGCAGGCGAGTTACATCAGCAGGAGCAACATTTTAGTGTAGATGCTTACAGAGTTAGTTCAACGTAAGCTGCCTTGCGTTGACCTAACTCTGTAGTGTAGACCAGGCCTGAGACATTCATTTGCTGTTCTCTACTTTGCATCTAGGGCAGGGGTCGGCAACCTTTCAGAAGTGGTGTGCCGAGTCTTCATTTATTCACTCTCATTTAAGGTTTCGCGTGCCAGTCATACATTTGAACATTTTTAGAAGGTCTCTTTCTATAAGTCTATAATATATAACTAAACTATTGTTGTATGTACAGTAAATAAGGTTTTTAAAATGTTTAAGAATCTTCATTTAAAATTAAATTAAAATGCCGAGCCCCCCGGACCGGTGGCCAGGACCCGGGCAGTGTGAGTGCCACTGAAAATCAGCTCGTGTGCCGCCTTTGGAACGCGTGCCATAGGTTGCCTACCCCTGATCTAGGGGGACCTGTAGAATCCTTCTCTCCCTATCCCGAAACCTGTCTCCTTTCCTGTATTCACCCTCTTCCTTAGGGTTGCCACCTTTGCAGGGGCAGGGTAACTGGACCCACAAGGCCCTGCCCCTGCTCCACTTCTTCCCTTGAGGCCCTTCCCCGTTCTCCACCTATTCCACAGGCCCTGCGCCTGCTCTGCCTCTTCCCCACAGATAAAAACAAACAAACAAAAAATGGACATCAGAGCTCGTCACAGAAGCCAAAATCCGGACTGTCCAGGTGAAAACCGGATGGGTGGCAACCCTACTTTCCTAGCCCCATCTGCCAGTTAGAGTGCCCTCTCCCTTCCTGGGTATGTCTACATTGCAAAAAGAGGTGCGTTCTTAACTCTGGTCAGCTAACCCATGTTAGCAAACTCAGGTTAAAGTAGTAGTGACGACATGCCAAGTCGGCATAACTCAGGTTAGCAGCTCATGACAAGCCCAGGCTCCCCTAAAGTATGTCTACACTGTAGCTGGGAGTGAGCCTCCCAGCCCAGGTAGACAGACGGGTCTTGTGGGGCTTGTGCCTGCATGCTAACAACAGCAGTGTAGATGTCCAGGCTCGGGCTGGAAGCACAGGGGGTTGGGTGTTTTTGAGAGCCTGAGCTTCCGCCTGTGCTGGAACATCCACACTACTATTTCTAGCTCGAGCCCCACTAGCACGAGTCTATCTCTCTGGGCTGGGGGGCTTGATCCCAGCTGTACCCTTATAGGCTTGAGCTCCAGCTGCTAACCTGCACTAAAAGCTGAGCTGCTGTGTCTTCACTGCCATTTGAACCTGAGTTAGCTAACCTGCATTAAGAGCACACCCTTTTTGCAGTGTCGACATACCTGCAGTCTTTGACCCCTCTTTCCTTTACCAGACTGTTTTTCTCTCCTTCTGGCTCACTTCACTCTGCCCCCTCTCTGTGTCCCCACTCAGGTCCCTATTTTTCCCTTTCTTCCAGCTGCCCCCTCCCCCCACTTTCTACCTTCCAGTCTCTTTCTCCTTGTCTGAACCACCCTCTCATTTCACCAACACCCTCTCCCCCAGCCTGGCCCCCTTTGTGTGTTTGATAGGTGGGAGAGGCAGCAGCAGTTGCCCAGGGTTCCTGTGTTTTTCTTCCTCACCTTTGAGCTGGGGACTGGAGTTATGAGATTAGTGCTTTAGCTGGCCTAAAAGCTGCTTAATTAGGCGTTAAGTCTCCAATCTTCTCCCCTTGCCTCGGGCAAATCTCTCCTTGAAATGCCTGGGAACATGAAGGCGAGATGGAGCACTCCATCACGTTCCCCTGGGCTCAGGTTCCCACCTGACTGACTCCGTGCCACCCAACCTGGAAAACACCAGCAGCCTCAGCCCTCTGAATGAATTTCAGGAACCTACTTCCACAGGAAACCTTCTACAGTAATATGGGTCAGGAATTACGGTAACCCATGAAGGCCCCTGCTGTGTGCTGTGCGTCTGGACCATTCCATGTGTGTCCCCTCCCATCTTTGCTAAAACTTCAACCTACCACATGCCGTGCTGAGGCAGGTTAAACACACCCCCATTCCTATCTATACACAGGCCCTCACACTGTGCACATCTGCACCCATATCAAGGTATGTATTCACATCTCTGTCACTTTCACTTGCCACATAAACTAGTGTACTAGTAGAATGAAGTAGTGTAACAATGGGGAAAATATATTGTAAGTTCCTGTGAGTAGCAATAACTTCAACAGGATTTATACTTTTAAAATGATTCCTTAGACAGGCTGGGGACTTGTACTTGTATAGCATATATGCAGTAGCGGCGCCAGCTTTGCTGGCGCCCTAGGTGGCGGAAGGTCCCGCCCCCGAAATCCCGCCCCCAACAGCGGCGGCAGAAGGTCCCGCCCCCAAATTTCTACGGGCGGCGGGGGCGCAGGCGCCCCTAAAATAGCAGTGCCCTAGGCGACCGCCTAGGTCGTCTAATGGGAGCGCCGGCCCTGCATATATGCATTTATATAATTTCACTTACTGGGCCAAATTCTCCTTTCAATCCCACTGAAGTTGCTCTACATTTATTTTGCAACTTTCTTCCCACAGAATTCCAAAGTATGTCACTAGCTTACCATAGAAACACTGTCCAAAAGATACAGTATATTTCATTGGGGCAGGGGGGATTTCTGCATTTAGAAGGGAGGCTTCCTACTCTAGCCTGGGAGCCTAATATAGTCAAATTTCATTGTGTGGGCAAGTCAGTGATGGAAAGGTCAGGGAGGTGTCATCTGATTCATAAAAATCTACAGAATCATCATTTCAGTGGCGTCACCCTTGGTAGCGTCACAGGAGGGACTCACTGTCCTTGACTCCCAATTCCCGTGCCTCTGGTTGGTGGAAATTTTGATAATATAATGTCATCGGAAATGGGGCGAGTTGGGTATCATTCAAAAGCCCTTCTCCCCACCCCCCAAACTCAGTGGTACCAAACACGGCAAACCTAGAACAATTATGTACATATATATTAGAGAAAATGTTTAAAAGTCAATGTTGTGGTAATTACACTTTAACACCGGGATGCATTGCTTACATAACAAAGACTTAAAACGTTCATTCATCCAAGTCATCAGTGTTGTCTCTGTCTAGGGCACCACGGCTAGATGCATTGTTACACTAATCCTCATCTGTTCCACACTCACACATCTCCATACATGGCAGGCTGCTGGCCAAACATTTGCAGGGCGGTGAGCATCTGGTCTTTGCACATAACCATTCGATTAGCTGAAGGATTGATTCCAGAGTGCGTGGTATTTCAAACATAACTGGTGTGATCAGTCCATCCTCCAAGATCCATCTATGCCCAATAGGGGAGAGTAGTTTTGGATGCACTTAATCAACCTGAGGCCATTCCATTGCCTGGTAATTTGCCTTCCTGATAGCAGATGTAAATGCATCCTTTGTCAGTGGCAATTTTTCTCTGTTTGCTTCTTGGAAAACATCCACCAATGTAGCTCAGCAAGTGTCCCAATTATGGTCTTCAAATACTAAACTTGGCATATGAACGCCTCCAGCTGTTCCGAGCATCTTCAGAGCGAGGAAGGAGTCTTTGGTGGCTGAATCAAATGCCTTCCAGTAAGATAATTTTATGTTTCCAGCCAACTGTCCAGTAGTGTCACATTCGGAAACGGCATGGAAATCTTTCAGGATGGCGTCTTTTAATGGTTCAAATGCTAGGAACACATCTCTGATAGATATAGAGCAATTCTGTTCCCCAGCAGGAGGCACAAAAACAAAATCTTGCTGAAGTCTTGCGTAGCGTCTCACAGAGAGCACTAGAACATCTGCGTCTTGTGCAAATATCCAAAGTTTAGTAGCATTTGTGGCATTGATGGCATGCAAAATAATATTAGTGTCAGCCTCCTCATGGGAACTACAAAGAAACTCCACTGAATAGTGTGAGGCAGCAGCTTGATTATGCCATGTGACAACTAAATTCTTCAAGCAATTCTTCACATGCTGGAGTGTTTTTCTTGCAAGGTATGCATTTAACTCATCCTTTGTGTGAGTATGAGATAGTAGCTACATCATTGTGACACTGGAGATGTTCATGGAGTCCATGAATTTGTATTAGACAGGTGCAATAGCATGGAGGCTCTTCTTTCTGGTAATATTTTTAATTGATTTTTCTGCATACATGTCAAACACTAGGTGGACTTCATCCTAGGTCCAGTATTTTCTCTGTGACCTCATAATGAAGTATTCAGCCCAATCTTGGCAGGTGTTAACAGGTTCTGGTTTGCCGAGAACTTGTACCTGAGTCATACCATTCCATAGCGTTCGAACGTCAATCATGATACCTTGGAGAACTCGGACTTTCGCAAAGTCTCATGTAGATTAACATCATGCTGAGATCTGGGCATGACCAGGAGATGAGCAACCATGGAGTTGGCGCCTATGTAACCAGGTATCATGTTCTGAGCATTAGCCGGTAACACAGTACTGTCAACTGCGGGCTCCAATGTAACTTGGTGAGGGCTGCATGTTTGACATGCCTGTGTTAAAGTATAATTTTAAAAAGTTGATTTTTCAACATGTTCTTGAATAGTTATCTATGTAAGTGTTCTAGGTTTGTCATGTTTGGTACCATTGCATTTGTGGGAGAAAGGGCCTTGGAATGATGCCCATTTTTGATGACACTGTATTATCAACATTTCCACCAACCAGAGGACCTCGAGCTGGGAGCCTGGGGAGGGAGGCAGTGAGTCCCCCCTGCCACACTGCAGAGTGTGACACCATTGAAATTAAGATTCTGTAGATTTTTATGAATAAATGACAACTGTCTTATCTTTCTGGGGAAGCCTCGGGGTGAGACTTATAACTACTTTGCATCAGCTCTACTGGCGTAAGGTTGCTGCAACACAACTGTGAATTCCTCCCAGAAAAGATCAGTAACTTGTACGGCTGGCACAGCTAATGATATAGGTGCAGGACCAGAGGAAATTATACAGAGTAGTGTGAAGTCTAATAAAAATAATAATACTTATAAAGTTCTATACAAGTGCACATTTATACCCCTCACCAAAACATCTCTACATGAACCATTGTTTGCACTAGGAAAAACATAGGCTTTATATCTTCTCACCATTAAAAAATGCTGGAATCTCTGCTCAAACTTCAACCACCTTGTGTCAGAGCCCATAACTGGAAAATTTCAGCCTCAAAGATGAATGTTTTGGAAACTTACGAGCATGTGAAAACAAAAGGTTATGACAGAAATTGGTTTGCAGTGTCAAACTACTTCTGGTGGTCACTAGTTGCAACTGGCAGAATATAAAGATCACTTCATCCCTTGCTGTAATGCAGCTACCTCTGGGGTGGAACATACCGAAGGCATTAAACAGCATACAGCAATATTCTGCAAAATTTGAGACACAAAATGAAGAGGAGACTATATCCAACTGAACTCAGGACAGCAGAATGTAGTTACCTACAATATGTTGTCAATTGCCTGTTGATTAGAAGTGAATACACTGATTCAGAAAATTAAGAACTCCAGAGACAAACCCTGAATATAAACCACCACACCACCTGGATTTTCTCTCTTTCTCTTTTTTTCTTTTTCTTTTCCTTTTGAGATTCTGAAATGTATTGATAAGGGTTTAGCCTTCCTGGTTGCAGTGGGAGAAATAACCCAGTGGTCACTGGTAGATCTAACCATCATAGGACCCTACACCCTCCATTACAGTCACAGAAATCTCTTCCTCCAAAGAGGGCTAGTCAATCCTTAATTATGTTCTAGGTTCTCTCTTAATATGATGAGTGGTGTACTGGGGAGAGTTTGATTGACCTTTTACCCCTCCTGCCCTCCTCCACAATTTTAGAGAACAGGGATTGTTGCATCCTGTGTGTACTTTGGGGATGAGACAGCTTTGCATGCACTGAAAGGCTAATGTGCAGCTTCAGTGAGTTTCAAATGAGTGTTTCCAATCCTGCAGCTAACTAAAGGGGTGGGTAGGAAGGCTGCCTCCCCCAAAAAGATAAAGCAGGATGATGTTAGAAGGAGTGCATGCGTTTACTTCCCAGCTCTTCCAAACATCATGAGAGCCTCCTGAAGATGTTAAAAGTGTGTGAAATGCTCAGTTCACCCTGACCCGCTGGAAAAAAACCCCTCAAATAGGGGAAAGCCCAGGACTGTAGGAGGTTTGGAAGAGCAGTGTTGCTGACTCTCCTGCTTTTATCACAATATTAGGGTTTTATTTCCCCCCCTTAAAGCTCCTGGATTCCTGTGATGATGTGAGAACCTCAGCATTTTTCTTAATTACTAAATTTCTAGTTTGAAAACATGAACCCTAAAGGCTCCAGTACCAGATGGCAACTAGAAAGAACCCCACATTTATTATTTAAAAAAAACCACTCTTATGATTTTTAGCCCAATCTCATGATTTTTGCCGCTTGACTCATGATTTTAGAACACTTGAGGCTGGCCTTAGGGGGCAAAGGTCGTGTGGTTTAGGGAGGTGCCTTTAAAGATTTGGCTAAACTAGTAAGAAACTGTCAAACTTCTGGATATTTCTCTGAACCAACTCAGACTCTGACATGTTGAAGTTTGACCACCCCCTCCTGTTGATGTGCTTAGTATTTCAGTGCTTCTTTATCGTCAAGACAAGTGAGGCACTGAGTGTGTGCGTTCAATGCCGGGAATACCGTCAGACATGACACGCCTCATTTCAAACCTGGTCTCTTGGCTCTTGGCCTTGGGCCAAAGATAACTAGCACTAAAACCTTTAACTTTTTAAGTTAAGCATCAAACCTAAATTATGATACCTAAACTGACTAGCTAAACTACTAAACCAACAACTAGAGGCTCTGTCTAAAGAGCTTCGGGATCTTCTTTCCAGATCTGTTCCTGGTCTGTCGCAGCTGGCGGTTGGAAGGAACTTGTAAGGTGATGAGTCACTCCTGTGCTAGGCTCCAGCCAATCCACAAGCCAGGAACTGGCCATGTGACTCCCAGACCAGGTATATAAGCCTCACAAAGAGAAATAGCTGCTCAGTCTGCTCAGTGTCACTGTAGGGCTTGGAACTCATTCTTGACTGACAGTGGCAAGACGCCGCAAGCCTTAGCCTGCCCTTGCTCCAGCCATGCTCTCACTCTAACTCTATCCTGGACTCTTGATTCCTACTCTGACCACTAGGCATGACCATCCCCATCACAGTTTCTGTCAGAACTGAGGTGATCTGGGTGTGGCACACTCTAGAATGTTCAAGAACAGATGGGGGAAGGGTGTGTGTGTGGGCACTGCTAGGTAGGTTCCATTGTCTGAGCTGAACATGGCTGCTGCATCCTAAGGATCTACAAAGGAGCTAAGATGTATCATCTCCCATTTTACAGTTGGGGAAACTGAGGCACAGAGAGGTGAAGTGACTGTCCCGAAGTCACAGGTCACTTCACCTCACTGTGCCTCTACAGGTCGGCTGAATCCCATTTCAGTATTCTATCCAATAGGCCACATCATACATACTCCTACGTCCATGGCTATACACAAACGCATTCTTGAACATACAATATCATATCTACATTATACACACATACCTATAAAACACACAGCTACACGCATCCCTTCCTACATGCACCCGTGCACACTTCTATAGCTATATACACACATATGTACAGCTTGATATCTACACACAGTCGCGCATTTAAATACACAAACATGCATATACACACAGATTTGTATGTTTCCCTCCCACCCACCCCCAAAAAGCAACAACAAAACTCCATTCACTTAAAGTTGCTCAGGTACATCTCCTATCCACACAATCATTAAAAATCAAGGAAATCTCCACCTGTGACATTTGCTTTCACAACAGCCTCAACTCACATGCTTTCACATGATCTGCTTACTCACAAGCCCTAATTCTGTTCTGCTGCTCCCATGTCAATCTGGAGTAAATCCATCAAAATCAGTGGATTTACTCCAGATTTGCACCAGTGTAATTGAGAGAAGAATTTGGCCCTCAGTTTGTGGTTCTACAACAAACATTCTTTCAGTTCCAACACACAGAATCACCCAACGCACACATCCAATTCTTCACAATCACACTCAGACAGAAACAATAACTCTAATCTCATCTGAATGGACTATAAAACCTACCTAGCGGTGCCCACCCACCCATCCACCCCTCCCCCATTGGTTCTTGAGCATTTTAAGGTGTGTACCTGTAAACATACCTGGAGGGGTTAAGTCTTTAATGTGTTACTGTATTTGTCTCTGGAAAAGTATGAGGTCAGAGGAAAGTTTGGCATCTGAGTGTGAGGCATTAGATGTGCACTTGGTGAGGATGTTCTGGGTTGGAATAGAAAGAATCTCTATTGACATTTCAAAGAGGAAATGGTTTAAAAACTGCTACATGTCTGAAGAGCAGGCTCTAAAGAGTGTGAAAAGCACCTAGCAAATCAAAGTTTCTCCTTCTTGAGGTTGTTCATGTTTGAGGATAATTGATTCCTGTGAGTGACCATGCTTAATTTAGGGATTCACACCCTGCTTTAAGTGGAAAACTAAACACATCCTTAAGTTTTGGGAAGATGGGGGTGCCTCTGTAATGCACACCCATATCTACACACCCCCACACACCAGGAATAACCCTGTTGAAATCAATGGAGCTACACCGGCGGAAAACTAATGTGAGAGAAGAATCAGGACTGCAGTACATGCTCCCACATATGAACACAAATGCATGCAAAAATATATTCCCATATCCACACAGATTTACCCAGAGGTACACAGTAATATACAAAACACCCATCTTGGAACACATACAAGCACACAATGAGATGCACACACACGCACAGGCTGTTTGTGGGAAAGGATGCTGCTCAGACCCAGTTGATCAAGATGTAGGAGGATCCAGATAAAGTGAGCACTGCAGCATGAGCAGTGACTCTGCAGCTAGCTCAGGGCTTCCTCTTGAAGTGTGGGCGCTTTTTTTTTTTTTTTCCCCTTCAACTTCCTTCCTGCTCTAACTGCCAAAGCTCAAAACTGAACGCAGAGAGCAGAGAGGGACCCCGGACGCAGACGCCAGCCAGTGAGTATAAATGCAGATAACTCGGGGGAGGGGGAGATGGAAAAGAGCCTTCTCACTGTGCTACCACAGTTTGAGCCTGTTCCCTGTGGCGGAGGGGGGATTGATTTGCAAAGCTTTACAATAGGAAAGGGTCTGAAATGCAAAGAGGATGGTCCTGGCTGCACCAGAAAGGGAAGTTGGACAGCAGTGAGGAGAAAGGGGAGATGGCTGTGCACTGCGCTGTCAGTGAGCCTGGGAAATGCTTGTGAAGGATTGAAGGGGGATGGGAGTTGTCTCCTGCCCAGGCTCCTTGGTAAATAATGCTTTGCTTTGCTTTCCCAAGAGGTCTGCTCAGGCAATGGGGTATTTCACCTTTTATCCCTGGAGGGTGGGGCTGGGAGAGGAAGTAGTTTACCCTGCATCATGGAAAATTCCATTGCATTCCCTCTGCCAAATCCTCATTCTTGCGTAGATAAGCCCTATGTTTGGGTGTTACGTTTTACATGAGTTTGATGCTCTTGAGAAGCACTGGTTAAATGGCTGATGCCCCCTATTTATGCCCAGGGCAGATACCATACAGCACAGGGAGCGGCAGTAAGGTCTTTCTCTGCCTGCTGCCTCCTGTCAGCATGGCTCCCTCTGACCTACAGCGAGCACTTCTGAAGCTTCAACCTCCCCTGCCCGTTCAGCCCTGGGACTCTGCCAAAGTGGGTGGCTGGTACCAATGATTATGGTGTTTTTGCTCTTTGCCTTTTGAAGCTGTCACTTTCTGGCAGGGGCTCCCTGGCTCGTTGTATCTCCCCCATGGCCAGAGACAAGCCCCCAGTCCTCACAGACACAATTTGAAATCTAGTGCATGAAGAGAGGGAGGTGTCAAGGGGCAGGGCAGGGGTACAGGGAGGGCCGAAGAATCTGTGGGAGTGGGTAGGGCCAGAGAAAGCGTTCGTGGTAGGAAACAAATCTTTAATTTCTTTCTAAAAGTGTTTTAAGGGTTAATTTTATTTTTTCATTGTAAAAGTGGCCATTCAGTGTATAGACAATATATCCGAAGAGCCACAGGGGCATCACCCTTCCTGCTGGGCCAGTGAGGCAAACCACACCCGTGTGCACTAACAAACAAGGTGGAGGAAGCTGAGGTGTCCAGTAGAAGCTCTGATGTGTTCCATTTTGTAGATGACTGTAGTGAGTGAACACACACGTGCATAGAAGCCCCTTCCTTTCCTACTGAAATTAATGGGAATTTTGCAGAGAGCAGGACTGGGACCTTGAACCCTAGAAGTAAAACTCAGGCATGGGTCTGACCTACTCCACATAGTAGGGAGCAGCAGCGTAGGCATACGAATGAGCCAGGACGGTATCCATACCAGGGGGGACTAGCCAGAGCCCTATCCCTTTGGTTCACTAGGTAATTGGGTAGTCTGCCATTCCAGCTTGCCTGATGGGTTGCTAAGATCTCTGGGAGGTTTAGGGCACCCAGAGGAATTCCTGAGAAGGGGAGCCCTCTGCACTAGTTCTGATGGAAAATTCCTCAGCCCTGGGCAAAGCAGGCGGAAGATCTGAGGGAGTAACCAGGGGAGTAACCAGACATTCCAGGACAAAATCTCTATTCTCCACCTCCCTCCCTTTCCCTCTATCAGTGTCTTTTTCTCCTTTTCCCTCTGTGTCTCCCTCTATAATAAATGATAAAGACCCTCATGGAGGGAGTGAGGAGTGGGGAGGTCAGGTGGACAAGATGGTGGGGGGAATGATCAAAAGTTTCAGGGCTTCATCATGCATTCTTCATGCTGAAGCTGGGGGATCAATCAGATTTTTTCCCATATGATCCTGGAACAGGCCTGGATTTCCTCTTCTATGAGGACAATCTCACGTTCTTTCGCCATGGAATGCAGACTCCCAGAACCAATTTTTCAGTTGGTGTAAATCAGGGCAGTTGCACTGAAGTCACCAATGGGAAGATTTGACCTCTCTCCTCATCTGTAGGGCTGTCTCAGATTTCCTTTTCTCCGCACTGGCTTCTCCACATTAGCGCCAGACTCACTCAAAGGTTTAATTGTAATGCAGTCTCATAGAATATGTATTATCCATTGGAAGGCATGACCAAATCTGTCTGTTCCTTGGCTCTTTAGTCAGTCTATGTATCTATCACCTTTACGCCACCAAAGGCATCTGTCAACATGCTCCTCCTGGAGTTTTTCCATCAGTCTCACCGGGACTGGGATAATGTCTGAAGCTGCCAAGCTGGGTGAGACTCAGCCTTGCACAGTTCTATTCACAAACTCATCCCGGGAGAGTCATTTTAATTTAATTTAATTTTTTTTGATGAGTGAGTGAAATATGTCATTATCATCAACATACCCATTGAGTGAGCGGGCAAACACTAGGGTTACCTACCTAGAGAGAAGAATTAGAGGGAAATTGATAGAGAAATTTAAAATAACTAAGGGTAAAGTGGAAGTGTATCAATTCCCCCTTTCATATTATCCCATGACACAAGAATGAATGGTCAGTCACTAAAATGAATGACCACTATACATAGAACAAATCAAACAAAATCGTCACACAGCAAAGAATGATTTGGTCGATGTGCAGTATCTACCATTGCCTATGGGATTGTGGCTGGGTTTTTTTAAACCTTTCTCAGAAGCATCAAAAATTGGCCACTACCATATACCAGATTAGATGGACCAGTCATCTGATTCATTAAGGCAGAACCTACAGTCCTATCTACTCAACCGCTCAACCTTTCCTTCCTTATTCTGGCCATTCATCCCCTACTCTACCTCATTCTCTCCTTTTGGCCATCCATTCTCCATCCATCCACCTATCTCCTCATCCTCCCTCCACTTTTTCTGTCTCTCTTTACTTCTTTCTGTGCAGCCACCAGAGCAGATTCATTCTTCCAACTGCTGAATTCAGTGCAGCTGCATTGATTTATTCCAACTGAAGAAGTGGCTCTGGAAGTCTGGGATAATCCCAGGATTCCATGGGGAAAGAACCTGCCATTGTCCTCATGGAAGAGGAAATCCAGTGAACAGCTCCTGTCTAAGCCCGTGCTGAGACAACTGCTCATTGACTTTAGTTCTCACTTCCTCTTGCCTCTGCGATGTCTTATGGTTGAAATGCTACTGCTCAGAGCAGATCTGCAGCTGGGGCAAGTGTTGTCATAGGAACAGACCACACATTTCCTTCTTGCACAGGAAGTGGACCCTGTCATTGCATGAAGTGAGCTATTTTCAAGTGTGTGCAGCAGAGAAAGTCTGGGGCATGTGCAGCTGGATTTAGTAGGATTCATTTTCTTGAGCAAAGAGGGTTTATTTAATCTGTTCAGTTAAGAGAGTCATTATCAGGTATTTTACCTCCTTGTACATTCTGTGTTTCTAAGTGTTATTTATAACCCATTAGAAGCAGGAAAATTAAACCTTTTCCTTAATGACCTTTATTTCCCTCCATGCTTCTATGTGTGACAGTGGCTTTTAATGTGAAGTCATTGATCAGTGCCGGGGCTGCTTGCCCTAGTTATTGTAGGGCTGTGCTGGGATTGCACAAGGTGGCTTGTTGCAAAATGTCATTGTTTCCGTCTAAGTTGTTTTCTCACTCCTGGAGGCCCCACAAAAGGTGGGGGACAAGAAAGAAAGACAAGGGGGGGAAGCATATTTAACTGAAAATACAGAAACAGCAACAACAGACTAATTCAACCCTCAAGCAACAGATTTCTGAGCATTTTGCTTTTGCATTAGGTTACGACATTGAGTGTGGTGCTTGTGCAAGTAGGGTGACCAGATGTCCCGATTTTATAGGGACAGTCCTGATTTTTGGGTCTTTTTCTTATATAGGCTCCTCTTACCCCCCCACCCCCCGTCCCTATTTTTCACACTTGCTGTCTGGTCACCCTAGGTGCAAGGCAGCAGTGCTGGGACAATTTGTATAGTGAGGGTGCTGAGAGCCATGGAACCAAACTGTAAGCCCTGGATATGATAGAAAGCTCTGCAAGCCAGTGGGAGCTGCAGCACCGTGAGCACCCCTAGTTCCAGCACCTATGGTGCCAGGTGTCTGACTGACAACCCTGGAGACTAAGTTGCTTTCTCCAGAGAACAAATACCCCCCAGGTTGTACCCACCTGCTTTGTCCTGCCACTGACTGGCTGTTTTGCCCTCCTCAGGCCAAGAGACCATGACTGAGAAAACCCCAGACCTACATGTAGAGGAAGAGGACGATGACGTGGACGGCAAACTCAACTACAAGCCCCCACCCCAGAAATCGCTTCAGGAGCTGCAGGATCTGGACAAGGACGATGAAAGCCTTGCTAAGTACAAGAAATCCCTGCTGGGGGATGGGCCTGTGGTGGCAGGTATGGATCTCTGATGGAAAAGGCTTATAGAGAAATACAGTGTGTGTCCAATCCTGGTTGTGGGAGGACACTATGGCGGCATGCATTGTGGGGAAGGATTGAAGTTGTCCCCAATGGGGAGGGTCCAGTAGATATATGCATTGCTCTTGCTGCGGTATAGGAGCAAGCTACCAGATATATGCCTGCCTGGGGTGGGTGGACTCAAATGGAGATAGGGTCTATAGTGTCGGGTCTGTGGCTAGGGGTGTCTGGGATGGGGCCAAGGCCTGAGAGAGTTCCTACTGAGAAAGAGGTTTGTGGTTTCAGGTATGTGCCCAAGGGGGAATCCTGCTTGGAGGGACCCAAGGTGGCAGCTATGCCTGGGCTAGTTCTTGCTAGGGCAGCGTCATGTGGTGGAAGGTATGTTCCTGATGGTCTCTTCTAGAGGTAGTGGGATGTGGCTTATGGAATATTTCCCATTGGGCGAGGTGCATGGTTCTGTCTTCCTAAGAGGACCCAGTCATTATTCCACGTTAGATGACAGAGCAATCTTTAAACAGGGAGATGAGGAAGGGACCCTTAATGCCTCTCCCTCCCTCCACTTTGATTTTGCAAGCCAATTGGCCTCCTCTTTCCAATCCTACAGACCCAACAGCTCCCAACGTGGTAGTCACACGGCTCACCCTGGTATGTGATACTGCTCCGGGACCAATCACCATGGACCTTACTGGTAGGTGAAGACTCCTTCCTTTGTCACATATGGGAATGATCAGAGGTCCAGCCCAAATTTCAAGTCTAGGGATAATTCCAGAGCCCTGTTTCCTATTTGAAGTTGGTGCTGTGTAAAGGGAGGTAAACCCTAGGGGAATATTCCCTATGGAGATATCGGGCCTAGTTTCTTATTTAAAGTACAATTATAGTAAAAATAAGGTTAGAAGTAATAAAAACATATGTCTGTGGTCTCCATCTTCAACTTCTCTGCAGAAGATCTTGGAAATCTCTAAGAATTGCAGGTCTAGAGTTCCCTGTACAAAGGGAAAGGCACATGTTCTGATTTCTACTCAGCTAGCTCCTACCAGCACAAGATATAGGTACATGTTAGAGTAACAGGCCATTTTGAAACTGCAGTGTCAAGGAACCTTGCACTTCCGGCTTCAGGGGACATGGTGAGAGAGTCATGCTTCACCTTATATGGGCTTCTTATCAGAGAGAGGAAGTCAGGACTGGCAAGGCATTGATACTTCCTGTTCAACTGAAATCCCCAGCACGCACGTATAGCATAGCAAAGCCATTTATCTTCACACACTGTGCAGCCCAACTGAGTTTCCAGCCGAGACATGCCCAGCCTCCACTCCCTCTCACTGGAATCAGGAACTCCACATGAGTGAAACAGCTAACATGTGCATAGGGGTCCATGCTACGCACCTGGTTCACTGGAGTAACAGGAGGGCAAAACACATCTGCACACACACATGTGCCTCTCATTAGTGTATCTGCACACACACACATGCTTCTTGAGAATGCACGTGCACACACAAACACACACATAAGCGTGCACATGAATGTATATACATAAGCATGCTCTGTTTTTGTGTATGAGGAGGAGCATGTATGTGTATGCATGCACATACCTGTGTACACACACGGATATGCACGTACCTGTATGTATGCACGCACCTGTATGTATTACGCACATTCATAAAGAAGCTTGCATATACACATCTGCATACACATTTCACAGGTGTGCTATAGAAAAAGATGCTGGAAGGGCACATCCATTCCCTGGAAGAGAGTCTGGTTTCTTCTCTTTGTGGCAGTACTAACTATCTGTCTGATTCTCTCTCTACAGGGGACGTTGCGGCACTGAAGAAAGAGACATTTGTACTAAAGGAAGGAGTTGAATACAGAGTTAAGATCCACTTCAAAGTGAGTCACTTTCCCTCTGGTCACTTCCCATAGGTTGCTCAGTGCTCTTTCCAGTTACCAGCCAGTCATCACAGATAACTAGAGCGGAGCAAAATGTTGGAAATGATGCTCTTAACCATGTAAAACTTAACTGATTTTGGGTATTGTTAAAAACCACCTTGGACCACGTGCACCTAAAGTTTGCTAACCTTTGTAAGCCTGTTGTGTGAACCTGATGAAGCAGGCAGTGAACTGGAGGTTGCATGGAAACCAGTCAAAATTCATGCTTGGAAATGGTTCATACATGTCCTTATGTGAAACTCAGTAGCTGTGACAGAGTTTTGCTTTCAGTTTTTGGGACTCAAAGCAAAATTTGATTCCACACAAACCAAAGCTGGAAAAAAAAGCTTCCCATGAAGCCCTGTGAAGCTGATCTGCTGAGTGTTGCTGGGCTTCCCAAACACCTAGTGGTGGGTAAAATAGTTGCAGCAAAAGACAAAACTACACAGAATCTGAGATTTTCTGCATTGTGTTATGCCCTCCCAAATGGCTTCACATTGCCAAAAATTTCAACAGCGTTTCATGCCATTTCCACCTGTTTCCTGTTGAAAAAGGGGTGTATTCAAAGAGCAAGGTGGCATGCAAAGCAGACATGTTCATCTTTACAAGTTTTTGTTACAAAATTAGCTGCATTTTGCAGAAAAGCAAAATTTGAGAGATGTTCAATCACCTGAACTGAAAGTTAATGTGGACAAATTTTCCACCATTTTCACGCAGCTCTACTGCACACAGGCCTAGAGATAAAGGCACCCCCAGAGTGACACCCAAGCCTTCTTTATGCTAGGAAATGTTTCCTTAAATTTCCCACCCTTGCTGATGGGATAGGGCTATGGCCAGACTAGTTATCTTAACTCTCTCCCCGGCTCCCAGGGCTGCCAGGATTGGGATCACTGTAGGCACAGCAAACTGAACCCTGGGATGTGAAGGAACATGCTGTGTTGTTTTCAGATTTAATAATGCACAGTGTGTCCAGACTGTGAGAAGCAGGAGATGCAGCCAGGCTGTGACTCTCCTGGGGAATATTGAGATTACTGGGGCACTAGCTAACTAACTAGTTGAACCATCTCCCTCCATATCCTGGGAATGAGCTTGCCACCCCTTCAGTGATCCCAGTCTCCTGCAGCCCTAGAGGTGAGGGAGTGAGCTCAGTTAGTCTTACCCTAGACTTTCCCCATCTCTTTGTGCAGAATGCATGACTCCAGTCAGCTGGCTCTGGGGTTTAACATGGGAATGCTCACCTGTGAACCTTGTGCTTCTCCACCATTCAGCCTTCTCCCAATCCTCTCTGCAGTGCCTCCTGAGAGACTGGTTAACCTGTGGGGCTTGGGCAAGGAGAGGAGGAGCTCTGATGCACATTAGAGAAACAGAAGTATCCAGGTTGCATGAAAACTCATCTCTGGCTATTCCCTCAGCAATGTCTGCTCCATGTTGGGCCCTGAGGCCTGTCCCGGCCTGTCCAGCACAGGGAAGGAGGAGAGTAGTGGCATGGGGGAGCTGAGCCAGGAACGTCTGTGTGTGGGTGAGGGGAGGAGAGCAGCAGAGATTGCACTGAGACCCTCCTCATTAGACTCATCCCTGATCACTTCCTCTTGCAGGTAAATAGGGACATTGTGTCTGGATTGAAATATGTGCAGCATACCTACCGGACGGGGGTGAAGGGTGAGTAAGAGAGAACCCCCTCTCCTCCCAAACACACCATCCCCCATGTGCACTCCCAACCCTGCACACAGATTCTCCCATCCTGTAGAGAGATGCCCCAGATCAAAGAGCCCCTTCCAAAGGCTCTCATCCTACACTGAGCCTTCCACAGACACAGAGACAGTCATGGGTACACCACTCATCATACAGGTTTCCATTATATACATAGCCTGCCCTCCCCACCCTCTCAGAATTTCCCATTCTATACAGAACCTTCAACGGACACAGGCAAAAACAGCCTGTTCTGTGCTACCCCACAGAGCTTCCAATGTATAAAGAGGCCTCTTCCTTTTGTACACACACAGCCCCTCTCGGGCTGTCCCGAGGGAGATCCTCATTCCACACATAGATTCTATATATAGACCTCTGCACAAAATCTCGCATCATTTCATTCAGTGAGTCTGTCCACTCCCTGCCTCTGCCCTCTCCCTCTCATGCCTGCCTCAGTTCCTGTGTGATCCATACTCGTGAGCCCAGCTTTTCCTCTTCTTGTTTACTTCCCTCCTCATGGGCTTTTCCCCTGTGGATTGTTTACTCCTAGTGGATAAAGCTACGTTCATGGTTGGCAGCTATGGGCCACGGCCGGAGGAGTATGAATTCCTGACACCTACTGAGGAAGCACCCAAGGGCATGCTGGCTCGGGGCACCTATCACAACAAGTCCTTCTTCACTGATGATGACAAGCATGACCATCTCACCTGGGAGTGGAATCTGTCCATTAAGAAGGATTGGACAGAGTGAGGTCACGCAAGCTGCCTTCTCCCTCCTTCCCCTGCCTACCGCACTAGTCACCAGGAGTGCCACGCCCTGGACCCGCACACCATGCTGCCCCCTACTGCCACAAAGGGGTTCCAGAACCCTCCTAACCCTTGTTCCTTCCTGCTACAGGAGATTCTGTTAAAAGCAGGTCTTTGCACAGGCCCACGGACAGCCTCTGCATTTCCCGCTGTTACACTGAAAATAACCCACCCAGAGCTGTCGTGACACATGAGGGGTTAAATTGGGAAAAATCCCTCTCCCTGCTGGTCCCTCTTTTGCTCCAAATCAGGTCTCTGAAGTGCCTTTTTGAGGGAACACAATCATCTTGCCAGCTCTACAACTCTCATGGCAGGGCGAATTGCCCCCCTAAATGGTCCTCCACGGTGTTATTTCTGCCTTGTGCTCACTGTAAATGGCTGATCCCATTATGGTCCTCTTATCCTGGTCTGGTGCCCAAATCATAGTCCTGCCTTTAAAGGCAAAACCAGTCAAGGAAATTCAATTAGCTGCCATGACTTGTAAAGACGTCAGTGTCCCAAGAATAAAGTCAGTTTCTTTCTTCGCTTCTGAGTGAGGCTCTCATTCTTTTGTGAAACATGTCTCCTCACTCCGCCTTTCACACATGCAGAGTATTGCAGTATCGTACGTGGCTAAACAGTATCCAGGGTTAGAGAAAGGACTGAAAAAATCCCAAGTGTCTCATAAGGGCTATAACCCTCATACTTCAGTGCATAAACCAGCCTCACCCTAATGGGGTTTAGGGAGAAATTTTTCCTGTGGGCAAATTATATCATAGCTCCCTTATGCAGCTTCCTTCAAAGCCTCTTATATGGGCCACTATTAGAGAAGATACCAGACTAGGTGGCCCACTGGTCTGATCCAGTCTAGAATTTGTGTGGTCCTATGTTATGTGGCTAGTCTGTTTTAATGTGGCCTCCATGGCATTTTTAGGCATCAGCTCCTCATCTCCCATAGCAGAGACATGGGTCTCTCATGCCACCCATACAACCAGCTGTCCCAGGAGTGGTCCATGCTGGGGCCAGACTGTCTGATTGGCCCTGGTGCAGTGGGAGGAGGAGACCCCCTGGGACTTAGTGCACAGAAAAGGGAAATAGCTTCCCTGGTATAAGCAGGGGACAGTCTCATTAGGTTGGGGTATAGAGTACTGAGGAGGAGTGCCCAGGACGAGAAGAAAGGAAAGGGGCATCTGGAGCTGCTCCCTGGTGCCAGCCTGGGGTACTCTCACCAGTCTGTGCCCCTCCAGAGTGTGCAGCATGGAAATGTCTCTGTGGGAGCAGCAGGGGTCGCTGCTCTCTCCAGGTGGTCTCTCAGTGCCGAGGTGTCAGGGACAGATTGTTCGGTATCAGCCCCATGACCTGTGCAGAACAGTGAGGCACTGGGACCCTGTCTTTCTGCCAGACTTTTATCTCTGAAGTTGAAGGTTTCACCAGTGCCAGGTGCTCAGTTCCCACACTGTTGGGAGAACCACGCCTGACCAAGAAACCACTGACGTGTCACCTTTCCAGGCAGAGTCCAAAGCAGAGCCCATGGCAAGGAGAGGAGACGTCAGGACAATGGCCATCTCTGCCTTGTGGTGTCTCTTTTTTTCCCTCCTCACTTGGGGCTGCCCATCAGGATGTGCTGAGGAGAGCCCTGCACCCCATGGTAAGAAAATGACTCTGCGGTCAGGCCAAAAAACGAATGGGGTGGGTGAGAGAAATCCAAGGCTCTCTAAGGGTGAGAGAGCCACTGGAGTCAGCGTGGATGAAGGGGTGTGAGCTGCGAGTCCCCTCACAGAGGTCTGTCAGTATCCAGAGGGGGAAGAGATCCGCCGAGATCAGCATGACAGAGGAAGGAAGGTGGGGTGTGCATGTGTGTGGTAGTGGTGGTGGTGGGGTTCTTAGCTCTGGGCTGCTCTCCATGCCTGATATGATTCTGACATTTCCTCCTCATGCTCTCTCCAGACGTCACTGGAGACGCAAAGAAACCTGTGCTTTTGAGAGATATTGCAGCCACAACAGCCTTCATCAGTGCTGCTGAGGTGGCCGTCATTGGATTCTTCCAGGTCTGTTCAGATAATCTCTCAGTTCCCTGGTTACGTTGCTATTGATTACTTGTATTCCACCGGGGTTGGGGCCCCGTTGTGCTGGGTGCTGTACAAACACAGAGTAAAGACAATCCCCAACTCAAACTGCTTACAATCTAAATAGAAAAGACAGACCTGGGCAGAAGGGGAGGGATTATAACAAAGGAGCAGAGTGATCAGGGCGAAGGGGTAAACATCCTGTGAACTCCATAGTGGGGGATGCGGTAAGGGGGGGACATGGAGGGGTGAGCTAAGGAGTACAGGAGTATGAAGTGGAAGAAGGGAAATATTGAGGTGGGATGGAGGGAAGGATGGAGGGGAGCATAGGTCACACAATTTAAGGCCAGAAAGGACCTTAATGGAGAATGGAAGGCAGGGGGATAATGGAGAATGGAAGGCAGGCGGATCAAGACTGCAGTGGAGGGACCCTCTGCAGGACCCTCACTGCACTGATGAAATTCAATAAAGACAAATGAAAAGTACTTCACTTAAGAAGAAAAAGTCAAATGCACGACTACAAAATGGGGACCAACTGTCTAGGTGGTAGTACCGCTGAGAAGGAGCTGGGGTTTATAGTGGACCACAAAGTGAATATGAGTCATCGATGTGATGCAGCTGCAAAAAAGGCTAATATGATTCTTGGGTGTATTAACAGGAGTGTTGTATGTAAGACACAGGAGGTAATTGTCCCGCTCTACTTGGCACTGGTGAGACCCCAGCTGGAGTTCTGTGTCTAGTTCTGGGCACCACAGTTTCGGAAGGATGTGGAAAAATTGGAAAGAGTCCCGAGGAGAGCAACAAAAATGATCAAAGGTTTAGAAAACCTGACCTATGAGGAAAGGGTGAAAAAACTGGGCTTGTATAGTTTTGAGAAAAGAAGATCGAGTGCCAACCTGATAACAGTCTTCCAATATGTTAAGAGCTGTTATAAAGAGGATGGTGATCAATTGTTCTCCATTCCCACAGGCGGTAGGAGAAGAAGTAATGGGCTTAATCTGCAGCAAGGGAGATTTAGGTTTGATATTAGGAAAAACTTTCTAACTATAAGGGTAGTTAAGCTCTGAAATAGGCTTCCAAGGGAGGTCATGGAGTCCCCATCACTGGAGTGTTTAAAAACAAGTTGGACAAACACCTGTCAGGGGTGGTCTAGGTTTACTTGGTCCTGCCACAATGCAGGGGGCTGGACTTGATGACTTCTCGAAGTTCCTTCCAGCCCTACATATCTACGATTCTATGACAGTGAGGGAGGAGACTTAAGCAAGCAACCAATCAGCAAGAAGGACAATAAAACACCCGGCGTAAGAACAGAAGGAAGTAGAGCCCAATGACATCACTGGTGTCTAAGGTTCCAGAGGTTCCTCCTGCCAGCCCCACTGATTTGCTGTTGCTTACTTGGCTCATGGCTTTTGTCAGGGAGAGAAATGTTGTGCTCTCCAAACAGGCTGCTTCCCAGGAGTTTCTACCTCCTCTAGCCCACATGTTCCTCTGGTTGGAGGAGGTGGGGGGCTAGAAAGGACTCCCCATGACCGGTTCATTGGAAAGACTCTCTAATTTCAGAAATAATACATGCCCATGTAACGAAAGGTGATTCACAAGGGGGCAGAGTTACGGCTGGGTGTGTAAACGGAACTGATGATTTCTGCTGCTTGAGTGTCTACCACACAAGCGCTACCTTCTCAGACTATAGTGTCGCAGAATTTTCTCGGGGTCTTCTCTTTCGGCACTCCTAGTACAAGGGGTGCACACACGGTGAAAGTGATTCCTGTGCGGCGGGCCAGCGGGAGGCCTAAGCACCACTTACGTCCTGGCTCAGCTCTCAGAATAGTTCTTAAGTGGGGCCTAGGGCTTGCATTGGCCATCTGCACACAGAGGTTAATTTCACCCTGAGTGAGGCTGGGCTTCACTGCACACAGTAAGACATATTTCTTCTCTACAAACCTTCAGTCTGGTTTTGAACATGCAGCTGAACTAGCATCACACAAATGCAGCACACACCCTGCCTTTGCTCAGAACATTATGCTGTCCTTGGGGAAAAGAGTACTATCACTGCACATGCCCTGGAGGTGTGAGAAATGTGATGGCCACAGACCCAAATCAAACCCAATTTTTCACTGGAACCCTCCCAAGCTCTCTCTCAGTGAGGCTAGTTCCATGCCTTGTTTCAGCTAGCCATTTCGATACTATATCCAGGGCCGTCCCTAGGGGACTGCGGGGCCTCGGACAAATCAGCCTCCCCGCTAGTCTCCTCTCCGTCCGCCTGGCGTGCGTGGCCGCCGCTCTCCTCCTCGCTGTCCGCCCGCCTGCCCCACTGCTCACCTCCCTGCTAGTCTCCTCGCCGTCCGTCCGGCATCCTCCCGTTCACCTGACTGCCGCTCCTCACCGTCCACCCGCCCGCCTGCCACTCGCCTCCCCGTTTGCCTCCTCACCCCTCTCACCTGCCCACCTCCCGCCTCCCCTCCCCTCTGCCTCCTCACCTGAATATCAGGACAAATGGTGTCCCGATCGTACATCTGTTGGGACGCAGGACAAAAGGCTAAATATCAGGACAATTTTACCGAAGCACGGGGCCCCCAAAGCACAGGGCCCAGGTCGGTCACCCCGATTCGCCCTACCCACGGGACGGCTCTGACTATATCTGTTCCAAAACAGGTCATAAGAATAGTTTTTCTTTAAATGTGGAAAGGATTTTTTTTTTCTGTTCTCCTCAGACTCCCAAACAGATGAACCAACTTTGCTCAAAATTTTTCTTAATTAAAGAAAGAACAGAATCACCTTCAGGCAGAGACCAGGCCTTGAGAATTTCTGTCCAATCATCAGTGAAAGGTATTAGATGTCAGGCACTCAAAAGGCAGGGTTGGAATGGAAATGGCTGTACAAGCTTAAGTAGAGGCTATGACTGTCCCTAGTGCTTAGCTGTAAGAAGAAGAAACGGAAATCTGATTAATCCAAAATTGCTCAGAAGTTGCACATTTCCAGACTTCTTCAAAGTTTGGGTATTTTAACCCACACTTATTGGTCACTTTTTAGTGGAAGTATGTGAAATATTTCCGTTAGGGGAAAAAAATAAAGATATTAAGTATTGCCACCCCCAAGTATTCAAAAATTATGAGTCAGGCCTCAAAAATCATGAGATCAGCATAAAAATCACAAAATTAAAAAAATACATTAGGGTTCTTTTAATCTACCTTGCAGTCTTTGAGCCTTTAGGGTTCACGTTTCAAGATTTTATTTGCAACCATGAGGGCTAGAATTTTTTTTTTTTTTTTTTTTAAAGGAAGCTGAGATTCTCACATCATCACAGGACTCCAGGAGCTGGTGTTTTGAGAAAAACATCAAATATCGCTAGACTTGTGAAAAAAACTGCGAGAGTTGGCCACACAGACTCTGTGATTTGTTTCCTTCCAATCCTTTTGAGTTGTTGCCTGGGAAGCTTGAGGTAGGGAAAGAGGGAGACTTTCCCTACAATGTCGTGGAAACAAGGGAAGGAAGGAGCTGATGAGGAGGAAGAGTATGGGGTAAAGGGGATTAGGTTGCAGGACCTGTTTTTACACTCATACACACACAGTCAGATTGCTGTGCAGGGGATGGTGTGTGGGGGTGAACAGAGAATAAACATGAAGGAGAATGATTATGCTGATTACTAAGGAGGAGGAAATGGATGGTGCTAAAAGATCCAGCCCCCCCCAACTTTCTCCCAGTGCCCACTCCTCAGACAGTCAGATTTTAGATTCAGATACAACACACTTTCAAGCCCTCTGCAGTCCCTTCACCCTTCAGCTCCCTCTGATACCCAACAGTCTCCCTGACTCCCACTTCCCTCTCCCTGAACCCCATCAGCTCACCTGCCCCTCCCTGACCTTCAGTACAGGTTCCCTGATTCCTCCCCAATTCCCTGCCCCTAACACTCAGTCACTTCTTAACCCCCAAGCTTCCGCCCTCCCCACACTGATGTGAACACAGCTAGAAATAACCAGGCAGGATGTGAGTGGGGTGCGGGGAGGTGGATTGGGAACACATGTTCTGGTGGGGAGACTTGAGCTGTGCTTGGTAAGGAAGCCCCTCTTCGCCTTAGACTTGGAGGTTAGAGTGTCAGAGTGCTTACACCCGCTCTAGTCTGAGCGGCCACCAGATGTCACTGTTAGCCCCTCCAAATCTCAGCTGCTGCCAAAGCTGTATGGCCAATGTCAAGAAGGAGAAGAAAACCTGGGTGAGTAACTTCAGCTGCTTCTAATATTATTTTCTCTTTCCTCCTTTCCCCCCACCCACTGCCTCTCTTCTCTTTCTCCTTCTCTCTCCTTTTACCATGCCCTTTCTCTCTCTTCTTGTCCATCTCTCCTTCCCTCCATGTCTCCGTCACCCTTCTCCTTTTCCACTCTCTCTCCCACTCCTTCAGGAATTAGAGAGGCCAGAAGTTTCGAACTTCCACATTGTTGTAGGAAAAATCCAGGAGATTCCATTTGGACTCAGTACCAACCCTGAGGTCCTGTCTCATTATAACATCACGAGCAATACCATCTCCATCTTTCGCATGGTATGTCTGCCTCTTGCCTCTGCCCCTTCTTCCCGCGTTGCTCAGGGCACTGAAAATAGTCCTGTAATGGTGAGATCCAGAACTGTTCCCCCTTCATCCCTGCCTGGGTATCAGATAACATGTTCAGGGCGATATGGACGAAGGTTTCTGCTAGCATGGAGAAGGCCAGACCAAAGGAGGAGGGATGGGGGCTCCTGGAGAACAATTCATTTTTGCATTTTGAGTAGGATCCTAACTGTTCAAGGGGTGAATTAAAACAGTGGTGGAAAAACCTTCAAAGGTGATTGGGTAGTGTTGAGCCAGTTTAGTTGGGGAACAGTTGGACTGTAGACACAGCTGGGAGATTTGGGTTTGAATCCCAGCTCCTTCCCTAACTCACTGTGTGGTACTGGGCAAATCACACATCTCTCTGTGCTGCTGTTTCCCTATCTATAAAGTGGAGATAATAAGAGTTAACTAGCTACCTACCTCACAAAGGACTGTGTCTACACGTGCCTATTTCCCACTATTACTAATTCCGGTGCAGTTTCATTGGAGGTAGCAATGGCAGGAGATCCAGTAAGGATATGGCACCAGCATTTTTACTATTGTATTATCTAGCCCTGGTCAGAACAAGTGTAGTAGATGACATGGTAGTAAAAATGCAACAGTGGCAGCCACTGGTGCCTTCTGTTTCCTACAGCTCCCGCTGTTTCTACCACTGGTGGAGCTCCACCGGGGTTAGCAGTGGTGGAAAGAATTAGGAGAAAAGGCTAGTGGAGACAAGGCCAGGTATGCTGTGATGATAAATTAGTGAATGTTTGTACAGTGCTTTGAACATATAAGTTTATTAGTGTTGTGCTTAGATGTTGCCTTGGTGTCCTATAAATATCTAAGATGGATAGTGTTATTGTATAAACATTGTTCATGTTCACTAGTAAAGAATGTCCTGATCTGAGGCATCTTTAGAAAGGCCCTGATTCTGGGGTTCCCTGCTGTCCCTGTACACCAGCTCTGCCAGTATATAGGGGCCTCAGGGCTGGCAGATTTTCTCGCTCAGGAATGCCTGTGGCATATGGGAGTTCCCTGTGGTATCCATCCCCTTGAAGTCCCTGATGTAGGGGCATGACAGCAAAGTGGCTGGGGGAAAGAGCAAGGCATATTTGGGGCAGGCAGGAATGTGGCCAGAGTACAGTTTGCTCTGGCTATTCTGGGCTGCTTTAATAGCCCATAGAGGGCTCTTTAAGAAGAGCATAAATTAGAGATGCCCCAGGGACTATTCCTGTCCCCATCTGGCCTCAGAATTCAGGAGGTGCAAAGATGGTGTAAGCCACTTTCGTCTTCTCTGCCTGCTCTAATCACTTCCTGAGCTGAGCTCAGGGGTTTTATGGATAGTCTAATTCAGGGGTCGGCAACCTTTCAGAAGTGCTGTGCCGAGTCTTAATTTATTCACTCTCATTTAAGGTTTCGGGTGCCAGTAATACATTTTAACATTTTTAGAAGATCTCTTTCTATAAATCTATAATATATAACTAAACTATTGTTGTATGTAAAGTAAATAAGGTTTTTAAAATGTTTAAGAAGCTTCATTTAAAATTAAATTAAAATGCAGAGCTTCCCAGACCAGTGGCCAGGACCCAGGCAGTGTGAGTGCCACTGAAAATCAGCTCGCGTGCCGCATTCGGCACACATGCCATAGGTTGCCTACCCCTGGTCTAATTCATATAATGTAGCTAGCCTCTCCCTTCTGTGTAAAAGAGAATGAGTTAATATCACATAAGACCTAGCAGTTGACACTGGATTTACTGTCAGCAGGTGCTACAAACTGAAACAACACTTATTTCTACTATGGGCTCTTAGTCATAATAATTTTCTTCCGAAGATATTTAAGGATCTTTTGTTTTTGCAATGTGGGAGAGATTAAGGATAATTAAGGTGGGAGGATAGAGGAAATTGCATAACATTTGAAACAATTCACATTAAATACAATCTTCCCAATTCATGCTTCTTCCACTTTTGCAACTGAAACATCATTTAATGGAAGAAGAAAAAACAACAACAGATCGAATCCCCAAACCAGAATTAATTTTGACTGGCCATTTGCTTGTAAAATTTCCCCTCACAAAAATAAGTTTAAATTAGATTTTTTTTTCTGAATAAGTGTGTAGGAGTAGGATCAGATCTTTCCTAAAAAAGCAATTGGAACAGGAACTTGGAATAAAATATTCATTGGAGGAAGGAATGGAAAGGCAGGCAGACAGATCAAAAGGACAGCAATTAATCAAAGACATAAAATAATGTTCCTTTATTTTTGCATCGCACGGAAACACCATAAAGGGTACCAAACTTAAACCACAGTGACTATACTCCTGGGCCAGATCCTCAGCTGGTATAAATTGGTGTTGCTTTGTTGAAGTCAGTAGAGCTATGCTGATCTTTGCCAGCTGAGGATCTGGCTTGATCAACGGAAAAAGGACATAATTAATCGAGGTAGGGCGTGACAGAGCCATTTGGGTCTGAGCTAAACTGTTAAATGCAACACTTTTTTTTTTAAGAGATGCAGCCTTTGCATAATCCAAGAGTATATCTGAATATGATTTCTCAGGAATGGGAATCAATAGGTTGCAATCCAAAGCCCATTGAAGTAAATGGGAGCCTTTGCCTTTGGTGTTGATAGACTTTGGATCAGCCCCAAGGGCCTGTTTGATTTTACTTGCACTGGTTTTGCATTGCACTAGTAGGACTCCACTGATTTCAGTGGCATTACCCTTGATTTACATCAGTGTAAGTGAGAGAAGAATCATCCCCTATGATTTCAGGAGCAACTAGTTCAGTGGCTTAAAGCAGTGTAGGGACACATTGGATCTTAAAGACACAGTGACAGTGATCATGGGATGGAAAAAAGGGTTGCATGCCTGCACACCTCTGGAAAAGCTAACATACATTCAGAGGGTGAGCAGACATATTTAATAAAATATGGGACATCTATGTGGACACAAGTTCCATGAGCCTAGCACAGCATGTTTGGAAAAGGCAATTAAATCCCAAAGGAATCAGCTGTACTCTACTGTACTATAACTCAACAGCCCAATCCCTTGATTTAGCCGTCTCCTGTAATGTAACTGCATGTGGAGCTGTTATACTTTGGGGGTTAGCTGTTGTTTGATGTTTTCCCTTTCCCCCTGTTTATGGGGAAGAGAGCAGAAGAGACTCTCAATAAAACAGCTTCCAGATACTGATGAGGGGGAGGAAAGGAGGAATGGGATGGGATTGTTCCCTAAAGATGGTCTTTGCAAGGCCTGATTTTATCTCAGCTGTACTGGAAAAATTCCTCTCTTTATTGGAGAGATTTCCTGCTTGCACAATGTTTCCAGGAAATCCACACAGGCCTATGCCAGTGTTTATTACTTTTAGAAAGACTGAAATAAGCAGATGAACTTTTTTAAAGGAGAGGGCGAGAGCGGTGGAGGGAGTTGGGTTTGTTTAATGCTGTCTCCCCAGAAGGCCTAGGAGAGATTGTCAGCTAATCCCCCCTGGCTCCAGTGGAGTTTGAGTTGACGATACAGGGATGTCTGGCACCCTTAGTGTTTCCTACTATTTCATGAGTTTGTCCTGTCGTGGGGAGCTTGAGGAAGAGACTGGGAGAAAGAGCAAGATGGCAGATTTATAGGCCCAATGGTCCCCAAGAGAGTTTCAGGTGGTGAAAGGTGTGTGTGTAAAGGCATTCACAGGTGTCTATGTGCACTGGAGCATTGGTGTGTCTGCCCATGCCTCTGGACAGAGGGCAGAGAAGGGGTACTGAATGGAGAACAGCAGTGATTTAAGGCTTCCTTCCAACATCATAGGTGGACCACAAACGTCAAGATTTGGAACTCACCGATGGCAAAAAAATTGATGCCACCAAGATGAGCCGTTTCATTCAGATCAATGAGCTGCGAATGGTGACAGAGTACAACCCTGTGGTAACTAAGGATCCCCATAACCCCCTCCCCCACCCCTGCCTTCTCTTAGGCTCTGTCTAGTTGGCTGGTGTTTCATTTTGGGGGATGATAGGGTCCTGCCTGGCAGCGACTGTTGGTGGGCAAAGAGCAGAGTGCAGCAAGGAGCCATGCCGGTGTCTGTGCCACACACCTCTACCACTGCCTCTCATTCCTGTCGGGCAATGCCCCCTTGTATTCACAGGAGCAAAGGGATCACCAGACTGAATCAGACCTGTGGTCCATCTAAACCAGTATGCTGTCTCCAAAAGTGGACAGTAGCAGCTGCTTCAGAGAAGGCTCAAGAAACCCTGCAGAGGATTTCCCATAGGGGGAATTTCTTCCTAACCCTGATCTATTCGTAGTTGGCTTAAGCCAGGGGTTCTCAAACTGGGGGTTGGGACCCCTCAGGGGGTCGCGAAGTTATTACATGTGGGGTTGCGAGCTGTCAGCCTCCACCCCAACCCCCGCTTTGCCTCCAGCATTTATAATAGTGTTAAATATATAAACAAGTGTTTTTAATGTATAAGGGGGGGTCACACTCAGAGGCTGTGTGAAAGGGGTCAGCAGTACAAAAGTCTGAGAACCCCTGGCTTAAGCCCTGAGGCATGAAGGCTTCTATCCCTTGTCAAACAGCCACATACAATCTAATGTAGCTGTGGATATTCTCATTATCCGTATAAATGTCGAGCCCTTTCTTGAATCCTACTAAGCTCTTGGCCTCAAAGGTATCCTGTGGCGGTGAGTTCTGCCAACTAATTATCTATTATTTGAGTCCTGCCCCCATCTCACAGCTCTGCAAAAGCACTTCAGTCCTGACCGGCAGCATTATTCCTTCGATTCAATCCCCAGCCCCTCTTCCTGCCTCCCCCTCTCAAACTACTTAGCCCACCCATCTCAAGTCTGACTTGGAGCACCCATGTTGTTTCATTCGTTAGGCCACAGCACAGCTCTAGTTGTGCACCACAGTCCTGACCTGGCCGGCCTCCTGCTGGCCCAGTCCTGGGACCCACCCAGCTCTGCTAATATACCTGCCTTTCTTTAGTTTAATATTTATTCTAGGCTCACAAATGTTTAAATAAACTAGTTTCTTTTAAGTATATTATAGGCCCCAGCAATATTAGGCCACGTGGGTCAAAGCAAGCCCTGCAGAACTCCCTACCTTCCATTCTTTGGACCCTCACAGCTTCCCCCAGACACCTGAACCCTGGCTTGCTGCAACACCTCCTGCTTTCCCAGGCCTGTGCCCTCTCAAGCAGCACTTCCAATGCACCTCAGTCCTGACTCACCTCACCTCCTGCTTCTCCAGGCCTGTCCATTCCCACAGGGTCTTCCAGCACTCCTCACTCTTGACTTGCAGCCCCCTGCTATTCCAGTCCTGACCTCTCCCACCCCCAAGCCACATTATGCAGAGGTGTTACGGGGGTGGATGAAAGTCCACTAGCAATTAGGCTAAGGTGAAACTCCTGGTACTTAGGCCCTCCCACACTACCTGAGACCTGGTGCTCCCTGATGGAAGGCGGTTACAGAAATGCACTCCCTGACCCCGTCCCTGTTAGTTGGCTCACTCTTTCCTCTCCTTCATAGAAATGCTGGCAGGCATTTCCACAGGCTGCCTCTGTGGTCTGGAGTGGCACATGGGGAGGCAGCGGGTCAGAGGCAGCCTGGCCAGACTTCTGTTTGATTTGAGGGAGCGGCTGCGGCACTTCAGGAAATGGGTGGGGGGAAAAGTCAGATGACAATTTGCCCACCAACCGGAGACTGTGCAAAAACACCATTGGCAGTGCCAGCCCAGAGTGTCTTCACAGAGGGCCAGTGTGTGCTGCCTGCTTTCCCCCTTCCCTGGGGGGTGGGTTGTGTCCAACCCATTTCTTCCTGAAGAGCTGCAGATGGAGACTTAACCCTCTGCACTCCCAGCTGCCCAGCTCACACGTTGCTTAGTCCACAGTTTCTATTTTAAGACGCATCCCCACCACTCACAGCTAATGTTAAAGAAAGGAAACGAGGTGCCGGAGAAGCCTTCCTGGTTAACTCCATGAACTCCCCAAGTTCCTTACTCCCATCCCCTCCAGATCCCAGTCCCGAGTCCCCTGCAACCCCTAGTTCCCTGTGGTTCCTGTTACCCAGGCACCTCAAGAGCTCCCAATTCCAGATTTTTGCCCCTCTGGGCTTCAGCTTGCTGTCCCCAGACTCTGCCTCCCTGCCTTCTCCCTGAACATTGTGTCTTCCCTCCAAGCCTCAGCCCCAGGGTCTTCAGACCCCTGGCTCGGGTGTCCCCCAAAGCATGACTTTAGGAGCCTTCAGGGACCCAGCTTCAGTTCCTCCAGAGTTTGACTTCAATCTGAGAACATGGCCTGAGCAGTGATTTGTAGAGAGGGACTTCAGCTGTGCCATTGGGATTTAGGACTCCAATAATGCAGAAGATTTACTATTCCTAATCGCTGTGTCTGTTTGTTGGTGTCACGTTTGTCTTTGGCAGACGGCAATAGGTCTGTTCAACAGTACAGTACAGACCCACCTCCTCCTCTTCACAGACAAGACCTCCCAGGAGCATACGGAGCGAGTACGGAGGTACCGGGAGGCAGCGGAACTCTTCCGAGGAAAGGTGAGGCCAAAAGGAGGGGAGGAGAAGCCATAAGAGAGGATTATTTGAGAGGGAAGAACAGTGACTTCCCCCAGGGGGAGGGAGGAAGACACCCCACATGCCCAGGGAGAACAGAAGCCAGGTGAGTGGGGAAGAGGAGAAGCAAGTGGAGATAGGTGATAGTTCAAGAGAAAAGGAGCCGATCTGCTCACCCCTCTCCGGTTCATGATCTAACAGGGAAGGTGCCCAATACACACTGCCTCTCTAAAATCTGCCCTGTGGTTTCAGCTGGATATTGTGCTCTTCATTGCGTCTCGTCCTAAATAGCTGGCATGTTTTGTTGTGAGATGACAAACAGCTGCTGCCTTTCATCTCAGCAATGGTTACATTCCACTGGTGTGCCAAGTGATCTCTGGCTATACAGCTGGAACTCCCTTTTGGATGCTGAAAAGTGCTATTGAAATGGCCAGACAGCATGAATGCCACAACGATTCTTTAGCCCTCCATAGTTCCCAGGTAAAAAAGACCTGTGAATTTGCTGTTTGAAGGGATTTGCAGGTGGGTCCCCTGGGGGTGAAGAACAGATTTCCCACTTTGGGGACTCCATAGACAGATTTCCCCCGCCTCCCCACTGCCAACTGCCCTCCCTGACTGTAGACAAGCACTCCCAAAATACCCACCCTCCCAGGGTTGGTTCTCAGCTCGCAGTTGGGCTGGACAGGAGCGCATGGGGACGGAACTAGTTAGGAGGCAGACCTGGCAGCAATAGGGAGTCCTGGGCGTGGTACACAAATTGAGGGAAGAAACCAACAGTGGGGAAGGGGGTTGAGCTGAAGCCCTTTGGAAGGGGTTTTTGTGGGAGGGTCTGGAAGCTGGTAAGAATTGGGGCTGTTGCGTTAGAGCACAGGGATGGATCAGCTGCTGGCAGAGGGCTGAAGCACCTATTAGTGGGGGAGAGGGTGAGTTGAAGAGCAAATATACTAATCCTCAATGTTTTAAGGGTTAAGCTCTAGTCATAAAGGCATCCCTTGCAGTTACTTTACATAGACCTCAAACAACCGCCCCCCCCCCCGCCCAACTTGTTTTCCATTGAATCCCCTCCTGTATGTCTACATTTGTTTAGCAGTGAGACACTCACTGAATACTACTGTGCAGTAGGTGTGGTCTCACCAGTGTCCTGTAACGAGAGACTGTTACCTCTTTCCTCAATTATATGATGTCTCTTTATATGCAGCTCCAAACTGCATGGCCCTAACACTGATCCCTGCAGCACGCCCCTAGACATCTCTTCTAATTCAGCGCACTGCTCTTTACCATCATTAGCCTTGGAATGGGGTCCCACAGCCAGTTTTCCATTCATGTGACATGCCCAGCTCCAAGCTAATATAAATTCACTTTCCAAGCAAGACTTCACAAGGCACTTTTCCAAATGGTGTTCTGAGATCCAGATAGTTTATAAATTATTAGCCAGCCAAGTCCTGACATCCTCACTCAGTTTTTAGTTAGTTTTGACTTAGGCAGGACTCAATGGGAGTTTACCTGAGTGAAAAGAGAGGGAAGATTTCAGGAGCTGGCCCATTATTTATTGTTGTTATTGTTATTTTATGTATGTAGCGCCAGGGATGTACATAATTCTGCATAACACTAGGACTGTGCCAGACCAATACCAAGTTCCCTGCCCCAAAAGATGGTGACTTGGCTGACATGCCCACAAAAAGGCCTGAGAGCGAGTAAGAACCGCTGCTTACATCCCTACTGGGGCTACCTGGGCTTTGGGTCTGGGCACAAAGGAGTAAGCAGAGCAGATGAACAAGGAGTGGTGGTGGATTGGATGGGAGCATGAGTGGAGCCTTGGTTCCACCCCTTACCTGTTTTCCAGAGAAACTGAGCCAGCATGGGGTGGGTGGGGGGGGGGAGGGGAGAGTGTAAGTTATTTATTATTGCTACAGGCCAGCAGTAAATTACAAGCCCTGAGTAGCAAGCAGGGAGTAGGGAAGGAACTGTGACTTGGAGGGGTATCTGAAGTCACAATGGACCCCTAAGAACACAAGCTGGAACAAAACAAAACAAACAGAACAATCCCAGAGAAATAAAACAGACCTCAGCAGAACACAGACCAAACCCAATTTAAGCAGAGCAGTGACTGGCTCCCTCAAGGGTGTGGGAGCTTTGGATATGTTCGCTGGGAAGCTGTTCCAGACATATGGGTGGGACAAAAAATGGCAGAAAATGGGAACCTTCTAACAATTTTAAATGAAGCTCAGGAGGAAGAAAGGGAGGAAGAAGGGGTGGTGGTAATATAGGCAGGGGCTGAAGGGGAAGAGGGAAAGCATAACTTTGATGTAGAAGTAAACAGGAACCCAAGAAAGGGTATCAAGAAGAGAGATATGATAAAAATGGCTGAAAAAACTTGTTCCACTGGCAGCATTTTGAATGGATTAAAGCAGGAAGAGATGGGAGGTCAGACAGAAGGAGGTTGCAGTAATCCATGAGAGCACTAACTAGGGCATAGGTGATTGTCTTATCAGTTTGGGAAAGAGGAAGGGAGGAATTTTAGCTGGGTGCACAAGAAGTCATGGCAGGTTTTGATGAGATCCTGGCTCAGAGGAGAGAGAAGAGTCTGTCCGGTCTATCTGATCTCATTTATCTACCACTTTCTAACATGTCCCATCACTATGATACTGGACTGCTGATGGGGAATGAAGATGACTCCAAGGCTGTGAGCCTTGATAATGGGAAGGCTGCTGCTGATGTCAACAGTATTAAAGAAGAGAGAGGGAAGAGAAAGCTTGGGAGTGAGGACAGATGATCTCCGTTACCTTGCACCTGGTGTAGTTATTTATTCCTGTGCAATGTCAGAGTATGATAGATAAGGAGTGGCCAATGTGGCTTCATGAATGACTGCTCAAAAGCCTTGGGTTAGATTAGTTTGGCTGGAAATGGAAAAAGAGGGAGCAAATCAAAAAAGAATACACAGTCATGTAAGGGTACTGGGGAGGAAAGGGCAGCAAAAAATCAAAAGGAGTTAATGCTAGTCAGAAGGGTTAAGAGTAAGAAGGAAGGGGTTCTACAAATGTATTAGGGAAAAGTACTAGGGAGAAAGTAGGCCCATTAGGCCCTAATTCGACCAAGCATCCTTATTCAGCAAAGCACTTAAGCACGTTTACCTTTTATCGCCTGCTTAAATCCTATTGACTTTGGTGTGACTTAAACACATGCTTAAAGTTCAGCCTGCATTTAAGAGCTTTAGGAGCACAACCTTCCTGAAGAGAGGGATGAAGTTAATCATGACTCAGAAATTGCTGAGACACTGAACTTTCTTTTGAAAATCTGTCTTAAATGAAAATCATATAGCAAGAAGTTTGAACAATGAATATGGAAAGAAGACCCAGTAAAAATAACTTTTGATAGAGAACAGGTAATGGAATATTTGGAAGTGTGAAGATATACAATGCCATGGTAGGAGTGGAGATTTCTAGTGGGATACTGTGTTAACTCTGGCCAGATTAGCATCTTCATTCATGATCTGAAAGCGGAAATAAACAGCATATAATGAGGTTTCTGAAGGATACTAAATTGGAAGAAGTTGCAAACACTAGTCAGGACAGATGGGCAGGAAACATGGGCAGAAAATAATAAAGGATTTGATCCTAGCACATCTGGAGAAAAGTAATCCATAGTAGCATTTGTGGACAATGGAAGGGAGAATTCTGGAAAGCAATAACTTTGAATGAGAAGTAGAGGTGCTAGCTGACAGCAAATTGGACATGATTTTCCAAAACGGCCAGTAGAAACCTTGGCTGCACATGCAAAGACATCATATAATGAAGCAGGGAAGCCATAGTCTCTCTGCCCATTGAAGCCAATGGGACCCTTTGTGGAGTAAGGTTCTTCTGACTATAAGGGTGGCAGAACTGGGCCTTATATGACTGGTGCCCAGGGCCGGCTCCAGGCACCAGCGGAGGAAGGACGTGCCTGGGGCGGCATTCCGTCCATTCTTGGGGCGGCACAGTCTGGGCGGCTTTTTTTTTTTTTTTTTGCTTCAGCAGTTTGGGCGGCAGTCCGAGCAGCCTTTTTTTTTCCGCTTGGGGTGGCAAAAATGGTAGAGCTGGCCCTGCTGGTGCCACTGCAGCTGGAATTTGATGTTGATTTCTGGGCACCACATTACCAGAAGGAGAGAGACACTGAAGGGAATTCAGAGACAAGTAACAAAAATCAGGGATCCGGAGGAAATTATCAATGAGGAAAGATTAAAAGGGCTAACCATGTGTAAGTCAGCTCAGAGACAACAAAGGTGGGGGAGGAATACACATTCATGATGACAGCGTACAAATGTTTGTAATGTACAAACATGAGATCACATGAGGTACAACAGTGCTATTATCCCCATTTTACAGATGGGGAGATGAGGCACAAAGAGGCTAAAGCCCAAATCCTCAAAAGTACATCGGCACCTAACTTTTACTATCTTTTACTATCTCTGGTGACTTGCCCAAGATCACAGAGGACACCTGTGTCAGAGCAGGGAAGTGAACATGGGTGTTCAAAGTCCTTGGTCAGTACCCCAACAACTGGACCCTCCTTCCTTTTAAAACTAGGAATGTGTTAAATGAATGTTGTGTTTTATTCACCTCATAAATGGTCTGTGAATAGATTGCAAAATTCTTGGATTTATTTTTTATTCACAATTATCAGTGAATAAATCTTAGTCTGTGATTGGTGGCAAAGGATTTGTTGTAAATATTCATATTTTGCACTGTGGTGGTTAGTCACATTAGTAATTCAGTCAGAGAACCATCACTGTTAAGGGTATCAGATTTTAGTCCCTCTGTAGCACTGCATCAACACCTGTTGTCATCCACCACTGCCGACTGAGCCTGCCAGCTAAGGAAGAAAGGAGATCCTGTATTCCATTGCTGATGTCCAGACAGTCCAGGAAGAAGATCTTGCCATCAACCAGAATGACTAGAGAAGGAAGAGAAGAAGACCCTGGTGCTGACTAGACCTACCAGAGGCTGAAGAGGACACCACTGACTGGAAGAGAAGGAGCCACTCAGCCATCACTGCCAGCATGTGAGAAACATTCCTGTCATCTCCAATGTGAGGTCCTTTCTTGTTCAATTGAGAGGAAATTCAAGCCTCATCTGGGGAACCCATTTGGGGGTTGGCTGGGATCCCTCAGTGGAGAGGGCCTGAAGTGCCCCCCACCCAATGGAGACAGTCTGAGGCAGTACCTTGAATTGCTTTGGGCGGATACCTGATACAGCTGCTGGGTTATTGTTCCAGTACATATTTCTTTTTGCTTTAGAGTGGAATCTGAAGATTGTAAAATGCTGGAAGAGGAAGCCAGATTTTCAACCAGTGATAAGTCACCAGAGAAAAGAGAGGAGGTGTGTTACTTATCCACAAACCTGGAAAAGCACTTTTGAGTGGTGACAGAGAGCAGACAGGGCAAGGATATACCTTCTATATGAAATTTAATGGTGATTTTACCATTAATCATTGAGAAAGCCATTAGGTGTCAACCCCATGTCAATTTGGAGAAGCACTGCCAAAACGTCAAGCAGGTGACAGTGTCAGATTTTTCATCACCAAACCAAGTGAACATAAATGTCTTAGAGGCAGAATGGTTTTTTTTCCATGTTAGGTGAATACAATATGCCATTTACAGCTGGAGAATGACTGGTGAAGTTCATAAAGAAATACTGCGTGGATGCAGATGTTCTCAAAAAGATGACACATGGAGCAACAAAGGATATCCCCACTGCAAGGGATAAGGTTGGAGTGTGGTACCAAAGTGATGTGGTGGCTGTTGGTCAGAATGTCTCTTTTGGTGTGTGCATGGATCAGAATACAGACCTGGGACATGAGACCCTGCTGGTTATCCTTGTGGGATTCTTGTATGAAAACAAAGGCTTCAATGTCCTTTATTTCCTAGACATGATACACTGTACGTCAGGAACAGGAACAGGCACATCTGACTATCTAATGGGAACACTTCAGAAGTTTAGCATACCCATCTACAACTCTTTTATCTTTCTCATCAGAATCTATGGCTCTATGACTGGGAAACACAACTCTGTGTTATTCATGGCTAAAAGAAGCAAATCCAAATATTGTAAATATGGGCTGCAGATACCTCAATTGGCAGCTAGCTGTAGCAAAGCTTTTTCACTGTCTGCTGAAGAGCTGATGACTGATTTTGGTCTTGTCATTTTGCTCCAAATTACCAGAGCCAACACAAGCTGAAAGAATTTGCCCTCTTTGCCAATGAAATCCCACTCATAATCATTAAACCATGTTCCCATCAGGGAGCTGAAATTCCACAAAGTAATCAGTCAAACACTGCATAAACGGCCTGCCCTCTTTTCCTATTTTCTTTTTTAGCGAAAAGACCAGCAAAAGTGGAGTTTACCCTTACAGGACCATATACAACTAATCTTCATCTTCCTCAACTATGCACTGGATCCACCTCTGCATTTAATACCAGCTATCCAAGTACAGATACCCAACCGAACTGGTGACACTGCATGGGGATATCCACAGGCTTCTTCAGCAGTTTGCTGGAAAACTGAAACATGCTGCTACTCGACAGCATAATGCTCTATAGGAGAATGATCGTTCAGTTTTGGATGACTCTAACAACATATTTTCCCAGCAGTGATTTCAAAGTTGGACATCATGTGAAAAAGCACTTGAAAGAGAGTGAGGAGATGGATTTTTATGGACACAGACTGATGTTTTAAATGGCTGCCTTGTGCAAATGCTGAGGAATGTTTTCCCTGAGGATCACTTGTTGAAAAATGCAAGGGCAGTTTCAGATCTAGGGGCCCTGGTAACAGATTTGGCTTGATGCCTGGGTGTCTGTAATTTCTGAAAAGACTGTGACCAATTATTGGATGATTTAACAGCATATCAGTTTGAGGTTATTGACAAATTCACTGGACCAGTGAGTGGATCACTTTCCTGTATGTCAAAATACTGGAGGGAACTGCTGAAGTAGCTATGTGCATCTGAAAGACTGCCTCATTTCAAAAGACATCTCATCATTTGCTTTGCCTCCTCCATTCAAATGGTGACCCTGAAAGTGGTTTCAGTATGGTTAGAATAGTGAAAACTCAGCTTTGCCAGTCCACAAAGATAGAGGTGTAAGGAGTTAAGTGTAAAAGACAAGTTCTTCCCATGCAACATAAGTTGGTCTCATTTGAACAGATATTTCTGTAGTTATTGCACAAGTGGGTGGCACAGTTGCCAACTTTCACATGGTAAATAAGCACCCCGATTTTCACAATAAGCCAAAAATCAAGCCAATCCCATTGCAAAACAAGGCCAAAACAAGCCAGTCCCTAAGAGCCCCAACACTCTATGTGACTAGATCCCCCCAGCGTGCAGTCTGGGACTATGATGGGCCCACTTTGCACCCCTGACTCTCTCCCCCCCCCTTGCCCCTGCTTGCCCCCCCTTACCCTCCCTTGCCCCTGCTTGCCGGGAGCCGATCAAAAAAAAAGAAGCAACAAGCTACAACAAGCAACAAGTTACAAGCCCAACAAGCAACAAGTTACAAGCCAAAAACTAGCCAACAAGCAACTCACAAGCCAATTAAGCCAAAACCAAGCCCAATTTCTGCATTTTTTTCGCGGGTTTGGCATGTCTGGTGTGTGGAAACACACTGGACGCGATTGCAAAACTGCTTCCTTTGATTCACACAGTGAGAAAACAATCTTGAAAACACATTTTATGATAATAATAATAATAATTAATAATAAATACGATGCGTCAGCTATGTTGCAGCACTCAACAAAACACAGCCATTACATATTTTGGCCATTTGTGTCAATAGTGATAACTTGTCTCACACATAGGCAGGTTTGAAAGTTGAGAGGTGTTCAGGGAATGGAAGCATAACAATACATGAGTTATATACTATAGCTAACCAGCAGAGCATTATTTTTGAGTTTTATAATTGACTATACAGCTGGTATAAACTGGTATTCATTTCAATGGAGCTGTGCTAATTTATACCAGCTGAGGGTTTGGCCCACAATTTGAAATTAGCTTTTGAGTGCCTAGTTGAGCTAAAAAACGCACTTTTCAAGAGTAGTCAGGCTAGTAAAGCTTGAATGCTCAAACGTTTATAGAAAGCAAACATGAAAACACCAAGGCCAAAGAGGATTTATTACATGCAGTATCATAGACATTGTGACGGGTCTAAGTGCCATAAATCTGGTGTAGAGCACAGACTGTACGCTAGCACCGGGTTTGTCTTGAAGTTGTATTGCTGCCATCAGTCCGCTCCATGCAGGGCTGGATAAAGAGGCAAGATGGTTGTTGTTTCTGTGGCAACTGGAGGAAAAGCTACATTCTCTGAGACACAGGCAGGATTGTAGTAGCCCTCTCAAGCCCTGGAGGGGCAGGAGTGTGTCTGTAGAGGTCTAGTATCTACAGTTCATTACAATGGTATCCTTGTGATCATGTGTGGCTGCTGTCCCGCAGGGTCTCTAGTTTGCTCTCTCTCCAATGCAGATTCTTTTTGTCCTGGTGGACAGCAATGTGAAGGGCAATGAACGTGTGATGTCATTCTTCAACCTGAAGAAGTCCCAGCTGCCAGCTCTGGCTATATTCCACACGCCAGATGAGGAGCAGGATGTGCTGCCCCTGGGTGAGGTCACAGTGGAGCATGTGCAAGACTTCTGCAATGGCTTCTTCGAGAGAAAGCAAAGGGTGAGTATACAGTGTGTGGGAGAGCATTGCTGCTCACATGCTTCTGAGCAGGACAATCTTAGCTCTCTGCAACCTCTCCTGTGTCATTTCTTCCACTGCTCTTGGGCATCAGATCTCAGCGATAGTACAGCTGACTGGGTTTGGAGAGCCCCTGTCTGCCCCAACTTTTACCTTTTAGCCTAGAGCAATAAGGTGTCCTGTTCCCTGACTTCAGGACTGGTGTGAGAGTCTCATTTAAAGAAGCCACTTCCCTTCCTGAGAGCAGTGCCTGGGGAGATGGAGAGTAGGGCTGCATCAAGATGCAGGGATTAGGAGCAGGGGTGAATGTGTTTGGACCCTGAATATAGCTATAAGGGGATCAGGGAGACAGAGGGTGGTTTTAGAATGAAAATTCACCAAGAACCTTTCAGATCAGAGGACTCAAAGTTGGGCCAAATCTACCTGAGATTAATCACCACCCCTTTTCAGAGGGAGGGGAAAATTAACCTCCATTTTCATTCAGTCCTGAGCTTCTATTGCTTTTATAATGGTTTAGCTTGCTGTACTAAGAGCCCTTGTGTGCCAGAGGCCCCATGGCCTGTGATGCCCCCTGAAAGTAACTCAGGGGCTACTGAAATGGGATGGGAACAACACAGGCTGTTGAAGCAGGAATTTAAATATTCTTCCCCCTTAATCTCCATGCGGAAAACCATGATGGTATCAACCCAGCTTTCCTGCCCCTACTGTATTTTAGAAAGAAGATCCCAGCCCAGAGGAGAAGACAGAGCTCTGACTCCCATCTCAATCACCAGATAAAACACTGTGGCTCTGCCCAGTGCCACCTGCACTCCGTATAAGAAGAGTTCACTGTGCCCAACATCTCTGGAGGCCCTGAGACAATAGGAATATGAGGCCAAGTCAACCATGATCTACCCTTCTCCATTCCACATACATATACATATATGCTCTTTCTCCTCTCTAGATATCTCTCTCTCCTTCTCACTTGCCAGTTCCACCCCCTCTCATCTTAATACTCCAGGAGCCATGGCACTGTACTGCATTGGTTCTTCTGGGCTCCCACTGCCTGTTGCCATATATGAGAGCAAGAGGCAATATGATGAAACTGCAGTGTCAAAAATATGCCTTGCAGAAAGTTTATGCAGAGATTGGCAGGTCTGTTTCCCTGATGACTCTGTCTCTGCCTCCTTAATACCTGGTTCTTCCCCGCGCCCCCTCCCCGCCCTCCCCAGTCTGGCACTGGTACCATGTTGGGATTCCCTTACACATCTCTCTGGGTCTAGGAGCTCATTTGTTACCTGAGGTCACATGACCTATAACATTACGTTTTACTAAATAAAGCAGAAAGTGAATTCCCTGAATTTGTGTGATTATTTTTTCTTAATTTAAGTAATAAGCCTAATTATTTTTTTCTTAATTTAAGTAATAAGCCTAAATATCTCTAAAAGAGTAGGTCCAAGTCTCTCTTTTGGCTGAATTTAAATAACCTTGCTGTATCTAACTAGTCAGATTACTCAGTAAATAATGTTCCTCAACCTATATTGGGAGTGCCCTATGTTTGACTTAGATATTTCTGTTTTACTGTTAGACTGAGGGCTTCTATATGGAGGTCTAGGGCTGGAATTGCACTTGGTACTACAGTGATGGGATTGACGTATGTTGGCACAGCTGCCAGTGAGTGCAGAATTGGAAAAGCAAGAAGTGCTGCTAGTTTGGATTAAGGTACATAGGCAGAACTGTGTGGGAACCAAAGACTATAATGGAATGAAGTGCTGCGGGTGGTGGGTTTCTGAGGAATGGAATATTAAGAAGTGCTGTGGGTCAGGTATACCACTAGTTGGAAATTTCTGAGTGAAACTTCTTATCACTGGGAAATGCTGAATTATCAAAACCTAATCTTTTTCTGGGCAAGGGTCAGCTTTAGCTACATTTTTCACTTGAAAAAATGTTGGAAAAAAACCTGGCAAAATGTTTTGTTTTGACAATTTTTTAAATGAAAAGTTTTGTTTCTCTGGTTTGAAATGACTTTTGGTTTTGAAATTTAAACTGATTATAGTAAAATAAAAAAAAATTAAAATGGTCTAAGTTGAGCTGAACCATTTTTAAACTTCATCCTAGTTTGGGACAGAAGATTGTTTTGATATCCCAAATATTTCCAAAGGATGGAAAATCATTTCCTTCCTACCTCTAGTCAGGACTGAGAAGACTGAGTTGTCAGTAGAGGAGGTTTCAGAACAAACTGGTAAATTAAACAGTAACAAGTCACCAGGACCAGATGGGGATTCACCCAAGAGTTCTGAAGGAAATCAAATATGAAATTCCAGAACTACTAACTGTGGCATATGTAACCTATTGCTTAAATCATCCTCTGTACTAGATGACTGGAGGATAGCTTATGTAACGCTGATTTTTTAAAAAGGCTCCAGAGGCAAACCTGGCAATTATAGGCCAGCAAGCCTAACTTCAGTATCTGGTAAACTGATTAAAATTATAGTAAAGAACAAAATTCTCAGACACATAGATGAACACGATATGTTGGGGAAAAGTCAACAAGGATTTTGTAAAGGGAAATCATGCCTCACCAATCTATTAGAATTTTTGAGGGTGTCGACAAGCATGTGGCCAAATGTGATCCAGTGGATCTAGTGTATTTGGGCTTTCAGAAACCTTTGACAAGGACCCTCACCAAAGACTCTTAAGCAAAATAAGCAGCCATGGGAAAAGAGAGAAATTTCTCATGGATCAAAACCTGACAGGAAACAAAGGGTAGGAATAAATGCTGAGTTTTCACAGTAGAGAGAGGTAAATAGCGGGGTTCTAACAGTGAGGGGCGCCTCGGCCACAGCAGGTCCAGGGTTGAGTTGGGACCGGGAGAGGGGTGCCCCTGGTCCGAGGCCCTCCTCCCCAAGCCTGAACCCAGGCCCGGACCTGCCGCGGCCGGAGAGGGGCGGCCCAAACCCAGCCCTGGCCTGGATCTGCTGTGGCCATGGTGGGGGCGCCCCTCCTCCAGCCCCAAATTAGCCCCAAACCTGCCATGGCTGGGGTGCCCTTCCCCCGGGCCGGACTTACTGCAGCCAGGGCACTCCTCCCCCGGCCTGAACCCAGCCCCGGACCTACAGCGGCAGGGAGAGGTGCCTCTCCCCACCAGCCCAGGTGCTGCTGCAGGGAGAGAGAGCTGGGGGGAGTCCTCTCTCCCCGCCTTAGACACGGAGCACCCTCCTGCACCGCAAACCCCTCATCCTTGGCCCCACCCCAGAGCCTGCACCCCCAGCCAGAACCCTTTCCCACCCCATGCCCCAACCCTCTGCCCCAACCCTAAGCCCCTCATCCCCAGCCCTACCCCAGAGCAAGCACCCCCAGCCAGAGCCCTCACACCTATACACCCCAACCCTCTGCCCCAGCCCTGAGCCCCACACTCCGAAATCCTCGGCTCCACTCCCACCACATGAATTTTGTTATGTGCACCTATATGAAGGAGATGTGTCACACAATTGTCAATGATTTGAAGTGTTCTATTGCTCTGCTTACTGATTTACAGCCCGTTGTCTATCTATTTAGATTGCAGATTCCTGGGGGAAGGGACTGTGACTTCCTTTCTGTCTGTACAGGACTAGAATACAGTTGGCACTTATAATACATAATAAATAATAATGATATTCCCACGGTGAATTCTTTATGCACTCCCAGATGAGTTTCCTCTGCCCTGGCTACCTGAACTAAGAAATGAATTGAGTCTGGTTGAGTCCTGATTCAGCAAGGTACTGAAGCACATGGCTAACTTTAAGAACAGGAATAATTCTTTCCCCAGGAATCTGTACTGGGACCAGTGCTGTTTAACATATTCATAAATGATCTGGAAAAGGGGGTGAACAGTGAGGTGGTAAAATTTGCAGCTGATACAAAATTATGGTACTCAATATAGTTAAGTCCAAAGCTTACTGCAAAAATTTACAAAGGGATCACTCCAAGTTGGGTGACTGGGCAACAAAATGGCAGGTGAAATTAAATGTTGATAAGTGCAAAGTAATGCACAGTGGAAAACATGATCCAAACTATACATACACAATGATAGGGTCTAAATTAGCTGTTACCACTCAAGAAAGAGATCACAGGGTATGCCTCCACTGCAGATTAGACAAGCATGGCTCGTCCTTGCCAGCTGACTCGGGTTCTCAGAGCTTGGGCTAAGTTTTTTATATGATGAAGCAGATAAACTGCTAGCCAGCATGGCAGAGGGTAAAGGGAGCCTTTGGGCCCAGCTAGCCCAGCCTCCTTATACCTGCAGCCAATGCCAGGCCTGGTGGGGGGAGAAAAGGAGAGAGCCTGGCTCAGTTTGGGGCTGACTGGAAAAGAGGCAGGAGCTAGCTGTCTCCCTCCCTGAGGGGAAGGAGCACTAGCCTGCCAGCCAAGGCAGCCAACAGGGAGGAGACACTGTCTTCCCAGCTTGGGGAGACTGCAAAGGGGACCTAGGAGCCTCCAGCACCTGAGGTAACTGAGTGAGCGAATCGCAGAACCATTGTGGGATTCGCACTCACCAAATTGCGGCTGCCTCGCCTGAAGGAGCCTAGGACCCTGTCAAGGCGCCACCCAAGAGAGGACCCTGCAGGAGGCAAATTGCCCAGCAAATTGAACTAGAGGGGCCACATCCCAAACTGAACAGAGTGGTGGGAAGTAGCCATGGGCACTAGATTTTGACTCCCTGCTGGGAGACCCCCTGCCCCGTTCAGGGGTTGACGTACAAGTGGCCCTGGGCCGGGGCCAGATGAAGAGGGAGGGGGAGCAGGGGGCTGAGAGCCATGTGCTCTAACCACTAGGCAGCCCAGCCCTCCAAGCCACCTATTGCAGTTCTGTTTAATTGTGGTTTAGATGTTCGGGCTTGGGATGAAGCCCCACTTCTGGGATCCTCACAAGCCTAGAGCCCAGGCTTCAGCCCGAGCCTGAATGTCTGCACCACAATTAAACAGCCCCTTAGCCTGAGCCCTGAAAGCTCAAGTCAGCTGGCATGGGCCAGCTGCAGGTTTTTAATTGCAATGTAGACAAAAAGTTAGAGTCATCATGGATAGTTCTCTGAAAATATCTGCTCAATATGCAGCAGTAGTCAAAAAAGCTAACAGAATGTTAGGAACCATTAAGAAAGGGATACATAATAAGACAGAAAATATAATGCCACCATATAATGCCACCATATAAATACATGGTACGCCCACATCTGAATACAGTGTGCAGTTCTGGTTGCCCCATCTCAAAAAAGTTATATTAGAATTGGAAAAGGTACAGAGAAGGGCAACAAAAATGATTAAGGGCATGGAACAGCTTCCATATGAGGTGAGTTTAAAGACTGGGACTGTTCAGCTTAGAAAAGAGATGACTGAGGGGGGGAATCTGACAGAGGTCTATAAAATCATGAGTGATTTTGAGAAAGTGAATAAGGAAGTGTTATTTACCCCTTCATTTGACACAGGAGCCTGGGGTCACCCCATTAAATTAATAGGCAGTAGATTTAATACTAGCATAAGGAAGTACTTCTTCACACTATGCCCAGTCAACCTGTGTAACTTGTTGCCAGGGGATGTTGTGAAGGCTAAAAGTATAACTAGGTTCAAAAAAGAATTAGATAACTTCATGAAGATAGGTCATCAATGGCTATTAGCCAAGATGGTCAGGGATGCAACCCCTGCTCTGGGTGTCCCTGAACCACTGATTGCCAGAAGCTGGGACTGGAGGATAGGAGATGGATCATTCGATAATTAACCTGTTCTGTTCATTGCCTTTGAAGAATCTGGCACTGGCCACTATGGGAGGACAGGATACTGGGCTAGATGGAACATTGGTCTGACCAGGTATGGCCGTTCTTATGTTCTTAAGGTGTGCTGAGTCCCAAGACTAGAATAGCAGGGGATGCTGCAGGTGAAATCTATGACCTATAAGGTCAGGTTAAAAAAAATGGGCATATTTAGTCTTGAGAAAAGAAGAGTGATCGGGGGCCCTAACAACAGCCTTCAAATCTGTTAAGAGCTGTTATAAAGAAGATGGTGATAGATTCTTCTCCATGTTCACTGAAGGTAGGTCAAGAAGTAATGGACTTAGTCTGCAGCAAGGGAGATGGAGGGTAGGTATTAGGAAAAGCTTTCTGTCTATAAGGGTAGTTAAGCTCTGGAATAGGCTTCCAAGGGAGGCTGTGGAATCACCATCACTGGAGGTTTTTAAGAACAAGTTGGACAAACACCCGTCAGGGATGGTCTAGGTTTACTTGGTCCTGCCTTTGCACAGGACTTGATGACCTTTTGGGGTCCGTTCCAGCCCTACATTTCTGTGATTCTATAATCCTTCTCCCTGCTTTGCTCCTTCATATCTATGCAGCAAGCTTGCCTTGCAATTGGCTCAGCATTCTTGGCCTGAAATGCTCCTGCTGCCATCAAACAGTCACTACATTATTTCTCAAGACGGGACGTGGCTTTGAAGAGAAGTGCCTAAGTACTGCAGAGCTGAGAAACCACAGACCCTCCTCAGAGATTGGCCCAGAGGGAAGAACTGGAGTAGAAAGCATGGTTTGTTCTCCTTCGTGCGGTAAACACAGTTCCCTGGCTCAGAGACCGAAGCCAGCATCTTGTAAGAACACTGTGAAAGTCATGGTGCAAGGAAAGGCAGAGTAACTCTCAGCAAGCAGAGAGATCCACTGCACCTCTCTTCTCTCTGTTCCCTCTCTTCACGTGCTGTGCTATTTTAATTATGTGCTATCTAACACTCTAGACTCAGGTTGTCCCAGGTGCGGGGACTCGTTTACTTCAATTGGGCTCCACCTGGGTGCAAGGTTCTGTCCATTGCAGGGGCTCATTGCAGGGCAGAGCCCATGGCAAGATCAGGGCCCTTAGATTGTAAACTCTGCATGGCAGGGGCCTTGTCTTGGTATATGCTATAAATGTCACGCACACCTGTGGTACTGCATAAATAATAATAAAGGGGGAAGTGGCCCAGCAAGAACACTGCAGAGGAGGCTAGGCCACTGCTTTTAGTGCGGGGGAGAGCAGCTGCACTGCTGTGCCTTTCACAGTGTAACGTGACTACTCCTCAGCCACACTGGCTGGAGAAAAACAAAACAGGAAGTGAGATGGAGCTGTGTTTATGGAAACATGTTCCTGAGCAGAAGAAGCCTCCCCAGTGACTGTCCCATCAGTGTACACAGCTAATTATAGGGACAATTTTTAAAGAGCCTTGTTATGTACATTGGTGAGTTTAATTCCTTCTGTGTCTTCCGGAGGGCTAAATGTAAACCTACAAATCCTTGAACCACAATTCCTCCCCGACCTTGTCCTAGTCCAATACTGTGACAATACAGAAAGCCACAGTGTGCTGCCCGCAACAGACTCTGGACTAGGGGCATTGGGTCGTGGTGGTGCTGCTGAACGAAGGGGTCTGTCTTCGATCCTTTTCCTCAAAAGCCTCTGACATGCAGCTTTGAGGTATGGGCCCAAGGCTTCTAGCCACTGTGATTGTGACCTCATAGACATGAACAGGAGAGAGGCAGACTCACTTCTCAGGAGCTATAATACCTGGACAATAACTTCAGTTAGCGTTTAATACCCTGCTCCCAATCTCTGGGCTGTAGCTAGAGGGTTTGGGCTCAGTCAGTCAGTAACATTGGAACAGTAGTGGAAGGTGATAAGGAATTGAGAGGGTAAGTACCATTATGAGAGTTGAAACACAGAAGAGAATGGGAAGTAGGACATTTCTGGAGCATTGTGCCTGAGTCAGCAAAACACATAAGCACATAGCTAACTTTAAGTAACTGAGTAGAACCACTGACTTCAGAAGGACTATTCCTGTTCTTAAAGTTAGCCAAGTGCTACAGTACCTTGCTGAATCAGGACCCAACCAGCCTCAATTCACGTCTTAGTTCAGGTAGCCAGGGCAGAGGAAACTCATCTGGGAGTGCATAAAGAATTCACCGTGGGAATATCATTATTATTTATTATGTATTATAAGTGCCAACTGTATTCTAGTCCTGTACAGACAGAAAGGAAGTCACAGTCCCGTCCCCCAGGATCCTGCAATCTAAATAGATGGACAACGGGCTGCAAATCAGTAAGTAGAGTGATAGAACACTTCAAATCATTGACAATTGTTCCTCAGACCAATTGGAAGATGTGAAGAATCCCACTGTACATATACCAGAGTGTGTACTAGAGAGGAAGGAAGATCTTGTGATTAAGGCACTGGCCTGGGAGTCAAGAGATCTGGGTTTGATTAATGTAGCTGCAGCGGGAGCACTAAGCAAAAGCTTGTGCCTTCTTCATGCCCATATTTTCAGTGTCACGTGAAGTCTTGGATAAGCCATGTCAGGTCCTCATAAATACTGCATATAAACAATTGGACTTTCAAGGCTGGATTTCTAGCTCTGTTCAAAAATATAAAGTAAGCTTTGCCTCTGGATTACTCTTTTTCTCAGTAGAGTTGGACGGACACACATACAAACATAAAAAATCCCCTATTATAATGGGAAGTGTTAAGAACATAAGACGTCCATACTGTATCAGACCAATGGTCCATCTAGCCCAGTATCCTGTCTTCTGACAGTGGCTGGTGCCAGATGCTTCAGAGGGAATGAACAGAACAGGGCAATTATTGAATGATCCATCCCCTGACTCCCAAGATCTATTTCTTAAGCGGTAACAGCTAATTTAGACCCCCATCATTTTGTATGAGTAACTGGAGAACTCTCCCGCAAAACTCCCCTATTTGCTGCTCCTGTTCACTAGCTTAACAGTACTAAGCTTCTGGACAATCTTAATAATAGGCAGTGTTACCTGCCGCATGTATAATGAATCTACAACCCCCAAAGGTGGAGCAGAGACATAGGCCCAACCAGGACAATATGGAAGCTTTAAAAAAACCTGTATATGGAGCCTAGATACTATGGTAATTGGCACAATATCAATAATCTGGGTAAATGAAATAGTGCTAACTTTGGCTGCTGTCTTCATCAAGTGGTTGCGGTATGTCAATCACCTATCCAATGTCACAAGAAGGTAAACCAGCTTTGGGTCGTTCTGCAGGCATTGGCCAATTAAGAAAATATTTAACTTGTGGCTTGTGCTTGCCTTATGCAGCTGAAATACACTAGAAACTGTCTTGGAAAAGCTCAGCTGCAAGCGCCATTGACTACAGTAGTCTGCCATGAGCTTCATATCATCATACAGGACCGTATCAATTTCTGAGAAGGACTGAGATTGATAGCTGCAGCAGATGTCATCGGCATAGATAAACTTGTACAAGAGTGTTGCTGGCAAGTAATTGATGTACACATTGAACCGTATTGGTGAAAGAACAGAACCTTGAGGAAGACCGTTAATCTGACACATCCAGGAACTGCAACGGTCACTCATGTGTACTCTGAACCGCTTATTTTGGAGGAAGAACTCTACTACGTCAACCACCCAATGCACAGCAACTCGAGAGAGTTTACACAGAAGGTCTCTGTGCCGAACTGTGTCATAAGCATAATCCAGGAAGTTGGCTTCTGTCTTTAGATTTTGTTGAAAACCATTTACGATAAAGGTGGTCAAGGCCAGGACTTGATCACAGGTGCTATGTCCTTTCCTGAATCCTGCCTGCTCAACCTGCAAGACATCATCCACCTCTGGAGAGATTCGCTGGAGGATCAAGCACTCAAACACCTTAAAACACACCGACAACAAGGATATTGGGCAGTAACTCGCCATGTTGCGGGGGTCCTTGCCCAGCTTGAGAATGGCAATAATCTTTGCTTGATGTCAAAAATATGGTAGCTTCTTCTCATTAATGACCTGTATGTAGAAATTAGTGAGGCACTGTGACACCTTTGGCCAAAGGTGCTTAAGGAATTCTGGCAAGATGTTATCATACCCTGCTGCTGTGCCTGGTTTGATGGAGGTAAGGGCCTTATCTAGCTCATTGACCGTGAATGACTCTGGTTGGCTCCTGCCCACATTCTGATGTTGAAGTTGACACCATTCATCATATACTTTGCTTTACGTTGCTTCTCCAGCTGAACCTTGGCTACCCTCAGTGGATGGCTTGCAACCTCACTGGGCTTAACCAGTGGGCGATTTTGGCCTTGAGGTCGTTGGGTAGCAACAGCCGGCGGATCAGATTGGAATAAGTGAAGTCAAGTTTCTCCATAAATTCCTTTCATTGAATGAGTCTGACAGCATCCAGAGACTCAATCAGATGGTCTGAAATGTCCGAGTCGCCAGATAATTCACATTTCTGGAGCAAGACTTGGTAATCAGCACTCAGGCAGGGAGTGTAAACTGGTTGACATCCCTGTGGTATAGCTGAACATGCAGCTTTGTAAGTGGCTCCTAGAAATCGGCGGTAGGCTTCATTGACTGGGATACAGTGCGACAGGATGGTAACAACACTACGTTCCAGAGCATTGCAGAACTTTTCCCAATCTACCTTATGAAAATTCCACTGACGCTTGATTGAACTTCGAATGATGGGTAGCTGGAGCCCAATGTGGATGAGTAATGATCCATGTTGTCTGTGAGGGAAGTTACCAAGTACTCTACAACTCACTGGTTGTGGATGGTCATTTAGTGAACTCACCCAACACAGATTGGGTGAATACTCTTTCGATCATCTAGCTGAGAGAAATGCGCCACGTTGTTTTGCATTGTGAATCAACACAAAGTTGTTGTTAATTGCCCAGTCCATCAACCGCTCACCATCATCATCCGAATCAGCATACCCCCACTCAGAGTGATGACTGTTAGAATCTCCAACAAAGATTGCTGGATGATCAAGTGTTGGGAGGATCTTCTGATCCCAGTGCACACTTGCCGGCTTATATACATTGGCAATCCTGAAGCTGCCATCCTGGATCACGTCGTAAAAACTGGAGGAAGAGAGTGGAATAGCATCAGATATGTTGGAACGCATGTATGTGGCGGGGCCATGTTTGACATCTGGGGAGTGTGAGATGAGGTCAAAGCCATCAATACCATAATGTCCTGCTACGCTGATAGCAACACGAGTTTCTTGCACATAGATTACGTTGATACTGTGACGAGTGGCTAAGGCATAATCATGCTGTGCTTGGCTGCTGACAGACCCTCAACATTAAGCTGAAGAATTCAAAATGCCAGTCCAATGGCTCAAAAGTAGAAGGATGGCAATACATTAGGGTCGCAGTCAGATGGCACATGACCAGGATTCATCACCAAATTTGGTCCTCTGGTTGGATCATTAGCTTCCCTGGCCCAAGCTGGGTACTGACGGGGAGCGCAATGTGAACAGTGATCCCTTCCCCTCCCCCCGCTCCTGAGCCGCCCAATTGTTAATAACTCTCACTGTTAAAAATTGACCCCTTATTTCCAGTCTGAATTTGCCCAGCCTCAGCTTCTGGCCATTGGATCATGTTTTACTTTTTTCTCTGCTAGACTGAAGATCATATTATCAAATATTTGCTCACCCCATACAGACTGTAATCAAGTCACCCCATAACCTTTTCTTTGCTAACCTAAATAGATTGAGTTCCTTGAGCTGATCACCATGGTACAGGTTTTCTAACCCTTTAATCATTCTCATGGGGTCTTTTCTGAACCCTCTCAAATGTATCAACATCCTTCTGGAATGTGGGCACCAGAACTAATATTGGAATAGCACCTAAAGGCCCCAACAGAGATCAGCTCTTCTTGTGTATGTGCAGTACTTAGCGCATAGTAAATGGCAATCCCTATCCCGATGGGCTTACAAGCTAACCAGCCAAGACAAAAAAGGACTCAGTGGAGACAGGAAGTAACACTGGAGGGGTGCTCACTTTGTTGCTTCTGAATGCTGCTCTCACCAGGGGTTCCTTGCATTCTTCTATTCTCCCCCCCAGAAGCTACCTGTGTACCAGTCTCCCATCCCCCTCTCTTTGCAACTCCCTCACCCACACCCTTATGTCAGAGCTCTGTGTGTCCCACATTTCCCCTATACCAGTGGCTCCCAATCTCCCCTGCCCCCCATGCCAGAGGGGTCTGTTTGCCTCCCGATTCCTCCCTTCCTTCCATGCCCCCCTATTTTTACCCGCATGCCAGAGTCTGTGTGACCCCCATTCCTCCATCCCCCATACTAGGATCCTTTATTCTCCCCCACATAGCAAGGTCTGTGTGTGTCCCATGTCTCTCTACCACCAAACTGGGATCTCTCATTCTTTCCCCCATGCCAGAGATACTCTTTGACCTATATTTCTCCCTTTGTCCCATGCCAGGGGCTCTGGTTGCCCCATTCCCCCTTCTTCCCATCCTAGGGGTTCTATGTGCCCCCATTTGCCCTCCCCCCATACCAGGGTCCGCTATTCTCCCCTCATATCAGGGGGTCTGTATGTCTCACTACTCCCATATCACTGTCCCCCATTTTCTCTCCCCATGCCAGAAGCTCTATGTGTCACCCCCTTGCCTTCCTTGCCATGCCAGTACCTCTGTATGTTGTTCCCTTTGCCAGAGGTTCTATGTGCCCCCCCATTCTCCCCACCATTATTTCTTTTCTTTCTGTTTGGAATATAAGTCTTTCAGGATGTCAACGTGTTAAACTTTATTGGACAGAGCTGAGATGGGGGGTTGGGTATTGTTATACTGGAAGGTGTAAATGGCTGTCATCAACCAGTTCTTTGATCTATAGCCAATTACAGACATAGCCAGATGCCAGGAGCTCCATGTGTCCCCCATTTACCCCCTCCAGTTTTTCCAATTTTCACCGAGATCAAAAGGGTTTCTGTCCACTGAAGCCTAGAACATTCCCTGAAATTTTGGAATTGCTTGGGTGTGGCATTCAAATATTATTGCATTACATCCAAACACAGAAACACCATCAAGTTGAGTGTAGGACGTTGCTCTGCTCAGCCATCATTTTACAGCTGGCGGCCTGAGGCATAGAGAGGTTAATTGATTTGTCCAAGGCTACACAGGAAGTCTGGGGCAGAGCTGGGAATGGAAGCCAGATCTCCTGAGTGCTAGGTGAGGGCCTTAGCCACATGACCAGCCTTCCTCTTTAACCTGCAAAATCTCTGCCCTTCATTGTGCTGCCACAAGCCATTTGCAAAATTTTGCCCTGGATCAAATCTGCAAAAGGGATGCCTGCCTTATGGCTTGGGTTTGGAGACAATCAAGTTAACCAGGCTAGCCTCACTGGACTTCGCTGCTCCCCTGCCAATGGGAACACTCCATTACAAGTAACAATTTTGTTCTCTTGAGTCCTGGAGGGGAACATATGCCTCCATCATATGACTTTCCCATTTAGGGTTTCTCAGTTAATAACTCTAGTGCTCTCCTGGGTTTCTGGGAAGCTCGGATTTCCAACCTGCCTTGTGGCAATTACTCAATCCTTCTCTAATCAGAGATTTTGGCAGAAGAGAAAATATTCTGATTTTAAGTTAGGAGATAAAATCTATGAGAAGTCAAAGGAACACATAAATCAGCCATGGCTTGATACAGTAAAGCCTTTGTTGAGGAAGCAGTACAGCAAAGAAGGATCTGGGGAGCACCAAAGTGGTTGATAAATATACAAAAGGTATGTCCACACTACAGCGGCACAGCTGTGGCACTGCAGAGACATCGCTGTAGTGTACACACTTGTTACAGCAGCGACAGGGCTTTTCCCCCTTGCTGTACTAAACCCACTCCCTTGAGAGGCAGTAGCTAGGTTGACAGAAGAATTCTTCCATCGACCTAGCAGTATCTATACTGGTCCTCAGGTTGGCTTAACTACATCTCTCCGGGGTGTGAATTTTTCACCACTGAACAACGTAGCTAGATGGACCCAAGTTTGGGGTTTAAAGTTTTAGGCCAATGACAGAGAGAGTGATTTAATAGGACAGTGATTCAACCATTTTGAAATGAATGTGACAATCTTATTTTCACAGGTGCATCCTGTCATTTGTAAGCCTTGGTAATATCACATCTGAAGAGTCTCAAATTAATTTCAGGCTTTGAGGTATGGTGGCACTGAACTAACGTGTTCAAGCTGAGTTAATCACAATGTGATGGTGCAACTTAGTCACGCAGTGATGCAAGGGCATGGTGGAAGACACAAACATCCCATATAGCAGTTGCCTGGATCTGGACTCCCTAAGACTAACCTTGTCAAGGATGCCCTCAGAATATAAAAGCTGGCCCTGCCCAATTGAATCAACAATGCAATGCTGTTGCAAAAAAGGTCAATGACATGTTGGGTTGTACTAACAGATGTTAGTACCGCAAGGCACAAATTATCCAACAAGTTCTTGGAATGCATTGTAGACTATTTTTTATTTCAAAAGGTGGAGAAAACTAGGGGAAAGGCTGTTCTAGATTTGATTTTGACAAATAAGGAGGAACTGGTTGAGAATTTGAAAGTGGAAGGCAGCTTGGGTGAAAGTGATCATGAAATGGTAGAGCTCATGATTCTAAGGAGAGGTCGGAGGGAAAACAGCAGAACAAAGATAATAGATTTCAAGAAGGCACACTTTAGCAAACCCAGGAAGTTGGTAGGTAAGATCCCATGGGAAGCAAGTCTAAGGGGAAAAACAGTTTGAGAGTTGGCAGTTGTTCAAGGAGACATTATTAAGGGCACAAGAGCAAACTATCCCACTGCATAAGAAAGATAGCAATATGGTAAGAGACCACCCTGGCTTAACCAGGAGATCTTCAATTATCTGAAACTCAAAAAAGAGTCCTACAAAAAGTGGAAACTAGGTCAAATTATGAAGGATTAATATAAACAAACAGCACAAGGAAGTAGGGACAAAATTAGAAAGGCCAATTCACAAAATGAGATTAAACTAGCTAGAAACAAAAAGGATAACAAGAAAATATTCCACAAATACATTAGAAGCAAGAGGAAGACCAAGGACAGGGTAGACCCATTACTCAGTGAGGAGGGAAAGACAATGACAGAAAATGTGGAAATGGCAGAAGTGCTAAATGACTTTTTTGTTTTTTTTTACCAAAAAGGTTAGTAGCGATCAGATGTCTGACATAGTGAACACCAGTGAAAAATGAGACAGGATCTGAAGCTAAAATAAAGAAAGATCAAATTACAAAATATTTAGACAAGTTAGCTGTTTTCAATATGGCAGGGCCAGATGAAATACATTCTGGAATACTCAAGGAGCTGACTGAGAAGATATCTGAGCCATTAGCGATTATCTTTGAAAACTCATGGAAGAGGGAGAGATTCCAGAGGATGGGAAGAGGCCAAATATAGTGCCAATCTATAAAAAGGGAAATAAGATCAACCCTGAGAATTACAGGCCAGTCAGCTTAACTTCAGCACCCAGAAAGATAATGAAGCAAATAATCAAGCAATCAATTTGCAAACTCCTAGAAGATAATAAGGTGATAAGTAACAGTCAGCATGGATTTGTCAAGAACAAATCATGTCAAACCAACCTCATATCTTTCTTTGAAAGGTAACAAGCCTTGTGGATAGGGGGCAAGCAGTAGATGTGGTATATCTTGACTTTAGTAAGGCTTTTGATACTGTCTCGCATGACCTTCTCATAAACAAACTAGGGAAATATAGCCTAGATCAGGTCTTCTCAAACTGGGGGTTGGGAGGTTATTACGTAGAAGTTGGGAGCTGCCAGCCCCACGCATGGTGGGGCTCGGGCTGTGAGCTCTGGGCGGCCGGGGCTCGGGCTGACAGCCCAGCTCCTCTCCCAGCCCCACTTTGCCTCCAGCATTTAAAATAGTGTTAAATATAAAAAAATGTTTTTAAATTATAGGGGAGTTGCACTCAGAAAGCTTGCTGTGTGAAAGGTGTCACCAATACAAAAAGTTTGAGAACCACTGGCCTATATGAAGCTACTATATGGTGGTTTTTATAACTTGGTTGGAAAACCATTCCCAGCAAGTAGTTATCAGTAGTTCACAGTCAAGCTGGAAGGGTATATCGAGCGGGGTGCCCCAGGGATCAGTTCTTGGTCCAGTTCTGTTCAATATTTTCATAAACGATTTAGATAATGGCATAGGGAGTATTCTTATAAAGTTTGTGGACAATACCAAGCTGGTGGTGGGGGGTTGCAAGTCCTTTGGAGGATAGGATTAAAATTCAAAATGATCTGGACAAACTGGAGAAATGGTCAGAAGTAAATTGGATGAAAGTAAACATGGACAAATGCAAAGTACTGCACTTAGGAAGGAAGAGTCAATGGCACACATACAAAATGGGAAATGACTGCCTAGGAAGGAGTACTGTTCAAAGTGATTTGGGAGTTATAGTGGATCACAAGTTAAATATGAGTGCACAGTGTAACACTGTTGCAAAAAAAGCAACCATCATTCTGGGATGTATTAGCAGTGTTGTAAGCAAGACACAAGAAGTAATTCTTCTAATAGGCTTCAGCTGGAGTATTGTGTTCGGTTCTGGGCCCTGCATTTCAGGAAAGATGTGGACAAATTGGAGAAAGTCCACAGAAGAGAAACAAAAAGGATTAAATGTCTAGAAAACATGACGTAAGAGGAGAGACTGAAAAAACTGGGTTGGTTTAGTCTGGAGAATAAAAGACTGAGCAGGGACATGATAACAGTTTTCAAGTACATAAAAGGTTATTATAAGGAGGAAGATAAAAAATTGTTCTCGTTAACCTATTATAGGACAAGAAATAATGGGCTTAAATTGCAGCAAGGGAGGTTTAGGTTGGACATTAGGAAAAATGTCCTAACTGTCAGGGTCGTAAAGCACTGGTACAAATTGTCTAGGGAGGTTGTGGAATCTCCATCGCTGGAGGTTTTAAGAGAAGGTTAGACAAACACCTGTCAGGAATAGTCTAGTTATTACTTAGTCCTGCCTTGAGTGCCGGGGTCTGGACTAGATGACCTATTGAGGCCCCTTCCAGTCCTGCACTTCTATGATTTTATGTATCATCTGCAAAACAAGTGAGGTAACTATTCCACTCTACTTGGTTCTGCAGGATTGAGTTTAGTTCTGGAGATCACATTTCAGAAAAGACAGGGAAAGAGTTGAGAGGAGGGCAATGAAAAGCAGAAAAGTTCTGGAGAATAGGACCAAAAAAGAAAACTTGAAAGAACTGGGTATGTTGAGTCAACTGTGGCAGAGAGTGGGGGGAGGCATGATAATTCTCTGTGTCTATAGGAAGGGATGTTATAGAGAGGACAAGGGCCAAACATTCTCGCACTGACCAAAGGAAGAACAGGAAGGTAAATAGATTTAAGCAAAATCTGCAAAAATCTACTGACACGTGCCTCTGATATTTGAGTAGGGTTATTGTCAGTGGGCCCTGTCCTGTGAGCCCCAGGAAGCAGATGCTTGACTACTCTTTTAATAATAAAAAATAATCATACTAATTAGCACTTAAAGATCACTTTGCCAACATTAACTAAAGACACACGACACACCTTTGTTGTAGTGAAGTATTATTCTCATTCAGCAGCGGGGGAAACTGAGGCATAAAAAGAAAGACTAGACAGACATCTGGGGCTGTTTCAGAGGTTGGATCTATACAGGGTGAGCAGTTGCACATGATGTCTGTATCGTCTATTGCCATGGATACTGTGTTCCTGTTCAGTACACCCACTACTCCTCATTAGAACCCTTTACCCAGAAAATGCTCTAAGGCAAACTTTGAAAGAAAATAAAACCCAGAGCAAATGAACCAGTTGTTTCGAGACCTGTGCACTGAAGGAGCCCCCCTCTTTTGCAACTCTTCCCTGGACATATATGAGTGGGTGTTTAACTTAACTTGGCTTCAGTCCATTCCTGCATGACAAATCAGGGCATCCAAAATCCAACCCCTGAAGTGGCTCGTTCTATTTCTAGTTGACTCAGCCTCCAGTTTATTTTTGTTTAATAAATTAAATTTGTCTGTAAGAATTTGTCTGCAACTGGCAAACAAGTTCCAGACCGTTTATGTTATGTTTGGGAAAGTGTGTGTGTGGGGGAGGGGGGAGGGGGGGGGAGGAGGNGGGGGGGGGGGGGGGGGGAGGGGGGGGGAGGAGGCTTTATTTCATGATAAACACCCACCCCCATGATAAACACCCACCCACCCCCACTCCCTTCCTAAAAAGTCCCACAGGCCCCACAGCCTGGTTACTGACACAAGGTGCAAGCAGTCGCTTTGAAACAGCAAAGGGGGTTGGGGGAGGAGGTAAGAAGAGAAACCACAGCATTGCCAACCCCCAAAAAATCACAAATCAGACCCTCCCCCCAAATCATGAAATTGATCCTAAAATCATGATTTTTAAAAAAGATTATATTGTGTTTTTAGTCTGCCTTTTGATTTTGGAACCCATTTGCAGTGTGTGGGGGAGGGAGGGAGGGGGGGGCAGTTTACAGTATTGCCAACTCTCCCAGATGTAGAGAGGAAGGTGATTCTGGCCCCACTGCTGGAGCTCTCGCTGGCTGCCTGATAGTGTGGAGCTTCCAGCTTTCCCCAAACCTCAAATTCTAATTAATTAATTCTGTGCCCTTCTCCGCCCCAAGCCTCCATCTCAATTCTCTGCCTGGCTTCTGCTGCAGCCCTGCTTGGCTGAATCTTTCCCAGGAGGCGTGAAGGCTGGGCTTAGAAATTACATGCCTGCCAGCTGAAGCTCCCCGCAGCATTGTGAGACTGGCTCCAGCAGGCGCCAGAATCATGTTTCTCGTGATGAAATCGTGAGAGTTGGCAATCTTGAAAACAAGGGACATAGGGAGTGTGAGGAAGCCAAGGGAGGCTGGGATGGAAGAGGAAACCACAGCAGATTAAGGGAGAGGAAGAAACTAACATGGGGTTTTTTATAAAGTGGGTATTTTTTTGTAGTTAGATGCAGAAAACAAGGGGATGACATGATATGGAAACTCTTCCCAGTGAACCAGCGGGGGGAGGAGCAGCAGCGGACTGATGACTAATCACATTCAGGACTCATACGCTAAGGCCTTGCATACACTTGCGGTGGCATGTAGGATAGATGTAGCTATACTCCGCAGTGAAAAGCAGGCTGTGTCCGCGCTGTGGTGTGCAGCTACATGCAGCAGTGAAAGGCTCTGGCAGGGAAGAGGCAGTGGGGAAAGGTGCTGCCGGAGCCTTTCCCCATTGCCTCCCCCCACCAGAACCTTTCTCTGCTGCTGGAGTCTTTCCCGGCGGTGGGGAAAGACTCTGGGGCTACGTCTACACTTATATCCAGGTGTCAAGTATATACACTACCCACCCCCACCTCCAGCAGGGGTATCAATAGTGGTGTAGATGGTGAGGCACTGCTTAGGCGAGTAAAGACATTCCAGAACCTATGGGAATGTGCCCTACATGGCTCTCTCCATGCCCAGGCAGTGCCTCCCACCTCTGCACTGTTATTTTTGACAATGTTGTGTCCTGCTGCCTCTCTCATGCTCCAACCTTTCCCTGCTGCAGGGAGCTGCTATCTCCAAACTATTTCTTCCCGGTGATCCCTCTTCCCTGCTTGTGAATTTTGTTTTGCTCCCTGCTGTCCAGAGAACATTGGATCCTGCATTTTTGATCTATCTAGAACACATTTAACCTTTAATCCACTCCTGTCGTGGGCAAAGGAGCCCTAATCTGGCTGCTTTAGTGTCTGCAGGGCAGTTTGAGGGGATTGGAAGGCGGGGGATGGGCTAGGAAAGGTCAGATTAAGAGGCAAATATGATGGTACTTTGCTCAAGAACAGATGCCAATCCTAAATTAGATGATTTTGCTAAAATGATCAGTGGCGAAACTGTTATTGACATGTGAATGGTCATCGTTGGGGCTCAGCGTCAACACCCAAGAGATTCATACCACTCATAGAGCTGTTGTTTCAGGCTGTTTGCAGACATTGCTGCATCGAGTCAAATTCAGAAGGGCTTCTCCACAATTGAAAGGGCTAGGAACTTGAGGCTAGATCAGGGATCGACAACCTTTGGCACACGGCTTGCGGGCCGGTTTGTTTACCTGCCGCGTCCGCAGGTTCAGCCGATCGCGGCTCCCACTGGCTGCAGTTCGTCACTCCAGGCCAATGGGGGCTGTGGGAAGTGGTGCAGGCTGAGGGATGTGCTGGCTGCCGCTTCCCGCAGCCCCCATTGGCCTGGAGCGGCGAACCACGGCCAGTGGGAGCCACGATCGGCCGAACCTGCGGACGCGGCAGGTAAACAAACCGGCCTGGCCAGCCAGGGTGCTTACCCTGGCAAGCCGCATGCCAAAGGTTGCCAATCCCTGGGCTAGATCCTCAGCTAGTGTAAATCAGCATAGCTGCCTTGACTTCAGTGGGGTTATGTTGAGATATGCCAGCTTTGTCAAATGAAACATTCAATCTGCAGAAATGGATGAGGGCTCCAGAAGAGTGCTGGTATGGCCTATCACCAAGTAGCCACTCAATCTAACCCCAGACTGGCAGGAAGAGGGGAGTGGTGTGTTAAGAGGGATGTGGCAGGGAGTGAGTGGGAGGGGCACAGTGGCTAAAGGAAACTAACCATCAAAATAAAATATAGTCACTACGGCTGGCTGGAAAGATTTGTTTAGCTGTGTACCAAAACAGACTGCATTTGTGAGTGGAAAGAGGTGGAGGAGGCGGGGAAAGCAATGAGCAGGGGAAGGGTCCTTGTCTCTCTTCTGTCTGACGGCAAGCCAAGACCTGCCATCCAAAATACACATGTCAGATGGGACAGGTTGGGTTTTTGAGCCACTTCTCCCCGTGACTGACATTAGTGTTCCTGCCATCTTCCAGGGTGCTGCCAAACCAGACATTCATCTTGTTTCTTATTCCATGTAAACATGAACTGGCTGCCAGCCTTCGCCTCCCTCCAAAGAGTACACAGCCAGATTAACATTATCATGGAGAATGGCCCCCAGCTGCTTCCCGGTATACATCCCTCATTCCCCTGCTCTTAGCTGCTTAGGAGGGAGCGAGTCCCACTCAACCCCCTGCCCAGCTCCCAAGAGGCAGTGGGTCGTTGATGAATGGGACATGCAGTAATGAAGGACTCTAACATTTAGTCGATCGGGAATGTTCAAACAATACCGATGAGACAAAATAAGGATTAATGGTAACATTTGAATAGGAAACAGGAGTCGTCACCTCTGCCTGGAATAGTCATATAGCAGAGCAGATGCACAGCAACAGGACTTTTACTTCAGTGTCTTTCCCTGACACTAAGGGCTTGTCTACACATACAGCAGCACAGCTGCACCGATGCAGCGCATGTGGTGAAGACGCTCAGTCTATGCCAACGGGAGAGAGCTCTCCTGCCGGCATCATAAAACCACCTCCACCAGATGTGGTAGCTATGTGAGTGGGAGAAGGTTTCCCACCAACAGAGCGCTGTCCACCCTGGCGCTTATGTCAGTGTAACTTATGTCACTCAGGGGGTGGTTTATTTACCCGCCTGAGTGATATCAGTTATGTCGACATAAGCTGTTGTGTAGACATAGCCTCAGGGTATGTCTACACTGCCCACGTTACAGCGTGGCCGCGGCAGCGCTGTCACATGGGCAGTGTAGACATGCTTTATCGCCGGTGGAGAGCTCTCCTGGCGATAAAAAAAACGCACCCTGAACAAGGGGTGGAAGCTTTATAAAGCACTGTCTATACTGGCTCTTTTCAGCGCTAAAACTTTTGTCGCTATGGGGGGCGGGGTGTTTTTTCACACNCTTAAATCGAGGTAACGCTACTAAATTCGACCTAAAGTCGTAGTGTAGACCAGGCCTATGAGTCTTAGTTGGGACCTTTAATATAGGGGTTTGAAGCTAGCTGGAATGGTTCCCTTTTCTTAGCTACCTAGGAAATTAGATCTCTTGTTTTGATTGCCCCAAGCTGCCAGCCTGTCTTGAGAGCCTGTTGAATTCTCTTCCCTCCTAGTCCTGAGCAGCATAAAGCCTCTTATCTCTGCTGGGATCAACGAGAACAGCCCCATATGTTGTTGTTGCATGTCTCAGGAGAAGCAGCCAACGCCTCTATTAGGTAGTACAGGAATAATGCTGGCTCAGCCCTAGGGCCTTCTCAGAGGCACCAACAATCACAGGGGGATCCAGGAATGAGGGTGTGCAATCAACCAGGCAGTATGAGATGGGAAACGGCATCAATCCCTAGGCCGGCTGGGACATGTTTGTCAGGAGCAGTTTAAAGTCAATTTCATACCCCAGGGTTGAATGTGCCAAGGAGGAGACAGAAGAATGATAAAGGCAATAACGCAAACACTGGTGTTTATTTTCAGTTAGGTGAGAAGGAGCTGAAGTAGACCTCCTAGCTGTTTCTCTGTCTGTGTGAGTCACTCCCTTCTCTCTTCTGATTTTGCTGTGTCTTCTCTGAGCCTTTTGTAAAATCTCCCATTGTTGCTATAGCATGGGTGCAGCTCCCAGTGGGTGCAACACTAGCGCAGACTATTTACTGAGGCTGTTTGAAAAGTCCGTGCCTGTGGATTCTTTGCCAATTCTTAGGGGCTCCCACTGCAGGGGAATCCAGTCATGACACTAGGAGAGTCTCTGGGCTCCTCCACTCACACACTAGCATCCCTCACCCTGTTGGGGGTTGGGATGAGAGGGGACCTTGACCCCCAGCCAGCACCGCCATCAAGCGCATTGGTCGGGTGGTCCCTCTGGGGTAGTGCCCCAGCCCCAGCTTTGAATTTGCCCCCGGGGGGTTAGACACGTTGCCCCCACCTTGTAAGGAAATGCCCTTGAGTTGCCCATTATGTTACCTTTTTGGATCTGCAGTCGATATCAGCAAGTTCCTGCACTGGGCACCTGTCAAAAGTTGTGGCAACTAAATGACTCTCATGTAGGTCCAAACTGTGACCTCTGGGAGGGGGAGAATTCTAGTCTCCTCTGGTCGCCCAAAATCCAACCCCTAGGTTTCACCATGAAGAAGGTGAAAAAAACCCAACCAGCCTTGGCCAATTTGGTGGTATAGGGAAAAATTCCTTCCCATCCCCAAAGTAGCATCTAGCACAGCCCGCAGCGACCAAGATAAGGGAGAGGTGGGGGAGGTTGACTACTGGAAACCAACAAACAGGAAGTGGCTCTGAGCACATGGGTCTTATCATAGCTCCAAATTACAGGCCAAATCTTGTGAGACCTCAAGCCTACCACGGAAGTCCTGTGGGGTCTGGAAATTTCATAGGACCGGGCCTGTCCTGTCTGTTTGCCTTCTCCCATCCCAGGAGCCACCAAAACACACCCTTCACTAGGCTTGGGGCCTTAACTCAGAATAGTGTCAGTGCTTTGAAAGGGTCTCAGAGATTCCAAGTGTCACCTATACAATAACTTGAACCCAGAGCCTCTAGGCTTCCAGACAGTGTCAGCCACAGACTCTAGCCCTAAAGATCCACAGACTCCATCCTAAAGATTCAGAGAGTTCAGACATCGTTACGTATACAACTCAGATACCTCATTGGAAGGCCCTTGACTCTGGAACATGTTCTCCCGTCGGACCAACAGAGTCTGTTGATGTTTTAGGCAGCCTTGACTGTCTATGCTTTTCCATGAGCAGGGTAAGAGTGGGATCTATAGGGACTGTATCCAAGGCAGACATGCTCAGTGACTGCCTGATGGGTGCCTTTTAAAAATCTAATAAATATGTCTTATTTATTATTTATCGAATGCCTTGAGCAGGTTCAACAATGAACACCACACAGAATCAGAAATGACACCTGCCTCAAGGAGTTTACAATCTAAGTGAGACAGAAAATACACTAGACACCAAGCAGAAGATAAAAGACTCGGGGGGGAGAAAGGGGGGGGGGGCGGGGGGAGGAGGTGAGGTATAGATGTGCTTTAAAAACAGTAGAAAAATGATATAAATATAATGCACTGATTTCTAAGGCCTTGTCTATACTGGGAAAATGCACTGTACTAGAAAATGTGTTAATTAGCCTTGGGTTAACTATGACCAGCTAACACATTTGTAAATTCAATTTGTGCTTGGATGCTCTCGGTGCTAATCCTGTTTAGTAGCGAGTTAGCTAACACATTTTTCTAACCCAGCACAGTTTCCCAGTGTAGACATGGCCTTAGGTGGTTGATAAGTATATGTGAGAATGAGAAGATAAATATTGCAGCCTTATGGATTCCAGACAGTCATCCATGTACCCCAAAACCAGAGAGTCCCGAGAGTGTCACCAATCTCTGCACATAGAGCAGCACCCATTCCTCCACTCTCCATGTTTATTCTTTCATGGGTTTTCTCTCCATGTCCTACCAATGGAATCCAAGCTAGAGCCGGACAGAGCTTGGTCTCCAAGATTAAAGAATTTTCCCACTACATGAGCAACTACAAACTCTGCAGAACTGTGTGAGATAGTTTTGGGATGAGGATTATTATACACCAGGGGCTTGGAGTAAAATCAAACCATTGGCAGCCTTTCTGTTTCCTAGTCAAACAAAATCAGGACTGTGGCATATTTATCCCTGGGCCCCAGTCCCAAGGCAGGCGGGAGAAATAATTCATAGGAGTATAGGAAAACTGATCAGACCCTCATCCTTTTTCATCCTCTCCTATTTTACAAGAACAAGGAATCTCTTGATAAAAATTAACAGCTGGTAAATTTACTACAAATAATAATAATAATAATGAAAATACTTCTTCAAAGAGCATGTAGTTAGCCTGTGGAATTCACTATCATCGGAGGTCATCAGGTCAAATACTTTTGCTGGAACTTAATGTTATGGGCATTAATACCATGTATAGTTATGCATATGAAGATAAGAGTAATCCAATCTCATGCTTCAGGGCCTAGGGACTTTTTTCCTACTCCCCCCAGAACATTGCACAATAGGCTGGCTATATTATGCCTCCCTTCTTCTCCCACAGCTTCCTCTGAAGGCACTGGCTGCAAACAGAGACAAAAAACAGACTTGGTCTGATCTGGTACAGCAAATCTCATTTCCGTATGAAAGAGGAAATCTAGGGTGAGGGCTTTTCAGAGGTAACATAGACCTCAGTCGGTCCTGCACCTCAGACCTTGAGAGTAAAAAGCATGTATAGCATGTACCGAGATGGTAGGCCACTGGTATTTCCATTCCAGATGGACAAAATAGGGTGTTTCTTATAATAATAGATTCAATCCAATTTTGCATCTCAAAACAACTGCAGATTTTGGATCTAAAAACCTATCTAGGTTCTTTGGTCCAAAACAACCAATATGATTCTCTTTATCCAGCAGATGAATGAGAGATGCTGGCTTTGAACAGAGTGAGGTCACAGTTGCTTTCTTATCTCTCTGCAAGTCTGGACAGGAAACTAGGCTGGATTAAACTCATCTGGCTCCAGAGAATGAGTCAGATCATGACATTGCGCAACTTGAGGGGCAGGAGGTGGGAAGGAAAGTGCAGAGGAGGGAGGAATTCTGTTTTGCCATCCCACAGGAGCTCAGCTCAGCGGCATCCTGTGTTTTTACAGTGAGAGTCTTGATTTTGTTTTTTTTAACCTAATTTTTATGTGTTGCTTGATGTACAAGTTCAGTCTAGTTACTCATAGGGATGCCTATGCCATAGTGTGTGAGCTCCAGCCAATTAGTAAAACAAAAATAACATTAGCAATCTTCTCTTCCTTCCTTCCTTCCCAGGCTGTAGGAGAAATAGCTTGATCAGTTTGCCTGTGTGTGTGTGGTGAAGAGCTCATTGAGGGAAAGCCAAGTACAGAGATGAAGTTTGCACTTAGTTCTGAATATGGTGAGGCCCATGGGCATTCATATCACTTTGTGTAGTGAGCTCCCCAACCTAGGTCCAGCTCTTGTGAAAGGTCTGTCTCCTCTGCTCACAACCCACCCCCCACATTGGTAACAGCTTTATTGTTTCAATGTAACGAAGCTGTTGTGGGAAGTCATGGTCATAGACAGAGAGTTGATCTATCATGTAGCTAGGGCCAATTTCATGGAGAGGTTTTAATATTAGGATAAAAAGCATAAGCTGGCCTCTGTATTCAGTGGAGAGATGGTGCAGGGAATGAAACAATGGGTTAATGTGTTCCTGATGACCTATGTTACTAAACAAGAGGACTGCTGTGTTTGGTACCGACCACATGCTATTTGGGCATCCAACAGCGGGGAGTAGTCCAAACGAATCCCATGGCTGCAGAACAACTTAATGAACTGAAGGCAGTTCCTCAGAGCACTTTCCTCATCCTACCAGCATCACTTGGTCTTACCCTGGTTTCAGCTTTAGCCAGTTGGTCTTCACCCAGGTGCTGCTTTCAGTTTGACTTCAAGGGAGATGGTGCTGTTTATGTTTGATGTAGAGGAGATGCTGAGCTGGGAGCTGTCCGGGTACTTCGGTCATCCCACTAGCTGTCCCTCTTGTTTCCTTTTGATGTTGACTAACATGGGGAGTGGACTGAACATGGCAGGAGACTCTGCACCTGGAGGAACAGTTGCCCATAACCATCCATTAGGTTTGGTCAAAGAGGAAGATTTGAGCCATCTCAGGATGTTTCATTTCACCTTCACAGCCTCTTGGAGTTTGAACAGGTGTGTTTCGAGATCTATGCCCCAAAGAGGCACCCAGCAGGATGACTATGGATGTGCTTCTCTTGTCTATGGACAGGAGGAAGTCCTCCACCATCCACTAGCACAAAAAGTGGAGTCTGTGAACTGTGCCCTGTTCTAAAGCCTCAGAGTAACACAGAAAATTGCTATCTGATAAATGGCATTGGAGAAGGTGAGGCTCTGCCCCTCGATCCCTACCCCAGGGAGCAGGTGAGGCCATGCCCTCCTTCCTTCTGCGCTGGCCTGTGGAATGGGGCCAGTCACGGTGCACTGGGGTGGGGGGAAGGGAGCACATCATTCAGCCCTATTATGCAAGGAACAGCCCTAGAAGAATAAGTGGGCCAGATCCTGGTCCTTGCTCCAGCCCCAAGCTGTCTCTGTGAATAACTGCATCATTCCCTTATTCGCCAGCTCGGAAATTCTGGCCTCAAGATGCTGTGCCTGGGCTGTGAGGGCCATGAAGGTGCTTGCACCAGGAACATGTGCTATCTTGGCCAACACACTGGAGGCCTCCCAAGCTAAAAGCATGAGTCACTCACTACATCTTGAGCTAAGAGCCAGTCTTTGTAACAGGGGGCTGTAACAGTCTCACTCCTCTGTGTACTGGGCAGGGGAGACATGGAACACACACTGACCAGTGGGTCATGCCACTTGGCTAGCCAGCAAGTAGTCATACGTTCTACAATAAGCTGGGGAGCCCTCATATAAATTAATCTATTGCTGGTCCTCTAAGTCAATAGTTACCCTGCAGTTTTTATTCTGTGACTAAATTGGACTAAGTCTGATCTTTCTTTGTAAATGGGAAGCTAAGGTTTTTAGTTGTTTGCTTAGTGCGTGTAATAGATTTTCTTTACTTTAATACCACTAACAGCTCATTTAGAAGCTGCCACCCTGACAAGCTCCCACCCCATTCCAACTTCTCTGAGCTCACTCTGTCAGTGTGGTACTTCTCACTTCATCTGAGGCATCTATTTGTTAATGGAGGAAAAAGAAAATCATTGTTGGAGGTCCCTCCAAGGTAGAGAGCTCACATCACCTGAGCTTTTCTCTCCTACTTTACTGTGCCACTAAGAAGGGACTCCAACCAACAGTGAGGGAGGTGTGAGGGGAGGGGGAGCCTCTGACCTTATCCCACAGTGCATTGCAGGTGTTCCTGCTGACCAGCTCTGCTGAGAGTGGTTCTGACTCAGTGCATGATTATTGGAAGAGTTAGTGAGGAGGAGGTAAATTCAGTCATCAAGGAAAGAGACTAGAACTCCATTTAGAGAGCCTCTGCCCACACTGCTGGTTAATGGCTTGGACCCAGATAGCTTGCTCTAGACGCGGCCTCGACCCCATTAGCCACTGGCATCCGCTCTGGCTCCCCCACTCTCTCCTGGCTCAATTTCCTGAGGTTTCTGGTTTCCTGAGTGAGGGCAGAAGGTGTTTTTGGCAGAGAAGGTGGGAGCCTGGGGGTGGAGGGTGGATCCAGCGGGGGAGACAGAGGAGAGGAGGAGTCACTGATCACTGATAATAAATAAAAGGGCCCCCTCTTGTCCAGTTAATGCTACAGGACGCTGGGAGAACTCCCCCTTAGACAAGAGCTGCAGACTAAAGAGGAAGCAAGTCCAGAGTGAGTATGCAGAGATCTCCCTGTAGTTAGTTAATTATTAATGTCTGTGCAGTGCTTTGCAGCAGGAAAATGTTAGAGAGATGCTATGGAATGTACTATTATTATCTCATCCACCATGACAAGGGCCCCAGGGCTGCCTTTGCAGCGCTACCCCTTACCAAGGGACTGCAGAAATTTCCACAAAGTTTGCAGGCAGTTAATATTAGCTCCTGTTCTGTGACTACTGCACACCAGAGGATGCTGTTGGATAGCAAGGGCTGGGAGTCAGATGTTGGGCTGGGTGTGTTCCACCATGGGGTGTGAGCATTTGTGGCTTCACCTGGTGAGGTAGGGGGGTGTAGCCCCTGGGGAGGGATGTGTGTGTGTAAGGAGCCTAGTTGTGGGCAGCCGGGAGATGAGCCTCTGCAAGTGAATGCAGTTCCCACAGCAACAACAGAGGAGCTCACCCTGGGACAGCGCAGAAGGGTGGTTAATTTGACTTCCAATAAGGTCTGTTTGTGGATGAAAATGAAGTGTTTGGGCTAACGCCCATTTATGACATGCCCTCACTTCTGTGGTGGCGGTGTGTGTGATGCCACAGGCATTCTGGGAGCGCTGAGTGACTTGGGAAGAAAGCAGAGGCTGGGGCAGTGACCCTGAGGACTCAGCACTGAAGGACAGGACAGGTACATGGGGAGGGGTTGGTTATGGCATTTATCACTGTGCGACCCCAGCACCTCTCTCTGCATGTCCTTCCAGCATCTCCCTCTCTGTGTTCCAGTCACCGTCTCTCCAGGCTCACTCCTTATCCCTCTCACTTCAGCCTTCCCACAGGCTGCTGGATTGGCCATGATTTAAGCCCATAAAATCCAAACTCTGTAAAAACCCCTGAACTGCATGGAATGCAACAAATCCTTATCCAGGCCCAGAGGCTCCCTTAAAAAGAGCAGACCACTGCTCTCAAATCCAGGAGGTGCTGGGGTGCAGGGAGAGGAAAGGGAGCTGGGGAAAAGGGATCAGAGGGGAACGGGAGCAGGGCATATCAGACCCCATTTCTGCTCTTTACCACAGAGTAACTGGGGGCTCATCATCATCCCAGGCTGAGCACTGTATATGAGGAATCGGTGCATGGGTGTGAGCTGGAATGGGGCTGGTGGTAGAAAGGGGGAAGGCGCGATGTGTGGTCGTCCTCTCCTGTGTTGGGCAAAAGGAGGAAGAAAAGCACCTTATTCTCACTGGGGGCCCCTGGTTACAGGCTCTACTGATTTCAGGTCTTTTTCTCCCGCTGAGAATCAGAGGATCTGGACAAGAGCTGTGAGTTTGGAGTTAACTGTTTCTTGGCATTGGTAGGGTGATTGGCAAAGCTTAGAATAATCTGGTCCTTTCACATGTCCAAGGCTCAGCCCAGTAGGGAATCATTTGGTTCCTGGCAAAATTCTGGTGCATTATAGGGTCCCTGTTCCATGCAGGCACATGCAGAGTGTGAATCCTCCAGGAGAGGATTGTACACATGTAACCACAATGGCAAGGAGTAACAGTGACAACTGAGCAACTGTCTCACTGGCCTCAGGGAATGAACTGAGCTGGATTTGTGCCCACTGCCTAGGCTGTGTGACAGATCCAGACTCCTGGAAAACTGCATGCAATCCCCCAGGCTGGCCTGGTGCAAGGGGAGCTACATCAGAGCTCCTCAGTGAGCTCCATTTGGTTGGAATGGCCTCTTATCACTGCCCAGCTCAGCTGCAGCCATTGCCCAGTGTGCCCTGTCCTCACACATGCTGCTCTGGCCCTGGCTTCACATGTGGTTTAAGTGAAACCACTGATCCCATCTCTCTTCTCTTTGAGTTGGCAGCCATGAGGCTACAGATGGCAGCGCACATTCCCCCCCAGGGCCAGCTAGCCTGGTGCTGGAAACTGGACTAGAGTTTCCCACATAGCAAGTCAGAGTACGTTTGCTGAACCACTGGAGCAGACTGAAGTACTTCTGGCTCCTGCTGGCCTGCAGAGCAATAGATTTGGTTTGAACTTGGGTCCCCTGTATGGCAGGGAAGAGTGTTAGCACCAAATCATGTTCCAAGAGTCAGCAGCTCAGAGCGAAGGATCCATCCTTCACCCAAAGAAGAGGTGGCCCCATTAGGGAGCAGTGTTTGTGTGGGACCCCAGAGAATAAATGTAGAGACAGGTTTCTAGGGGCTACTGCAATATACATGTGAACTAACAATAATCCCAGCAGACGATGGGGATCCCATCAGGGTTTGAGTACCATGAAGGGCACAGAAGGGTGTGTATGGGGGAAAACAACAGGATTGAACTTCTATCTTTCTCCTGGCAGATGGAGTTCAACCAGAGCAGTACTGGGGTACATTAGGGACCAGTCTGAGGTGAAGCCAAGGATGGAACATTTGAGATCAAATTTCCCCATCTCTCCAGGAAGCAGGGGGTTGGTCCCATTCCTTCCAGCCGTGGAGCTGACAGACAGTGTGGGCTCTGTGTGTCTGGACCAAGGGTGGTGATGGCAAGGAGGGGAGATCAGAGGAGGAATTAGGGAAGCAAACCTATGGTCCTCCTCGGTGTCTGGAATTACACTCATATAGTTCAACATTTCTGGACATGCAGTGTTAACAGCTCACCTCCCTTTGAACTCTGGCACCCTCCCCCTGCAGCAAGGGCAGGGAAGGGAGTGTGCCTACCCCACCACCAAAGCCTGATTAGACCTGTTTATAGAGGGTGTTTTGTAACAGTCCAATAGAAGGCGAGTGCCCGCCAGGCCTTACCTTCCCCAGACTCCTTCATCTGACTCCTCCCCTCCCAGCTGCTGCTTTCATAATAAACACTCCACTGCTAACTTTGCAGCCTGTCCAGAATTTCCCGCTGCCCTCAGTGGAAAGAGAGTAAGACAGAGAGCGAGAGAGTGCAAGAGAGAGTGACTCCCACACAATGCGGACCCTCATCCTCCTCACGTTCCTGGCTGTTTTGATGGTGGCAGCTTTCTGCTACGGTAGGTGACCTCTTTTATTGGAGCTTGTTTGGAGCGGCAGCCAGTCACAGACACCTCTTGGTCTGTTCAGATGTTTTGCTTTGATGTTTATCTCCCCTTATCTGTTGCTGTCCTCTTGCCCATCCACTCCCTCTACCACTGTGTCAGACCGCTCTGCCTCTACTCCGGAGCTCAATCACTTAGATACTTTTGCCTCCAGTCTAGAGCCGCCTGCACTTCAGACCCTTCCTCTTTAGCACAGACCATTCTGTCACCACTGCAAACTATCCCCACATCCTCGACAATCCCAATCGGTGTGGATCATAGAAAGAGGAGATGGAAGAAACCTAAATTAGTCCTTCCTTAGTCAACACAACTTGTGGATGCACTGGAGGGGAGATCCCAGGTGCTGTTTACATATCAAAGTGATGCAGGGTCTGGTAAGGGAAATTCCTTATATAGATCCCAGGCCCTATTTCCTATAAGAAGGTGACTCTCTGAACTGTCCCTGGTTTGCCATTCTGTTGCATCCTCAGCTGCCTGCCTTTCCTTTGTTAATGGCGAGCGAGATTTTTCCACCCACCTTCCCTTTCTCCTTTTGAATGTCTCTCCCATTTTCTCTAGAATGCATACACTTGCATATTAACGGACCGATCTCACCTTACACTGAAATATGCATATTTGGTGGTGATTTGTATTTCTATAGCATTTTCCATCTAAAGATCTCAAAGGGCTTTACAAATGTGAATTCATTAATTAAGCAGCCTGACCCCACTGTGAAGTAAATGTCATACCTAGGTGTCATGCCTGTTATATAGAGGGATACAGAAAGGAACAGAGGGTCAGTGATGCTCCCAAGGATAACATAGTAAATCAGTGGCACAGCCATGGATAGAACCCAGTGGTTCAGTCCTCTGTTCTGACCACTAGGTTGCACTATTCCTTTCCTTGCTTTTCCTTTTAATCAGTGAATGAGACTCTCTCTTCCCTTCGGTTTATTAATGGTGAGTAAAAAATTCTGTGTTCCATAACTACAGCGCCTCACTGAATGTTTTTCTCTTCCTTCTCCAGAGTCCCACGAGAGTATGGAATCCCATGAGTTTGTCAGTAAGAGACAATTTTACTACTTTGTTTAAATTAGAGGGGAACTAAGGGACTCCCGTACTCCACTGTCTTGGCCACTCTGCTAGGGGTTCAGCTGAGCCTGGCAGGCATGAGAGTGGGGGGGGCTGGTGGAAATTAGAAAGGGGAGAATAAACCACTCCAGACAAATTAGATTTCTTTGGTGACAGAATTTCCGGATGAGTGGAAGGGGGACCAAAAAAGATAAAATACATGTTGAATCCAGGAAAGCATTTGACATAATGTCTTACAAAATCTTACCTGAAAACTAACTGGAATTAGCTTTGACCACTGACATATTCCCTGAAAAGGGTCTTAGAAAGTGCTATTGCTAAATAGCAATGTACTGGGTTTGGGAAGAGCTGCCTAAGAGGTGCAGCAGAGATCAATGCCATTAAACCATTAATTAGATGCTGTAAGGGAACTCACCCCCCACTGCCTTCCCCTTGTCACTACAAGGAGCAGCTCAGATTGGCAGGCATGAGAGCGTGGAGCTCTTACTCATCTGGAAAAAGGAGTAAGCAGCATGTTGATTCAATTTGAAGAGGATGATAAATTTGGGGAAGGAGCAATAATAGAGAAGCAACCTAAGCAAGGTTAGAATATAGATGGGTAGAATTTTTATTTTTTATTTTTGTAAGGAATTTAACTTGGACAAATGCAAGTTGGTACATTTTGGGAAAAAATAATTCAAATTATAGATCTTCAGTGGCAAGGGGACGCGTGGAAAGCAGTAAATTACAAAGGAGATCTTAGGTTCATAGTGATCCAAAAACTGGGCATAATCTTGTAATATGAAATGGCAGCAAAAAAAAGAGAGAGCCACTATGACTTTGGGCTGTATCTATAGAGGCATCAACCTGGGCTGCAGGTCAGTGATAGGGTTTGTTTATATGGCACTGGAGAGTCCTTGGGACATGTAGTTAATCTATATACCAGAAATATTTCAATGAGTGGGAGGGAATACATAGTAAAACAACAGAATGTTTAACATGCTAGAGACACTGGGTGATGAAGAAAGAGTAACAGAACTAGATCTGGGTACCTTGGCCAAATGACAGCCCAGGGAAATAGGATAATCATGGATAAGTATTTGACAAATGTAAACCCCATAAAGGGAGATGAGAAGAACCTTTCTAGTGTGGTTCAAAGAGATGATACTAGACAATGGACAATTTAGGCTGAATTTTTAAGGAAAAAGATCAAGTTATGTGATCTATTAGAGTGTGGAATAATCTCCCTAGAGAAGTGAGGGAAGACCCATTGATTGTTTATTTAAAATTGTTCTGGCGAATGCACTCTAAGAAACAAGCAGCTGAGGCTGGATGAACAGGGTGATCCAGTGGACTCTTTCCATCTTTAATTTATGGAATAAGAGTAGCAGGTTGGTAGAGAACATGAAGTCATGAAGAATAGGAGGCTGGTGAGAATGTCAGGCTAGAGGAACATGGGGTGTCCATGACAATGAGAGGCTGGTAGTTTACAGGACTTTGGAGTACAGGAGGCTAGTGAAAATAGAAGGTTGATGGGGTCCAGGAATCCATTGTGAATGGGAGGACAGGTGAGAATGGGACGCTGGTGGAGCAGGACTTGTTGTAAGTAGCTGATGATCTTCACGTCAACTATACATTAATTAAAAATAAATATTCTCTCATCTCATCAGATCCCTTCATTAACAGACGAAATGCCAACGACTTCATGAGAGCTCAGCCGAGACGAAACCTCATGGTGCAGGAGAGGTATGTTTTCATAGGGTCTTAGGACATGGATAGAAGGGGCTTGGGGAGATGAAGATCTCTCCTAAGCAAGTTTAAGTTGGTGCCATTGAGGAAGGCCAGTGCTATTAGCTTGGAGACAGAATTTCCCTCTCAGCCTGGGGGTCCCACTGGGGAACCCAAAACTGATTGAAGATAGAGGGAGATTATCTTGGAGTGTTATTGAGGATGAGAACTCTTCTCAGTGCCCATAGGGCATTAACTAATCAGCCTGAAGAAAGCGCTAGAGGAGGGTGGGGAAATCACTGGTGTAAATCCTGAGAGGAAGGATGGTCCAACAGTTAGACACCAGTCTAGGCCTTGGGGAGACCTGAGTTAGTTCCCTGATCTACCACAGACTTCCTTTGTGTCAAGTCAATTAGTCTCTGTGTGCTTCAGTTCCCCATAACAGCACTGCCCTACCTCTCAGGAGTGTGGAGAGGATAAACACTTTACAGATTAGGAGGTGCTCAGATACTACAGTGCTGTGCTGGGGGCCATACAAATCCCTAAAATAGACAGAAATGGGGATTGGGGATGAGGCCTGAAAGAGAAGAAGAGACTGGAACCCAGAGCTGAAATGCACAGTTCTGTGTAAGAGAGACTCAAAGGCAGCTCCGATCTCTTACACTGCTGTCAACCTAGAATAACTCCACTGATTTCAGTGTAGCTACTCTGGAGCACAGAAGTGAACAGAGATCAGAATCAGGTCCAGGTTGTACATCCAGCATTTTCCCAAGACAAAACTCTTCTCTAACAGTTTGTGTTGGCAACAGAAAGGGAATGGCCTCCCTGACTCTGGGTGTATCTGCCCCTGTATCGGACAGGAAGAAGGCGCCCTTGTTATGAGATTTCCATGTGGCTATGTCAAATGAATAACAGAAAGAAAGTTCACTGTAATTAGGTTAGCCCTGTGAACTTACTCTTCTAAAGAAGGTGATGAGTTCACATGACCCCCTGTGAGAGGGCTAGATGGTCCCTTCATGGGATGTTCCAGCTCCCTTCCCTATCCCTGGCAACATGAAAGATCTGAAGAGCTTATGGCAGCAGGTTTGAGCTACTGGGGACGTGAGACCCACTCCTCTGCCAACATAAGCCTCTACAGGCCCCATCTGCTGTGAATGGCACTTGGGAAAGGGTTCAGTGCAGGGTTATTGCATTGGCAGAGCCAAGGAGAGCTGAAAGAACTGTAGAGGCATGTGTGGGAAGGTGGGGCAGGAGGACCTGGCCACAAACAGCAAAGTTTAAAATGACAACTTGCTCTCTCCTCCCCTTCCCCTTCCTTGCATATGCAGGATTAGAGAACGCAATAAGACCCCCCAGGAACGCCAGCGAGAGATCTGTGAGGACTACAACCCCTGTGAGCGCTACGCCATGCGCCATGGCTACATCGCTGCCTATAAGCGCTACTTTGGGCAGTGGAGGGGCAAGTTCGAGTAACAAGTTCCCATCCCCGGTGCCTGGAGCCTGGGTTCTGTACCTAGAAAGAGCGATGTCTCTGAAACCTATTAAGTTGCTTGTTAACTGTATGTTATCCTGCCTGCCCTCTGCTTCACTCCCCTGTAACCAGGGATTCCTAGATTTTGTGTTAATTAGCCCAATGCCGCTGTAGAGGAGGTTGGACAGGAGCCAGGATGTGGGTGTTTTTTAGACAATAAACTGCTGGTTTGATACTATTTCTTTGTGACTCTTTGTGTTTCCTTGTGTTTTTCTTTGGGGATCTTCTACAGGGAGGGTTAGTTTTTCTCTCTATACTCGACAACAGTACTGTGGTAAATTTGAACATCTATGAATCAGGTGTTTTAAAGGCTGTAACACAATTAGGACTCTGACCTCTATTCTCTGGGGCAGTGGTGGGCAATCTGTGGCCCGTCAGGGTAACCCGCTGGTGGGCCGCCAGACAGTTTGTTTACATTTGCATGGCCGCCCGCAACGACCATTGGCCGGGAACGGTGAACCGCGACCACTGGGAGCTGCAGGCGGTCATGCAAATGTAAACAAACTGTTTGGCGGCCTGCCAGCGGGTTACCCTGATGGGCTGTGTGCAGCCCACGGTCCGCAGGTTGCCCACCACTGCTCTGGGGTCTGAAATCGGCTGAAATTTTCACAAGTGACTAGTGATTATGGGTGCCTAACTTGAGACATCTTTAAGAGGCCTGATTTTCAGTGAAATGTAGGCAGAGAAGTTAATGATGGAAAAGACCTGCTAAATAACACCATGTCCATACAACTTCCCCATTTGTGATGATGCAGGTCTGTTCTGTATGCTACAGAATATTCTACAGCCCAAAGTTTATTCTCAAGCGATGGAACTTCCACCACTTCCATTGTATTTAATCATCTCACCTTTTCTCTGAAGTATAATGCAGAAATGTTCTCAGCTGATAAAATGAGAAACTATTGTATGAAACAGACCCTGTTCTTTCTTGCTCTGCTCCTCTTTCTTGCTGTGCTGGGAAATCAGACAGCTCACAGGGCAAAATACCACCCATATAATATATCCCTCCTTTCTCTTGCTGCCTCCTCTGGAATCTGTAGGCCCCAGGGGATAGAAAAAGACCTGAGCCTCAGCGCACAGTGTACACATTTCGCATATATGTGCAGGTATATTGTGGTCGATGCTTAGGAGTAAACATACTGTTCTTCACTGTACCTTTTAGGGAAGTGGTTCTCAATCAGAGGTATGCATACCCCTGGGGGACTCAGAGGTCTTCCAGGGGGTACATCAACTCATCTAGATATTTGCCTAGTTTGACAACAGGCTACATAAAAAGCACTAGCGAAGCCAGTACAAACTAAAATTTCATACAGACAATGAGTTGTTTATACTGCTCTCTATACTATACACTGAAATGTAAGTACAATATTTATATTCCAGTTGGTTTATTTTATAATTATATGGTAAAAATGAAAAAGTCAGCAATTTTCCAGTAATAGTGTGCTGAGATACTTTTGTATTATTACATCTGATTTTCTAAGCAAGTAGTTTTTAAATGAGGTGAAATTTGGGGTCTGCAAGACAAATCAGACTCCTGAAAGGGGTACAGTAGTCTGGAAAGGTTGAGAGACACTGGTTTAGGGGACAGCAGCAATGTTCCCTCTAATTATTTCCATCCATGTGCAGAATGAATTTTGTTATGTGCACCAATATCGAGGTAATGTGCGGATGTGCGCCACCAGCAGAAACAAAAAACCTAGATATAATGTATATTTTTAAAAAGTTACCATAGGGATAATTACTCCAGCCAGGACAGGTTAGGCATTTTAGAACTCACTACACAAAGAATTAAATTTAAGCATAGTGAGAAATAAAATTATGAAAGGCATAGACCAGTCAAAAAACTAAAATAACAGCACTGTGAAAGAATAAAATTACAGAGGATATATGTGCATTGCAGGAAGTACCAAGAAGTACCAAGAACAATAATAACACAGGTATGTATTGGGAGGTGAGTGTGAAAGAGACAGAGTGTGTGTGTGTGTGTCAGAGACAGTGTGTGTGTCAGAGACAGAGACAGTGTGTGTGTGCCAGAGACAGAGGGTGTGTTTGTGTATGTGTGTGTGAGACAGAGACAGCGTGTGTGTGTATGTTTGAGAGACACAGGGACAGTGTTTGTATATATGTATGTGAAACAGGGACAGAGTGTGTGTATATGTGTGTGTGAGAGAGACAGACACAGAGTGTGTGTGTGTGCTGGCTGCTGGGGAAGTCTATAAGAGACCATGCACTGTCTCTTTAAGCACAGCGGCATTCACCAGTAGGCTCATTCAGACAGCAGCAGTCACCAGCAGCTCCATCCTGCTCCTGAGCTCTGTCCTCCCTCCCCTGCTCTGCAGAGATGGGGTACATGGGTGGGGGGAGGGGGACACCCTGACATCAACTTCCCCCCCTCCCCCTGCTCTGCATAGCAAGCAGGAGGGTCCCAGGAGCAGCTGGCCAGGGGCTCCAAGGCAGAGGGCAGGAGCAACAAGGCTGCAGAGCAGCATGGGGAGGAACATGGGCAGCAGGTAGCATAGGCAGGGGAAGACTGTGCCTCCCCAAACAGCCTTGCATGGCCCCGCCCACACTCTGCCTCCAGGCCCCCACCTGCCTGCTTCCAGTTCTCTTCCTGCTCTTCTGTGACCAAGAGGCTGGGGCAGGCAGGCTGGGGCTGGTGCGCACAAGGCCCGGGGCTGGTGGGGCTGGGGCTGGGGCCACGTCGTGCTGCCCATCCATCTGCCTGCCTGGTGCTGGGACCACGCTGCCCACCCAGTGCTCCAGGGCTGGGCGAGCTCTGGCCACGCCACCTGCCTGGTGCTGGGGGCACACGGGGAGGCGGAGGCTGTTGGGGGGGGGTGTGCTCCGGGCTCCGGTGGGGAAGAGGGGCAGAAGGGGAGGGGCGGGGCCTCGGGCAGAGGGGGAGGGGCTGGGGGCTATCCTCTCCCAACAGCTTGTTCACCTGCCGCCCATGGGGAGAAGCACCTGAACACATGTCGCGGGATATGCGCGGCTCTCCTAATCAAGTGCACGGCATTTGATTGGCTCTTGGGTGGCCATGCAGCAGCACAGCTTAGAGCAGGGGTCGGCAACCTTTCAGAAGTGCTGTGACGAGTCTTCATTTATTCACTCTGATTTAAGGTTTCGCGTGCCAATCATACATTTTAACATTTTTAGAAGGTCTCTTTCTATAAGTCTATAATATATAACTAAACTATTGTTGGAAGTAAAGTAAATAAGGTTTTAAAATGTTGAAGAAGCTTCATTTAAAATTAAATTAAAATGCAGAGCCCCCCGGACCGGTGGCCAGGACCCGGGCAGTGTGAGCAGGGCCGGCGCAAACCATTAGGCGACCTAGGCGGTCACCTATGGCGCTGCTATTTTGGGGGCGCCTGCGCTCCCGCCGCCCGTTGAAATTTGGGGGCGGGACCTTCCGCCGCCGCTGTTGGGGGCGGCATTTCGGGGGTGGGACCTTCCGCCGCCTAGGGCGCCGGAAGAGCTGGCGCCGCTACTGAGTGTGAGTGCCACTGAAAATCAGCTCGCGTGCTGCCTTCGGCACACGTGCCATAGGTTGCCTACCCCTGGCTTAGAGGGAACACAGGACAGCAGAGAAGGGCTTTCTGTAATCTGTGTGTCCTCAGAAATTATTTCAACGGTAGATATGTACCTGGTAGACCTTGTGTCAGGGAGTCTATGTGTATCTTTGGCTGAAAATCCATTATATAGTCTGATAAGGAGCTTGTATATTAATTTTAAGTTAAAATAATGTGTTAAGATTGAAAGCTGGTGACTGCTGGGGAGAATGTCTTAAAAGAGCATGGCAGCTAAAAATAAATAAACAAATAAATAATAAATAACCCCAATTTTTAGAAAGCCTGGAAATTCAAAGTTAAGGTTATACTTAAAACCACTAATGTTTGGAAGTGCACAGCTAAATTCACCCAAACAGATTTAACTTTGTCCCCATCTCTGCCCACACCTCATCTGAAATCAAGATGCAACTTGATCTCTGAACACCATGCACAGACCACCCAAGGATTCACGTCTCAGTCACAAGAGAAGAACACAAACATCTGAGACACTGTAACTTATATTAACACCAAAGAGGTGGGCAAAGCCCTTCTGACATTATCAATAGAAGCCAGTGCTGCCATACACGAGCATGTAAATACCCCCAGTCCATTAGCAACCAGAGCTGTTTGGATATCTGCAGCTATGGGGATCTTAAAACACATAAAGTCTTCTCTATCTGCTAAATATACCTTGCTTCAGTATTCAAGGCTCCAGGCTTCCTCAGATTCATATGCAAATACCCAAATATAGAAGTGGAAAACCACCAAGGGCTATGAGGTATAAGATGCCAATTTGTTGATATACTGTGAAATTAAGCATAGACCCTCATCTACTTTACATATTATAAACACAGATCTTCCATAAACAAACTTCAGCCTTTGTCAAATTCACAGGCAAACTTGGGACATACACACCATAGAAGCATTTACAACTCTTCTATATATGAAACTCTAATCAAAACATTTATAAGGGCACGTCCACGTTGCAATAAAAGATCTGTGGCATGGCTGCAGCTGGTCCGAGTCAGCTGACTTGGACTCATGGGGCTTGGGCTGCAGGGCTAAAAATTGCAGTGCAGATGTTTGGGCTCAGGCTGGAGCCCAGGATCTGAGGTCCTGAGAGTGGGGAGAGAGTCAGAGTCCAGGCTTCCTGAATGCCTACACCAGGGATCGGCAACCTCTGGCATGTGGCTCGCCAGGGTAAGCCCCCTGGCGGGCCGGGCTGGTTTGTTTACCTGCCGCGTCTGCAGGTTCGGCCGATCGCGGCTCCCACTGGCTGCGGTTCGCCGCTCCAGGCCAATGGGGGCTGCGGGAAGTGGCGCGGGCCGAGGGATGTGCTGGCCGCTGCTTCCCGCCGCATCCATTGGCCTGGAGCAGCGAACCGCAGCCAGTGGGAGCCGCAATCGGCCGAACCTGCGGATGCGGCAGGTAAACAAACCGGCCCGGCCCGCCAGGGGCTTTCCCTGGCTTACCCTGGAGAGCCACGTGCCAAAGGTTGCCGATCCCTGGCCTACACCATAATTTTTAGCCCTGCAGCCCAAGCCGAAGTCAGTCGACATGGGCTCTGAGATTTGGTGCTGTGAGTTTTTTATTGCAGTGCAAAAGTAGCCCAAGATTACTAGCCAGCTATGCCACAGTGCAGCTGTGCATGATTTAGCATCCTCCTGGTCAAATGCCAATCTCAGTTTCACAGGTGTAAATCCAGAGTAGCTCCATAGACTTCAGGTTGTTTGGGTGCCCTGAATTTTGCATTTATATGTTTTCAATCTTTTTTTATTTATCATTGTTCTTTGACGGCACTTTTCCCTGAAGTTATATGCGTTTTCAATCTTTGCTCAAGTTTAATGACTTTTTTTTTTTAATTTCTTAAATTAAAAGTCAATGTTTCTAAGAATGGATCTGTGGCAGTGAATATTCCCACATCAAGCCTCTATACGAGGCATAGAAAGTCCACGTGGAAATTCTGCTGCCCCTATTGCACAGACACTTCCCGTGCACTGTTTCCTGCTCCTTACAGATCTTTGAGGCTCTACAGCAATGGTCACATGGGCCCACTTCCTCCATCCTAAATTGTTTTCTCTCCCCACTGCCCTCAGACTCCCCCTCCTTCCCACAAGTGGCTCTCGGACGCCTGTTCCCTCTAACCTCCCCTAGTATATGGAGAAGCTGTTCTGATCCGAGCTTTACGAAACATGAAGCCTGCAGTTCAAGAGGACCATGGTCCGCCAACAAAAGACCATGCAGGCACTGGAGTATCTGCATTGCATCAGGCGAGGATTACAGTGTCCGACATGCAATCACAGGAAGCTCAAACATTATCAAAACTGCATGGAATAACTGATGGCTCAGTTGTGCCTTTAGATGCTGACAGAGACGGTTAGACTTTCTAAACATTTCCTTGAACTTGGAAAACATTTCAAAAATATGACAGAAAGAGTTGTATTTTTAAACTGTTCTTTTCAACCAGTTGTAACAGCCCAGTGTTGGGGGTGCTGTGGATCTGCCCCCTGTCTGGAGGAGCGCAGACAGAGAGCGCCTCTACTAGGAGTGAAGCCTACTCTCCTCCACGTGCCTGGCCCCAGCTCCCTGCCACTCTCTGTAGGGAATGCAAAGGGAGCACAGAGACTGTAATTGTACCTGGGCCTCTTGTGGCCTGTGCAAGAGGGGATATGGCTCCTTTCATCCCTCCCTCCCTTGGCACATGTATATGGCTCAGCCACCAACTGACCCTAAATTCTTAGCTCTTCTAAACTAGCCAAAGGAACTAATGGTTATTGAGCCCAACAGGGTGAAACAAATGTAGAATCTGTAGTTCAAGTCTTTTTGAGATATGACAAGCAAAATAAATAAATAAATAAAAAATTAGGAAACTTTTCAGGAAGCAAAAAAAAATCTCATTTCTTTAAAACATTCATCACTCCACAGTGCCTTGTATAAATTGCCTTACACTTTCATCAACAAAAATCTACTCTGCAATCACTTCACACATGAAGCATTTCAGATGGGTTGGTTGGTTTATTTCAGCAGGACAGTGTCAAGTTCACAATCAGGCTTCAATCTTATCTTTGGAGACTCTACCACAGCTCCAAAATAAAGACTTAACCCTGGGCAAGCAGCATCTGCCTCACTGAACTGCAGGGAGCACATCACTATATAGCATCAGAAGTGCTGAATTGCGTGTTGTAAACAACAGATGATCACTGGCCCTGGCAAAGAGTGGTTATTTTAAAGGTGCAGAAAGTTGTTTTGAGAATTCAGGAGCCTTTTGTGCCTTAAAGTAATCAATGGTCTATTGTTTCCTTAAACTTACTAACTCACACAAAAGCATGGAAATTATATAGGGAAAAATGTGCAGAGAAAGAAGGAACAAATCTTCTCGCTGTCTGGTTCAAGCAGTCAGGGAAACAAACAAAAAAATATAAACCGCATCTATAAACCACAAGTACATACAAAATCATACAGAAAGCAAACATCCTAGAGACAGCCAGATTCCCAGCTGGTGGGAAGTGGCACGGCCAAACTATATCAACTAAAATTGATTTACATCAGTTGAGAATCTGGCCCAGCTTAGTTTAATCTTCTTGGGTTAGTTCTTCTCTCATTTACATTACTCAGGAGGACTTCCAGCCAAGTCAATGGAATTAAACCAATGTAAATTCACAGTGAGAGGAGACTCAAACCCCATGGTTCTCAGGCAAAAGCTAATTTGGAATAAAAGAGTTAAAAGCACTGGTTGGGTTGAGATACAAACTCACACAACCCCAGTCCTTCCCAGATCAAAGGGAGGAGGTGAATTAGGTTTGCTGAAAAAAGAACGCATACACTGTAGAGAAACAATATCAGTTATGTCAATTGGATTTACAGTTTTCTGCTACATATCCACTCACATCAATACTTTTTGTTTAATGGCTCCTGTTGTGGTGACAGAAGTGCAGTTCTGACAGGGAACAGAGAAAAGAGAAGCAGGCATTACTAATGGTTCCTGTTCTATGGTGGCATTGTGTGTGTATGGTAGGTGTGTATACTCTCATTGTCAGGACTGGGAATGAGGAGGGGTGACCATCACCAAGGATTCCTGCAATTACTGCACGCTGGTGGCTCAGCTGTCTTTAGTTTGAATTGTCTGGAGATTTATAGAAAGGCCCCATATAACTTTTTCTTAACTCCTGCTCCTCAGGCCAGACCATCCTTTGAACTGTTCCCAGCAAGCTGAAATCATCTGTGGCATATGCAGTGCAGCCTGGGGAAAGTGAGCTATTTTCAAAAGGTGAAACAGGTTTTTAGAGGTTGAAAAATTTTTAATAGTAGATTTTATTTTTTTTTAAATGGGAAGAGTTGAAATGAGGCCATAGGGAGTTCTGATAACATCTGTGGGAGGGAAGGGGGAGTGCATGTTGCTGAGGTTTTATTGACCCTCATCTGAATTCTGCCAGATAGTCCATGTCCTCTGACACTGATTCTAACATTCTAAACAGATGCTTAAAAACACCCTGCCTCTTTCCCCCAAATGTGCAATTTCCCCACATGCCAGATCACAAATTTACCCAAGTTTGAGACTGTAGGACAGGCAATATTTGGTCTGATCTCATTATGCATCAAGCTTAGAAATGGGTTCGCTACACAACTTGAAAGGGGAAATTCCCAACTTTCCAATGGGGCTCAAAGCAGAACTTACTTCTAGATCTTGAAAATCCCAAGATATCAGACCTTAAAGTTGTAACATTTTTATGTCTGAGCTCTGAACAGATGAACAAATGCCAATTAAGGCACATGGAGTTACAGGTGTAGAGATACAAGAAACAGTCACAATGCAATAAAAAAGGGTTTTGATATGTTTGTAAAATCTTTTTTCCCATGTACAATACATGGCATGTAGAGAATAAAGCATAATGTGGTATGATATAAAGGTTTTAGCAGCGCTCATTTGAGATCACCTGCATAATTTACTCATGGCTGCACCAATTATGAGCAATGCAGCCATCTAAAACTCATGTTTTAAATCCTTTATAGCACCCCACATCTTCATGTATTCCATACATACACATTGCCACGATACATGGGATCACATTCCATCTTAAGCTGGAAGCACTTATTAAACTAAATAAATATAAACTATAGACACAAACAAGCAGACTTCCACACAGCTTGATTTTCAACTATGTCTCCTTTATTTACCAGGAAGCATATGCTTTCTGAAAATCTGTACAGAACCCAGAGGAATCTAGTGGCTGAATAATGCTCTCCAAGTAAATCTATTATTAAACACTTACACACATAGATATTATAGATAGGAATCATAGCAAGGTCTATACTTAAGGCTGCCTAAGGGTTTCCATTTTAAAGGGCATTTTTCCGTTGTTTTTTCAATGCTTTTTTATTTCCAGCTGAAACTTGATATGTTTGCTCTCAGTCAAGGGACACATTTTTTCTAACGGTCCTTCCAAATCAAGTGAGCCATTTTCAAGTATGAAAGGGTGAAAACTGCAGTTATTCTGCTAAGAAAAATGTTATGCCCTTTCTTTGAACAGCTCCAGAGCTGATGGAATCTTAACATTTGGCAGAAACATGGCCCCTACGTTGCAGATGTGTCTTTGATTGGTCTAGTGAAAAATCACATTTGATTTGGCAGAGTTAAGATTTAATAAATGTTTTCCACACATATGCACTGTACTTTCTCATACCCATACACAGAGAGCTAGCTGTATAGCACACATACACACACAGATATATAATGGACCCTTGGATAGTGCAGCAAGAGCCGGGGGAATGATAGAGATATATGCCAATCCCACCATTCACACACAGGGAAAAATTAACTAAGGGTGGGAGAGGCCAGGACCAGACAAGACTCCATCTCCATAAAGCTTAACAACCATTATTTACAACTGACAGCACTAACAGAGTCAGTTTCTAGGAACTAGTTAATATCCTCTTACCTCTAGATTTGCTGCAGGGAGCCCTGGGATTTGATGTCGCCATGCAGCTTATGCCCAGAGGAATTCAAAACTGGTTTGTTCTTTTTTGCCTCTGGTCCTGAACACACCTTCTGGCTGCCAAGATAATATACAGTGCAGTTATCTACCACAAGAGGGTCCAAAATCCAAAAGTTCAGGGGAATGAATGTTAAAAACCTCCCAAAGCAAACTCTTGTATAATACTGAACATATCCAGTGCTGCCTGATGAAACCAGATGGCAGTTTTCATTGCTGATGGGTGGCTGCTGCTGTATTTCCAGGAAATAGTGGTTATTATTATTATTTATTTGTATTACTGTACTGCCTAGAATTCCCCTTACTTAACTTTAATCTTAATTTAACCCCAATAAATCACGGGGTTTATCCTATAGGCAGATCTCCATCTTCTCTCCTCCTCTGTGTTTTATTTAACTACTATCCTTAAACTAAATCTGTGCACTCTATTTCCTGTCTTCTGCCTTCCTCTACTCCAGTGAAATCACTTCTGCTTCTGTCCTTCACCCGTTTCTCAGTCTTTCTTCTGTTTATCTTCATCTCTCTTTCTTCTTCTCCTTCCTTCCCTCCCTTACATTCATTACCTTTCTCTACCTCAGCCCAAGCTCAGCTGACCACCCAACTGTCATTCTACCCAGAGCTCCAGACCCCTCTTGAAAGCATTTTTGTTTCACCTAGACTCCCTAGAGGGGCAGGACTCCATCTCAGATACTCTTCTGACTCTTACAGGGTAATTTGCAGTGTTATTGTAGCCATGTCAGTCCCAGGACGTTAGAGAGACAAGGTGGGTGAGGTAATATCTTTTACTGGAAGTTGGTCCAATTACCTCACCGCCTTGTCTTACAGGGTCATCTTTCATATGCAGTATTGTTGTAGCTGTGTCGGTCCCAGGATATTAGATAACCCAGGATATTGGATTCTGTTGGTCTAATAAAAGATATTACCTCATCTTTTGTGCATTTCCCTTTCAACCTTCAATGCTGTGCATCTCCTCTTTTTTTCATCCTACTGGGTTTCAGCCCAAACCTATGTAGTTGCCCCTTGTTCCTTCTTCTTAATCTTCAACTCACTGTTCCTTCTGCCCCCTGTTGCTGCCACATCCTCCCCATTTCCTAGGTATACGCATGCTTTGGGGCGTCTAAAATCACCAAACACAGAGTGAAGTGCCCATTTTTGAAAACTGAGCTCTGGAGGGATCACTTCCTCTTCCCCTTGCCATGCAGCGGTCTCTTTGCCAGGCATTTAATAGTGTACAACCAACATCTTAGGACAGGAACTATCAAATGTCATATCTACTTGATACTACAGGGGAAATTTAGGCAGACAGAATGTAACTGCCCAAATTGCAATTTGGCAAGGATACTGGGGCTAATTCTCTTTCAAAAAGCATTGTGGGATATTCAAGTGGTATATATAGGCCTAGCTGCACTGTCTGACCCCAGAAATTTAGCTTTGGTTTTATACCTTATATGAATGATGCCACCTCCTGCAGCAATGTGCCCCTAGCTTCATTCCGGGGCATTAGTTCAAATCAGTCTTGATTTGGATGAAAGCAATCCCCTAATGTGTCATCAAGACCATATCCTGAAACAACTGGGCACAGTGCTGCTTAGTTTTGAGATTGGAACAGCTCAGATTACTAACCTTCATTTCCCCCTTCTGTCTTCTCTGCTTAGCTCCCCCTTGCCCAGCATTGCACAGTGGATCCTTCTATATGATTTGGTCTGGAAGGAGTTCCTGAGCGGGTCAGAGGAATAGGTGAAGAGTGATGTGGTGAGTTCCTTCCACTCAAGCCAATGTGCCGAGCTTGCCATGTCCAGTTTTACCATTTTCCACTTCTCTCACAGAAAGAAAACTGCCTCTGTGGGCACCTCAGCATGCCAGAGTCTAGACTGAGATCATCTTATTTGAGCCGAGGCAGGATTTGATTAAACTCAGATTGTCAGAGGTGTAAACCATTTTCATTAGCAAAAATGGGTCATATGAAACCCCCTTCATTGGCTGCACCACATCATGACATGATGGTTCTCTCCCGTTGCCTCTCCTCCATGCAGCTGGAATCGCTTTCTCGCTCAACACTAAACTATGGGATGTTTGTAATTAAGCTTTTTTTTTCTTTTCACCCTTTAAAAGTAGCATTCGGAGCTCCATGAGCCTTTGGACTGAGATGGATGTGCACACGGCTGCCAGGACCGGATATCTATTGGCCCAAATGCGAAGCTTTGTGTTGGAGCTGGGACACAGGAATGTCAAAGTTTGAGAGACTCTGGCCAGAGTCCTGATCTCTCCAGATGGTCACAGGATATAAAGTGCAGCTGGGAGGCAAGCTCCAGAACCCTCCTAGAGAAGCTCTGAGGCTGCAGAATTGCATTAGACAAAAAGGAGGAGATGAGGAAACTTCTGGTGCTGCTACTCCTGACCCTGGCAACCTTCTGCTATTGTGAAAGAGGTAAGGGGACACAGCATTTATCTCACCTGGAGTGTTCACTGAGTGTATTATTGAACACTTAAAACCTGAGAAGACTGCTTGCTCGGGAGAAGACCTGCGTTGGGGCTAGGCAGTATACAACGGGCTATTGCACTGGCAAGGTGTTATATTATATAGGTCACAAATAAAAATGGGTTTGGGGGTCTCCAGCCTAATCCCTAATAGATATTTGCCTCCACTAGGACACAAACTATGCACACCTGGGCATAACTGGCAATCTCAGAAATCCAGGTTAGGATTTAGGTGAATTAGCAAAGCTGGGTCCCCAGTTTTGGACAAATGGACTGCGCTGGAGGTCAGAATTGAGGGGAATTAACTAAACTGCATGGACCACGGGGAAGGCTATGTTATATCTGCCAACACTGGGAAGTTGTACAGTACCCAGAGACATCTGAGGAGAAAAATAAAGCTACACCTTTTAATTCCATTGAAATATGTTGGACTGGGAGAGTTTTTGAAGGCACAATGAAAAAAATGGCAGTGATACTGTTAAAAAAATATGGTCATAGGATTTAAACTGCAGCTGGGAGGCAAGCTCCAGAACCCTCTTAAATAAGAAATAGCCATAGAGGAGTGAGCTGCACAGCTGGAGAGGGGTGGGAGACCTAGATCTGAAATAGCAGGTGTTCAACCTCTCTCTGCTTTGGCAGAATGGCCAGGGATGCTGAGACAGGAAGGGTAGAAAGCTTGCCCTGTACTTGCCTGTACTACGCCAGTTCTTGTCAGCGTTAAATTCCTCAGTGTTAAAGATGACCCTGTAAATTAAATACACTCTCACGGGCATCAGATTGGTGAGAAATTAGTTAATATTTTGCAATACAGTTTTTAATCTTTGATTGTTTTCCTCTCAGAGAGCTTCTCTCCTTCATTCCTGGTCAGTCTGCTCTAAAGCAGCTATTGTATTCCAGTCTGTTCATTAGTCTTGGTCTAATCCTTTATCAGTTTCCATGTGGAGTGCAAAATGCAGATTGGCTCCACAAACCTAGAGATTTCCAGAAGGCTCCATTCTGCAGCAGACAGCATGTTACCCTCTGACATTTCGTAAGGAGCCATTGTCTCCTGGCATAGGTGGCACAGTTTGGATAAAACAGGAACTGGCCAGTACCTTTGCCAAAACTCACAGTCGAACTCCTGAATCTTTCTAAGGTTAAAAAGCATTAAGTTAAAGACTCCCCATTCCCTCTCATCTGCAACCTTCTCCTCAGAGGAGGAGGTGAAGGGGGTATCAACTTGGTCACTACTTTTTACCTCCCTTACTACAATCCTTCATCTGCCTGCCTCACCTGCTGGTAGTGTCTAGTACAGGAGGGTGGGGGGTCAAATGTCCTAGTGTCTCTTCTCTGCTGTGTTACCTTAGGCAAATCACTTACCTCTCTGTGCCTCCGTTTTCCCAGCTGTAATATGGGGATTATAGTGCTTTCCTAAGTCACAAGGTCATTGGGAGAATTAACTAGTTAGTGTTTGGAGATCACCTGGAGATCCTCAGATGAAAAACACTGGAACTATTATTAATCACGTTATTACTAAGACTCTGGTGAGGGTTGCTGCTCTGCTGGGTTCTCTATGACTAAGAGCTGGGGGATTCAATGCAGTGTGGCAGACAGCGCTCTAGAGGACATGAACTTCTAATGAGCAGCAGCACTGGGGGACAGGTGAATGGGGAGTACTGGGGCAGGATGACAGTGAAGAGGCTGCCTGGGGATCTCTGACTAAAGACTGGGGTGGTGGTTCACCGGGTGGATGTGAAGACTGCTCATCTCCTCTAGGGGCAGAGGGAAGGGGATGGGGCAGAAGAAAATCGGCCATGCTAGCTTCCCCCTCCTGCCTCTGGTGGCAGGTTGTATGCATGGCTGAGAACAGGAACTGGGGACTGCTTGGGGGTTGAGTTCACTTGGAACATATTGAATGAGACATCTACCAGTTTCCCCTTTCTCTTCACCGTGGTGAATGTGACACAGCAAAACTGCCGTTTAGCTCTCAGAAGCTGCTAGGTAAAGGCCAGATTCTGATGCCCTTGCTCAAGCTGAGTAAGACCTTACTCTGCAAATCAGACCCATTGAAGTCAATGGTACTACTTAAGTAAGGTGTATTTAACATGAGCCTGAGGGTCACAAGCTGAACCTAAGTGACTTAGGGTCAAACTCGGATACCCAGACTCATGCTGAATAGCACCTTTCTCCACAAATAGTCTGCAGGGTCTGATCAGACAACAAATGTGTCTTGCTGATGTAAATGCACACGGTGCTTTGGAAAAAAACAACAACAACAAAACACAACCCTCCCCTCAAAGAGTTTACAATCTAGCAATTAATCAACACATTTATTTTCCTAAATCTTCTTTGTCCCCTTAAATACACTTCTAAGACAATAGCAGATGGGATTTGCCATGGGTGAAAGAGCGATAGGTGAAGAACTAGAGAAGAGCCTGGGTGGTTTGGAGTGGCAAGCAGAGTATGGGTCCCATGAGCCCTCAGTAAAATCAGAGGGAATTCCCCTTGGGTGATTGCAGGGACCATCGAAGGTTAGAATTAAGAATGACATTGGTACATACAGCGGGTTCTTATGTTCTTTTGTCCCTAGTCTCTGTTTGCCAGAAGCTGGGAATGGGTGACAGGGGATGGAACACTTGATGATTACCTGTTCTGTTCATTCCCCCTGGGGCACCTGGCATTGGCCACTGTCGGAAGACAGGATACAGTAACTCCTCACTTAACGTTGTAGTTAANCCCGCCAGGGGCTTTCCCTGGCTTACCCTGGAGAGCCACGTGCCAAAGGTTGCCGATCCCTGGCCTACACCATAATTTTTAGCCCTGCAGCCCAAGCCGAAGTCAGTCGACATGGGCTCTGAGATTTGGTGCTGTGAGTTTTTTATTGCAGTGCAAAAGTAGCCCAAGATTACTAGCCAGCTATGCCACAGTGCAGCTGTGCATGATTTAGCATCCTCCTGGTCAAATGCCAATCTCAGTTTCACAGGTGTAAATCCAGAGTAGCTCCATAGACTTCAGGTTGTTTGGGTGCCCTGAATTTTGCATTTATATGTTTTCAATCTTTTTTTATTTATCATTGTTCTTTGACGGCACTTTTCCCTGAAGTTATATGCGTTTTCAATCTTTGCTCAAGTTTAATGACTTTTTTTTTTTAATTTCTTAAATTAAAAGTCAATGTTTCTAAGAATGGATCTGTGGCAGTGAATATTCCCACATCAAGCCTCTATACGAGGCATAGAAAGTCCACGTGGAAATTCTGCTGCCCCTATTGCACAGACACTTCCCGTGCACTGTTTCCTGCTCCTTACAGATCTTTGAGGCTCTACAGCAATGGTCACATGGGCCCACTTCCTCCATCCTAAATTGTTTTCTCTCCCCACTGCCCTCAGACTCCCCCTCCTTCCCACAAGTGGCTCTCGGACGCCTGTTCCCTCTAACCTCCCCTAGTATATGGAGAAGCTGTTCTGATCCGAGCTTTACGAAACATGAAGCCTGCAGTTCAAGAGGACCATGGTCCGCCAACAAAAGACCATGCAGGCACTGGAGTATCTGCATTGCATCAGGCGAGGATTACAGTGTCCGACATGCAATCACAGGAAGCTCAAACATTATCAAAACTGCATGGAATAACTGATGGCTCAGTTGTGCCTTTAGATGCTGACAGAGACGGTTAGACTTTCTAAACATTTCCTTGAACTTGGAAAACATTTCAAAAATATGACAGAAAGAGTTGTATTTTTAAACTGTTCTTTTCAACCAGTTGTAACAGCCCAGTGTTGGGGGTGCTGTGGATCTGCCCCCTGTCTGGAGGAGCGCAGACAGAGAGCGCCTCTACTAGGAGTGAAGCCTACTCTCCTCCACGTGCCTGGCCCCAGCTCCCTGCCACTCTCTGTAGGGAATGCAAAGGGAGCACAGAGACTGTAATTGTACCTGGGCCTCTTGTGGCCTGTGCAAGAGGGGATATGGCTCCTTTCATCCCTCCCTCCCTTGGCACATGTATATGGCTCAGCCACCAACTGACCCTAAATTCTTAGCTCTTCTAAACTAGCCAAAGGAACTAATGGTTATTGAGCCCAACAGGGTGAAACAAATGTAGAATCTGTAGTTCAAGTCTTTTTGAGATATGACAAGCAAAATAAATAAATAAATAAAAAATTAGGAAACTTTTCAGGAAGCAAAAAAAAATCTCATTTCTTTAAAACATTCATCACTCCACAGTGCCTTGTATAAATTGCCTTACACTTTCATCAACAAAAATCTACTCTGCAATCACTTCACACATGAAGCATTTCAGATGGGTTGGTTGGTTTATTTCAGCAGGACAGTGTCAAGTTCACAATCAGGCTTCAATCTTATCTTTGGAGACTCTACCACAGCTCCAAAATAAAGACTTAACCCTGGGCAAGCAGCATCTGCCTCACTGAACTGCAGGGAGCACATCACTATATAGCATCAGAAGTGCTGAATTGCGTGTTGTAAACAACAGATGATCACTGGCCCTGGCAAAGAGTGGTTATTTTAAAGGTGCAGAAAGTTGTGTTGAGAATTCAGGAGCCTTTTGTGCCTTAAAGTAATCAATGGTCTATTGTTTCCTTAAACTTACTAACTCACACAAAAGCATGGAAATTATATAGGGAAAAATGTGCAGAGAAAGAAGGAACAAATCTTCTCGCTGTCTGGTTCAAGCAGTCAGGGAAACAAACAAAAAAATATAAACCGCATCTATAAACCACAAGTACATACAAAATCATACAGAAAGCAAACATCCTAGAGACAGCCAGATTCCCAGCTGGTGGGAAGTGGCACGGCCAAACTATATCAACTAAAATTGATTTACATCAGTTGAGAATCTGGCCCAGCTTAGTTTAATCTTCTTGGGTTAGTTCTTCTCTCATTTACATTACTCAGGAGGACTTCCAGCCAAGTCAATGGAATTAAACCAATGTAAATTCACAGTGAGAGGAGACTCAAACCCCATGGTTCTCAGGCAAAAGCTAATTTGGAATAAAAGAGTTAAAAGCACTGGTTGGGTTGAGATACAAACTCACACAACCCCAGTCCTTCCCAGATCAAAGGGAGGAGGTGAATTAGGTTTGCTGAAAAAAGAACGCATACACTGTAGAGAAACAATATCAGTTATGTCAATTGGATTTACAGTTTTCTGCTACATATCCACTCACATCAATACTTTTTGTTTAATGGCTCCTGTTGTGGTGACAGAAGTGCAGTTCTGACAGGGAACAGAGAAAAGAGAAGCAGGCATTACTAATGGTTCCTGTTCTATGGTGGCATTGTGTGTGTATGGTAGGTGTGTATACTCTCATTGTCAGGACTGGGAATGAGGAGGGGTGACCATCACCAAGGATTCCTGCAATTACTGCACGCTGGTGGCTCAGCTGTCTTTAGTTTGAATTGTCTGGAGATTTATAGAAAGGCCCCATATAACTTTTTCTTAACTCCTGCTCCTCAGGCCAGACCATCCTTTGAACTGTTCCCAGCAAGCTGAAATCATCTGTGGCATATGCAGTGCAGCCTGGGGAAAGTGAGCTATTTTCAAAAGGTGAAACAGGTTTTTAGAGGTTGAAAAATTTTTAATAGTAGATTTTATTTTTTTTTAAATGGGAAGAGTTGAAATGAGGCCATAGGGAGTTCTGATAACATCTGTGGGAGGGAAGGGGGAGTGCATGTTGCTGAGGTTTTATTGACCCTCATCTGAATTCTGCCAGATAGTCCATGTCCTCTGACACTGATTCTAACATTCTAAACAGATGCTTAAAAACACCCTGCCTCTTTCCCCCAAATGTGCAATTTCCCCACATGCCAGATCACAAATTTACCCAAGTTTGAGACTGTAGGACAGGCAATATTTGGTCTGATCTCATTATGCATCAAGCTTAGAAATGGGTTCGCTACACAACTTGAAAGGGGAAATTCCCAACTTTCCAATGGGGCTCAAAGCAGAACTTACTTCTAGATCTTGAAAATCCCAAGATATCAGACCTTAAAGTTGTAACATTTTTATGTCTGAGCTCTGAACAGATGAACAAATGCCAATTAAGGCACATGGAGTTACAGGTGTAGAGATACAAGAAACAGTCACAATGCAATAAAAAAGGGTTTTGATATGTTTGTAAAATCTTTTTTCCCATGTACAATACATGGCATGTAGAGAATAAAGCATAATGTGGTATGATATAAAGGTTTTAGCAGCGCTCATTTGAGATCACCTGCATAATTTACTCATGGCTGCACCAATTATGAGCAATGCAGCCATCTAAAACTCATGTTTTAAATCCTTTATAGCACCCCACATCTTCATGTATTCCATACATACACATTGCCACGATACATGGGATCACATTCCATCTTAAGCTGGAAGCACTTATTAAACTAAATAAATATAAACTATAGACACAAACAAGCAGACTTCCACACAGCTTGATTTTCAACTATGTCTCCTTTATTTACCAGGAAGCATATGCTTTCTGAAAATCTGTACAGAACCCAGAGGAATCTAGTGGCTGAATAATGCTCTCCAAGTAAATCTATTATTAAACACTTACACACATAGATATTATAGATAGGAATCATAGCAAGGTCTATACTTAAGGCTGCCTAAGGGTTTCCATTTTAAAGGGCATTTTTCCGTTGTTTTTTCAATGCTTTTTTATTTCCAGCTGAAACTTGATATGTTTGCTCTCAGTCAAGGGACACATTTTTTCTAACGGTCCTTCCAAATCAAGTGAGCCATTTTCAAGTATGAAAGGGTGAAAACTGCAGTTATTCTGCTAAGAAAAATGTTATGCCCTTTCTTTGAACAGCTCCAGAGCTGATGGAATCTTAACATTTGGCAGAAACATGGCCCCTACGTTGCAGATGTGTCTTTGATTGGTCTAGTGAAAAATCACATTTGATTTGGCAGAGTTAAGATTTAATAAATGTTTTCCACACATATGCACTGTACTTTCTCATACCCATACACAGAGAGCTAGCTGTATAGCACACATACACACACAGATATATAATGGACCCTTGGATAGTGCAGCAAGAGCCGGGGGAATGATAGAGATATATGCCAATCCCACCATTCACACACAGGGAAAAATTAACTAAGGGTGGGAGAGGCCAGGACCAGACAAGACTCCATCTCCATAAAGCTTAACAACCATTATTTACAACTGACAGCACTAACAGAGTCAGTTTCTAGGAACTAGTTAATATCCTCTTACCTCTAGATTTGCTGCAGGGAGCCCTGGGATTTGATGTCGCCATGCAGCTTATGCCCAGAGGAATTCAAAACTGGTTTGTTCTTTTTTGCCTCTGGTCCTGAACACACCTTCTGGCTGCCAAGATAATATACAGTGCAGTTATCTACCACAAGAGGGTCCAAAATCCAAAAGTTCAGGGGAATGAATGTTAAAAACCTCCCAAAGCAAACTCTTGTATAATACTGAACATATCCAGTGCTGCCTGATGAAACCAGATGGCAGTTTTCATTGCTGATGGGTGGCTGCTGCTGTATTTCCAGGAAATAGTGGTTATTATTATTATTTATTTGTATTACTGTACTGCCTAGAATTCCCCTTACTTAACTTTAATCTTAATTTAACCCCAATAAATCACGGGGTTTATCCTATAGGCAGATCTCCATCTTCTCTCCTCCTCTGTGTTTTATTTAACTACTATCCTTAAACTAAATCTGTGCACTCTATTTCCTGTCTTCTGCCTTCCTCTACTCCAGTGAAATCACTTCTGCTTCTGTCCTTCACCCGTTTCTCAGTCTTTCTTCTGTTTATCTTCATCTCTCTTTCTTCTTCTCCTTCCTTCCCTCCCTTACATTCATTACCTTTCTCTACCTCAGCCCAAGCTCAGCTGACCACCCAACTGTCATTCTACCCAGAGCTCCAGACCCCTCTTGAAAGCATTTTTGTTTCACCTAGACTCCCTAGAGGGGCAGGACTCCATCTCAGATACTCTTCTGACTCTTACAGGGTAATTTGCAGTGTTATTGTAGCCATGTCAGTCCCAGGACGTTAGAGAGACAAGGTGGGTGAGGTAATATCTTTTACTGGAAGTTGGTCCAATTACCTCACCGCCTTGTCTTACAGGGTCATCTTTCATATGCAGTATTGTTGTAGCTGTGTCGGTCCCAGGATATTAGATAACCCAGGATATTGGATTCTGTTGGTCTAATAAAAGATATTACCTCATCTTTTGTGCATTTCCCTTTCAACCTTCAATGCTGTGCATCTCCTCTTTTTTTCATCCTACTGGGTTTCAGCCCAAACCTATGTAGTTGCCCCTTGTTCCTTCTTCTTAATCTTCAACTCACTGTTCCTTCTGCCCCCTGTTGCTGCCACATCCTCCCCATTTCCTAGGTATACGCATGCTTTGGGGCGTCTAAAATCACCAAACACAGAGTGAAGTGCCCATTTTTGAAAACTGAGCTCTGGAGGGATCACTTCCTCTTCCCCTTGCCATGCAGCGGTCTCTTTGCCAGGCATTTAATAGTGTACAACCAACATCTTAGGACAGGAACTATCAAATGTCATATCTACTTGATACTACAGGGGAAATTTAGGCAGACAGAATGTAACTGCCCAAATTGCAATTTGGCAAGGATACTGGGGCTAATTCTCTTTCAAAAAGCATTGTGGGATATTCAAGTGGTATATATAGGCCTAGCTGCACTGTCTGACCCCAGAAATTTAGCTTTGGTTTTATACCTTATATGAATGATGCCACCTCCTGCAGCAATGTGCCCCTAGCTTCATTCCGGGGCATTAGTTCAAATCAGTCTTGATTTGGATGAAAGCAATCCCCTAATGTGTCATCAAGACCATATCCTGAAACAACTGGGCACAGTGCTGCTTAGTTTTGAGATTGGAACAGCTCAGATTACTAACCTTCATTTCCCCCTTCTGTCTTCTCTGCTTAGCTCCCCCTTGCCCAGCATTGCACAGTGGATCCTTCTATATGATTTGGTCTGGAAGGAGTTCCTGAGCGGGTCAGAGGAATAGGTGAAGAGTGATGTGGTGAGTTCCTTCCACTCAAGCCAATGTGCCGAGCTTGCCATGTCCAGTTTTACCATTTTCCACTTCTCTCACAGAAAGAAAACTGCCTCTGTGGGCACCTCAGCATGCCAGAGTCTAGACTGAGATCATCTTATTTGAGCCGAGGCAGGATTTGATTAAACTCAGATTGTCAGAGGTGTAAACCATTTTCATTAGCAAAAATGGGTCATATGAAACCCCCTTCATTGGCTGCACCACATCATGACATGATGGTTCTCTCCCGTTGCCTCTCCTCCATGCAGCTAGAATCGCTTTCTCGCTCAACACTAAACTATGGGATGTTTGTAATTAAGCTTTTTTTTTCTTTTCACCCTTTAAAAGTAGCATTCGGAGCTCCATGAGCCTTTGGACTGAGATGGATGTGCACACGGCTGCCAGGACCGGATATCTATTGGCCCAAATGCGAAGCTTTGTGTTGGAGCTGGGACACAGGAATGTCAAAGTTTGAGAGACTCTGGCCAGAGTCCTGATCTCTCCAGATGGTCACAGGATATAAAGTGCAGCTGGGAGGCAAGCTCCAGAACCCTCCTAGAGAAGCTCTGAGGCTGCAGAATTGCATTAGACAAAAAGGAGGAGATGAGGAAACTTCTGGTGCTGCTACTCCTGACCCTGGCAACCTTCTGCTATTGTGAAAGAGGTAAGGGGACACAGCATTTATCTCACCTGGAGTGTTCACTGAGTGTATTATTGAACACTTAAAACCTGAGAAGACTGCTTGCTCGGGAGAAGACCTGCGTTGGGGCTAGGCAGTATACAACGGGCTATTGCACTGGCAAGGTGTTATATTATATAGGTCACAAATAAAAATGGGTTTGGGGGTCTCCAGCCTAATCCCTAATAGATATTTGCCTCCACTAGGACACAAACTATGCACACCTGGGCATAACTGGCAATCTCAGAAATCCAGGTTAGGATTTAGGTGAATTAGCAAAGCTGGGTCCCCAGTTTTGGACAAATGGACTGCGCTGGAGGTCAGAATTGAGGGGAATTAACTAAACTGCATGGACCACGGGGAAGGCTATGTTATATCTGCCAACACTGGGAAGTTGTACAGTACCCAGAGACATCTGAGGAGAAAAATAAAGCTACACCTTTTAATTCCATTGAAATATGTTGGACTGGGAGAGTTTTTGAAGGCACAATGAAAAAAATGGCAGTGATACTGTTAAAAAAATATGGTCATAGGATTTAAACTGCAGCTGGGAGGCAAGCTCCAGAACCCTCTTAAATAAGAAATAGCCATAGAGGAGTGAGCTGCACAGCTGGAGAGGGGTGGGAGACCTAGATCTGAAATAGCAGGTGTTCAACCTCTCTCTGCTTTGGCAGAATGGCCAGGGATGCTGAGACAGGAAGGGTAGAAAGCTTGCCCTGTACTTGCCTGTACTACGCCAGTTCTTGTCAGCGTTAAATTCCTCAGTGTTAAAGATGACCCTGTAAATTAAATACACTCTCACGGGCATCAGATTGGTGAGAAATTAGTTAATATTTTGCAATACAGTTTTTAATCTTTGATTGTTTTCCTCTCAGAGAGCTTCTCTCCTTCATTCCTGGTCAGTCTGCTCTAAAGCAGCTATTGTATTCCAGTCTGTTCATTAGTCTTGGTCTAATCCTTTATCAGTTTCCATGTGGAGTGCAAAATGCAGATTGGCTCCACAAACCTAGAGATTTCCAGAAGGCTCCATTCTGCAGCAGACAGCATGTTACCCTCTGACATTTCGTAAGGAGCCATTGTCTCCTGGCATAGGTGGCACAGTTTGGATAAAACAGGAACTGGCCAGTACCTTTGCCAAAACTCACAGTCGAACTCCTGAATCTTTCTAAGGTTAAAAAGCATTAAGTTAAAGACTCCCCATTCCCTCTCATCTGCAACCTTCTCCTCAGAGGAGGAGGTGAAGGGGGTATCAACTTGGTCACTACTTTTTACCTCCCTTACTACAATCCTTCATCTGCCTGCCTCACCTGCTGGTAGTGTCTAGTACAGGAGGGTGGGGGGTCAAATGTCCTAGTGTCTCTTCTCTGCTGTGTTACCTTAGGCAAATCACTTACCTCTCTGTGCCTCCGTTTTCCCAGCTGTAATATGGGGATTATAGTGCTTTCCTAAGTCACAAGGTCATTGGGAGAATTAACTAGTTAGTGTTTGGAGATCACCTGGAGATCCTCAGATGAAAAACACTGGAACTATTATTAATCACGTTATTACTAAGACTCTGGTGAGGGTTGCTGCTCTGCTGGGTTCTCTATGACTAAGAGCTGGGGGATTCAATGCAGTGTGGCAGACAGCGCTCTAGAGGACATGAACTTCTAATGAGCAGCAGCACTGGGGGACAGGTGAATGGGGAGTACTGGGGCAGGATGACAGTGAAGAGGCTGCCTGGGGATCTCTGACTAAAGACTGGGGTGGTGGTTCACCGGGTGGATGTGAAGACTGCTCATCTCCTCTAGGGGCAGAGGGAAGGGGATGGGGCAGAAGAAAATCGGCCATGCTAGCTTCCCCCTCCTGCCTCTGGTGGCAGGTTGTATGCATGGCTGAGAACAGGAACTGGGGACTGCTTGGGGGTTGAGTTCACTTGGAACATATTGAATGAGACATCTACCAGTTTCCCCTTTCTCTTCACCGTGGTGAATGTGACACAGCAAAACTGCCGTTTAGCTCTCAGAAGCTGCTAGGTAAAGGCCAGATTCTGATGCCCTTGCTCAAGCTGAGTAAGACCTTACTCTGCAAATCAGACCCATTGAAGTCAATGGTACTACTTAAGTAAGGTGTATTTAACATGAGCCTGAGGGTCACAAGCTGAACCTAAGTGACTTAGGGTCAAACTCGGATACCCAGACTCATGCTGAATAGCACCTTTCTCCACAAATAGTCTGCAGGGTCTGATCAGACAACAAATGTGTCTTGCTGATGTAAATGCACACGGTGCTTTGGAAAAAAACAACAACAACAAAACACAACCCTCCCCTCAAAGAGTTTACAATCTAGCAATTAATCAACACATTTATTTTCCTAAATCTTCTTTGTCCCCTTAAATACACTTCTAAGACAATAGCAGATGGGATTTGCCATGGGTGAAAGAGCGATAGGTGAAGAACTAGAGAAGAGCCTGGGTGGTTTGGAGTGGCAAGCAGAGTATGGGTCCCATGAGCCCTCAGTAAAATCAGAGGGAATTCCCCTTGGGTGATTGCAGGGACCATCGAAGGTTAGAATTAAGAATGACATTGGTACATACAGCGGGTTCTTATGTTCTTTTGTCCCTAGTCTCTGTTTGCCAGAAGCTGGGAATGGGTGACAGGGGATGGAACACTTGATGATTACCTGTTCTGTTCATTCCCCCTGGGGCACCTGGCATTGGCCACTGTCGGAAGACAGGATACAGTAACTCCTCACTTAACGTTGTAGTTAAATTCCTGAAAAATGCGACTTTAAGCAAAACGATGTTAAGCGAATCCAATTTCCCCATAAGAATTAATGTAAATAGGGGGGGTTAGGTTCCAGTGAAATTTTTTTCACCAGACAAAAAACTATATATATTATATATATATACACACAGTATATGTTTTAAACAAACAATTTAATACTGTTCACAGCAATGATGATTGTGAAGCTTGGTTGAGGTGGTGTAGTCAGAGGGTGGAAGAGGGTGGGGGTATTTCCCAGGGAATGCCTTACTGCTAAATGATGAACTAGCACTCGGCTGAGCCCTCAAGGGTTAACACATTGTTGTTAATGTAGCCTCTCACACTCAACAAGGCAGCACAAATGGAGAGGGAGGGGAGACAGCATAGCAGACAGAGACAGACACACACCTTGTGTGTGAGAGAGAGAGAGATGCACACTGCTCCTTTAAGTAAGCTGACCCACTCTTAAGTGCATTGTCTTTTTAAGTGGATCAGGAAGTTGAGACAGCAGCTGATGCCCCAAGCTCTCTCTGTCTCTCGCTGTCTGTGTCCCCACCCTGCTCTATATGGAGAAGGGGTAAGTGGGGTGCAGGAGCATGGGGGAGGGGGACACCCTGACATTAGCCTCCCTCTTCCCCACCCCCCCGCACAGCAAGCAGGAGGCTCGCGGGAGCAGCTCCAAGGCAGAGGGCAGGAGCAGCACATGGCAGTGGGGGGAGGGACACCTGAACTGCCCGGCAATTGATAGCCTGCTGGGCGGCTGCTGCACAGGGAATTTAGGGGAGCGGGGAGCTGATAGGGGGGCTGCCAGTCCACCCTGGTTACAAGCCCCCACCAGCTAGCTGCAACGGGCTGCTCTTCCTGCAAACAGTGGACAAAGCAGGCAGCTGCCAAACGACGTTAGGAGGGAGCATTACACAACTTTAATTGAGCATGTTCCCTAATTGAACAGCAACGTAACAACGAAACAACGTTAACCGGGAGGACTTTAAGTGAGGAGTTACTGTACTGGGCTAGATGACCCTTTGGTCTGACCCAGTATGGCCGTTCTTATGTTCCTCTTTAGATGACTGGAAAGCTGGTGGGGTGACATGATCACAGGCATTACATTCTTCCCTGTACCTCAGTTCTGGTCTACAATGCTCCACAGGGCAGGACTATTCCTAAGTATTTTAATACCTGCCTCTTCTTCACATTCTGTCAAAGGGCCTCAGCTCCTCAGAGAGAACAAAGAAACACACCTTCCCAGTGGAGAAGGAGGAGAGATGGTGCCATCCAGGCTGTGTCTACACTAGGCATTTTGGGAAACATTTCCCATAATTTCTACCACCACTGCAGCTCTTTTGATAGTAGCCCTAATGTAGACAGGCTTCCCATCTTGGCATTTTTATCACTATGTCATCTTGCTCCAAGCAAGCTGAAATGACACTATGTGTATGTCTACGCTAGAGCTGGAGATATGATTCCAGGACCGGTGGACATACCTGTGCTAACACTGATTGGCAGGAGTGGCTAGCCATCCTGAGTATGTACCTATGGTCTTGGACAGGATCATACTTGGATGGATAGCCCCTCCAGCTGCTCACACTGCTGCAGCCACACTTCTGTTTTTAGTGCACTGGCTCAATCAGAGTTAGTTCAAGTATATCTTTCTGAGCTGGAATTTACACTTTCCAGCTGTAATGTAGAGATACCCTATAAACTCTGGTGACGTTGATAGAACTGAACCAGTATTAGCAATAGTGGGAAATTTTTGCCCCAAACTTCTAGTGCAGACAAGGCCATAGTGGGGGCAGAGAGATAAAAATTCCCAATGCGGGAAGGGAAATGGTGTTGCCCAATAAGGGAGGGAGATACAGTCATCCAATGGGGGCCAAGGACTGGAGTCACATGCTTGGTTCTTGTGTGGTATCCCCTGACTCCTATTCTTTGTTTTCTAGATTCAAAGGACACCTTGGAATCACACGGTGTTGAAGGTGAGTATCTTGCTATGACTTTCCCCCATCTCTGCACGTGTCTCAAGCCCTGCATCTGCCTCCATCTTTCCCTTTATCAGGATTAGGGAATGAGTGAGATGCTTACAGGATCCTCTCATTTCTTTCTCCTTCCTTGACCAACACTGAGATCTACAGCAGGTGTCATCATGAGTCCTCTCGTCTCAGCAGAGCACCCGTGACAACTAAAGGTCTAATTTTCACATGACCTGGTGGAACAGGTGGAACCCTGCAAACAGTAGGACGCAGGCAGCAGTGACATGAGCAGGCTGAGGTTTTCAATTGTCAGATAAACCAGGACATGAGGCAGGCCCAGTCAACAATCACGTTGCCCTGGGAGCTACATGGGGATTAGGGTGTGAGCTAGCTGAGGTAGTAGCAGAATGGACGGATACCCATAATGGGTGTCACAGAACGGCAGGGCTCCTCTATTGGCTCATCACAGCAGGAGTTAGAAACCTGCACCGAGCTGCTCAGTTGGTAGTTCTGCTGACTTGCTGGGGCAAGAGAGGCTTATTAGCTCCACTCGGATATAAAGGAGGTGGAGTGACAAAGAGAGCTAGGGTTTGGGACAGAGAGGTCCCTTCAGGGAAAACCTAAGAACAGCCAAGTGTTGGGAGAAAGTTTAGGCTGAGCTTTATGTTGTATTACTGCAATTTAGACTAGTAGGAAAAGGGTAAGTTTGGACTATGTACTGACTGTGCATATTCTGTTCAGTTTGGGGTGGGACCTGAGTTTAGGGTCTGAAACATTCCCCTGTCTCTCACTCTGCTCTGCAGCCTGGCTCACAGAAATCCATTAGGAAAACTATCCCCTGGCTCTCTTGGCCCCCTCTGTCCCCTCTCGTGTCCCATAGGTCGAGGGATAAATTGCCGCTGGGGATCATTAAAGCTGGAATTTCCCAGAGAACCAATCAAAACACAGGGGGTTGTGGGGAGAGAGAGAGAGAGAGAGAAACAAGGGAGGTTGTAATTGCTGGCACTTCTTACAGTGAAGGTTTATTTGTAGGTGGTATTTCAGACATGACCTGAGCTCAGCTTGCCAGTTGGTTCCCAGAGATAACACCTTCCCTCCCCACGAGATAAACAGCTGGGCTCTCTCACTGGCCAGCTAATCTGGCATCGGAAAGAACATTTTGCTAGCAGTTGAAAGTCTGGGTTAGGGAGATGAGCTGAGCTGGGAATGGTACAACCTCTATGCAGAAAGAGCTTAGCAGCCCTCTCAGAGCATTCCCCAAACACAGGTATCCAAAACTCTCCATGCAGTGCTCAGTGTGCTGGGGCAAGGGGTGCAGGGTCCTCTGCCCTCTCAAGACTCTCCACACATGAGCACCAGGATCTCTCTGTGCAGAGATTGCCGGCGTATTTCCCCATTGGCAATACTCTCAATGTGATATATGCCATCATGTGCCAGCAATGCCCCTCTGCCATGTACATTGGCCAAACTGGATAGTCTCTACGCAAAAGAATAAATGGACACAAATCAGACATCAAGAATTGTAACATCCAAAAACCAGTAGGAGAACACTTCAATCTCCCTGGACACTCAATAACAGACTTAAAAGTGGCCATTCTTCAACAAAAAAACTTAAAAAACAGACTTCAAGAGAAACTGCAGAACTGGAATTAATCTGCAAACTGGACACCAACAAATTAGGCCTGAATAAAGACTGGGAGTGGCTGGGTCACTACAAAAAATAATTTTCCCTCTGTTGATACTTACACCTTCTTGTCAACTGTTGGGAATGGGCAACATCCAGGGCCAGTGCAACCATTAGGCAAACTAGGCAGCCGCCTAGGGCGCCAAGATTTGAGGGCGCCAAAAAGCGGTGCCCAAAAGTCTGGGATGCTCACCCGGCGCTGGCTAAACCTGTAACCCTCTTCCCGCCACTCTGCGATGGGACGCTGTGGCTTTGATCAGCTCCAGCCAGCCAGGAAGTGATCTCATTCCTCCTCCGGCCGCCGGGGGGCGCTGTGCTGCTCCGGCTCTTCCCCAGGGCCCCTGCCCCTGCTCAGCCCCGCCCCGCCCCCACTCCCCTGAGCTCTGCAGCAGGGCCAGGCCTGCACTCACCGGCCACGGGAAGTGCAGAGATCCGGCCCCAGCTGCGCCGCCAGTGAGTGCTGGGGGGTGGTTCCCCCCGGCCCTCCAAACCAGCCCTGCCCCCCTGAGGCCTGCTCCCCCCCGGAAGCCTGGGGCCCCCCCGCTCCCGCCCCCCGGAGGCCTGGGCACCCCCCCCTCGCGGGGGGGCTGTGTAGGGCCCCAGAATATCTAGGCACGGCCCTGGTACCTGCCACCCTGCCCTCAGCCAGCCCCACACACCCCTGCCCTGCCCGCAGCCAGACCCTGCTGCACCCGCTGCCCTGCCCGCAGCCAGCCCCACACACTCCTGCCCTGCCCACAGCCAGCCCCACACCCCCTGCCCTGCCCACAGCCAGGCCCACACCCCCTGTCTCCAGCCAGCCCCTGCTGCACCTCCCCTGCCTGCAGCCAGCCCCACACCCCTGCCCTACCCGCAGCCATTCCCGCACCCCCTGCCCTGCCCGCAGCCAGCCCCACACCCCGTCTCCAGCCAGCCCCTGCTGCGCCCCCTGCCCTGCCCGCAGCCAGCCCCGCACCCCCTGCCCTGCCCGCAGCCAGCCCCGCACACCCCTGCCCTGCCCGCAGCCAGCCCCACACCCCCCTGTCTCCAGCCAACCCCTGCTGCACCCCCTGCCCTACTGCAGCCAGCCCCATCCCCCCCTGCCCTTCCCACCGCCAGACCCTGCTGCACCCCCTGCCCTGCCCCCAGCCAGCCCCTGCTGCACCCCCTGCCCTGCCCTGCCCGCAGCCAGCCCCACACACCGTCTCCAGCCAGCCCCTGCTGCACCCCCTGCTGCCCCCCCTGCCCGCAGCCAGCCCCACACCCCCCTGTCTCCAGCCAGCCCCTGCTGCACCCCCTGCTGCACCCCCTGCCCGCAGCCAGCCCCACACCCCCCTGTCTCCAGCCAGCCCCTGCTGCACCCCCTGCTGCACCCCCTGCCCGCAGCCAGCCCCACACCCCCCTGTCTCCAGCCAACCCCTGCTGCACCCCCTGCCCTACTGCAGCCAGCCCCATACCCCCCTGCCCTTCCCACAGCCAGACCCTGCTGCACCCCCTGCCCTGCCCGCAGCCAGACCCTGCTGCACCCCCTGCCCTGCCCTGCCCGCAGCCAGCCCCACACACTCCTGCCCTGCCCGTGGCCAGCCCCTGCTGCACCCCCTGTCTCCAGTCAGCCCCGCACGCCCTGCTCTTCCCTGCCCGCAGCCAGCCCCACACCCCGTCTCCAGCCAGCCCCTGCTGCGCCCCCTGCCCTGCCCGCAGCCAGTCCCACACCCCCTGCCCTGCCCGCAGCCAGCTCCACACACCCCTGCCCTGCCCACAGCCAGCCCCACACACCCCTGCCCTGCCCGCAGCCAGCCCCGCACACCCCTGCCCTGCCCGCAGCCAGCCCCACACCCCTGTCTCCAGGCATCCCCTGCTGCACCCCCTGCCTTGTCCGCAGCCAGCCCCGCACCCCCTGTCTCCAGCCAGCCCCTGCTGCACCCCCTGCCCTACCCGCAGCCATTCCCACACCCCCTGCCTTGTCCGCAGCCAGCCCCGCACCCCCTGTCTCCAGCCAGCCCTTGCTGCACCTCCTGCCCACAGCCAGCCCCACACTCCCGTCTCCAGCCAGCCCCTGCTGCACCCCCGTGCCCGAAGCCAGCTAGCCCCACACCCCCGTCTCCAGCCAACCCTGCACACCATCTCCAACCAGCTCCACATCCCCTGCCCTGCCCGAAGCCAGCCAGCCCGACACACCCCTGTCTCCAGCCAACCCCTGCAGCACCCCCCTGCCCGAAGCCAGCAAGCCCCACTCCCTGTCAGGTTATTCATTTATTTTCATTAAATATGTAGACTAAATAATGAAATTAATAAATTTTCAAGCCAAATGTGTATTAATTCTACTGAACAATGCCACATTATGCAGTATTCATTTTTGAAAGTGTACAATAAGCGATGCTCCGGGGGGAGGGGTGGGAGTGGGGGGCGCAAGGTGGAAGTTTCGCCTAGGGTGCAAAATATCCTTGCACCGGCCCTGGCCACATCCACCATGATTGAATTGGCCTCGTTAGCACTACAAAAAGTAATTTTCCCTCTGTTGATGTTCACCCCTTCTTGTCAACTGTTGGGAATGGGCCACATCCACCTAACTGAATTAGCTTTGTTAGCACTGACCTCCCCAACTTGGTAAGTCAACTCCCATCTTTTCATGTGCTGTATATTTATACCTGCCTACTTTTTTTCACTCCATGCATCTAATGAAGTGGGTTATAGCCCATGGAAGTTTATGCCCAAATAAATGTGTTAGTCTCTAAGGTGCCACAAGGACTCCTCGTTGTTTTTGCTGATACAGACTAACATGGCTACCCCTCTGAAACCTTTCCTAGCACTCTGCACACATGGGCACCAATATTCTTAAGCACAGCCTTCTTACAGTCCCTTAAAAGTATTCTGGCTGCATGGACACCAGTGTCTCAGCAGGCAACAGTCAGTGACCCAACCTCCTTTGCCTTCAGTCACCTTGGGGTGCTCTGCAGACATTGGTACCAAGGCTTCACTGTGCAGTGGCCAGTGTGACAGTCCATATTAGGTTGGGTCAGACTGTATAAAAGAAGGCAAGACTCTAAGGTCATCAGGACTGGAGAGAGAGGGAACCATGTCCCTGCAGATTTGGGGCTTGAGTCTCTTCTCCTACTGCTGTGACTCCACTAACTGCAATAGCTTTGCTCCAGATTTACATCAGGGTAAGTGACAAGAGAATCATGCACCTGGAGTTCATGACCAAGGGGGAACTTGGCCCCTGAGACCAAGCAGGTTGGAGTGGAGGGGGAGATAGGGAGGCAGAACTGTGGAGGCTGGGGTGGGTAGATGTACACTGGGAAGTAAGGTGGAGAGGGACTGTGATAAGGGATAGCAGATGTTCCATCTCCAGAGGACACCCTAGTATTTGGACTATAGGAGGGCAGCCCCAAAGCTCTAACCTACTCTTCTATTCTCCCATGGCAGGTGTTAAGGTAAAAAGAGAAACGGCCAATGCCTTTGTGAGGAGGCAGAAGAGGTCCTACCCCTATTATGAAAGGTAAAATCTTCCCTGCCTCACCAGTTGGGCTCAGGACTGAACTCTGTACTGATTATTTCAGAGGGGGATAGGAAGGCAGTGGGATGTGGCAAGGAATTTGATTCATGTCTGGGATAACATCCTCACACACAGAAGCAGAAAAAGGAGGATGCCGGAAATACTTACTGGAGACAAGTGGCCTATTCTTCCTTAAAGGGCCATAAATATCCCCTGAGGAGTCTCTGACAGACATAGAGTGACCATAGTCAGCTTTACATCACCTCCTGTAAGAGCCCCCAGCACAGGGGCATGCCAGATGCATTGCTGGGAGTATTTCAGGAAGGGGGGTACTTGCCCAGCATTCCTAGGCTGCTGGTACTTCTGGCTACTTGAACTGCCCTTAGGGGCCAGGGAGAGTGGGGTGCAAGTTAGAGGCTGCTCTAGTCTGCATCAGGAACCGAAGCAACCCGCTGCACAGGGTGCACTGAGAAGGTTTCATCTTTGCCTTCAGTTCCTGCACTGAGCTCAGCTCTGCTGCAGGGATGAGGTCAGATCAGACAGGCTCTTCATTCTGACTAGGCCCAGATACTACAGCAAGCAGATCTTTTTTTACAACACTCCTGGAGATGGGGACTCAGAGAACTTCAGCTGACAGATTGACACAAGAACATGCTTCACATACCTCCTGGGAGAGGTCACCAAGCTACATCTCACAGAGGCCCTGAGGGATAAGACATTTCTAGTTGAGCATCCTTGGACAGTAGTTAAAGGCCTGGGTTTAATCCCCAGTTAGTAAAGCTTCTGAAAGGATAATTAAGGTTCCTGGGTAAAGTCCCAGCTGATAGACCTGACTCACTCCCCTGGAACAATAACCAGGGAGCCTGGGTTCTATCTTTAGCTGTTAGAGCCTTGTGAACGAGATGGGGAACTGGCTTCAATCCCTAACTGATAGAACTCCCTCCCACCCCTGGACATTAATCAAAGGGGCTAGGTTCTAACCCTTTGTAGGTAAATATTGTATTCACTATAAGGGAGTCCATCTCTAGGGAATGCTGGGTAATCACTCTCCCTGAGTTCAGCAGGTGGCATAGGAGTCTGATGAGTCATGAGTGGCATCTTTCTCTTTGTCTACTGCAGGTACTATGAAATGTACAAGTCCCCAATGGAGCTGAGGAAGGAACAGTGTGAAAACTACGCCCCCTGTGACTACCTGTCAGAGCACGTGGGGTTTCATGCTGCATATCAGCGTTACTTTGGGAGATTCTGAGGAAGAGACTGTCCCTTCCCTCACCTGGCTAGGGTCCAGTCTGACCTCCATAAAGACTGGGGTAGTGGGAGGAAGGGAAGGAAGGAAAAGGGAGAGGTAGATTGGGCCCACTTCAATTCTGCTCAGCACTGATGAGAGCACAATGGCAAAATTTACCCCATGTATCCATTTTCCAGTCCAAGACTGATGAACACTAGTTGTGATCCTTCTACCAGAGGCATTCCCCCCTGTGGCCTCCCATAGTATTTTGAGCTTCTTCAGAGAAAGGAAGGTGAGGAGAATCCATCTTATCTGCTTGCCACGGAAGATCCAGAGTAAGTTTAGGAAGAGGAGATTCTTCTGAAGAAACTCAAAATATGACAAAGGGCAGCAGCAAGATCTTTTGTGCTCCCTCCCCTCCCAAAAAAGTACAAGGTGAGGGGTGACTAATATGAGAAATGCAACAGTGTGTGTGTGTGCTGTGGAGAGCAGTGATCCTCATGCACCCACTGGAAAGCGGGGGGTGGGGGGGTCTTGCTGCTTCCTGTTGGGGAAGGTTCAGCAGTTTGCAACCACCAGGTTCCAGGGTGGGGTGATCAGCCCAAGTGTATGTTAGTGACAATGCATGAGCCCCTAAAGGTTTGGTGGGTCCATTCAACTAAGCACCTTGATTTCATATACTTCACTGAGCTTCTTGGACCTGCAAAATTGGGGTGGAAATCTCTGGTGCTTCTGATGCACCCTGTTTCTGGTCAGGCTGAAAATACCCGAACAAAAAGCTGTTCCTCATACTTATTTTGGCACTTATGTTTCTGGTCCTGGCTGAAACAAAAAAAAATAAAAAATGCAGAGGCAGCTGTAAAAATAAAACAAAAAATTAATTGAACTTTTATGAATCTTCAAAAAAAAAAAAGGGAGTCAGTTCAGGGTTGGGTTGGGTTGAAGTTGGGTCAGTGCCAAGTTTATCCAAATTGTATCTTTCCTCTTTGAAAATTCATGCAGGTATCTTTTTATGAGTGTTATGCATTAGCAACTTTCTGAAATTTCACCTGTACCATCATATATTCTGTTCTGTAAGGGAGATGTCAGGTTCTCCAGAGGGGCAGGTGTCTGCTCAGCAGCAAAATTTGCATGTTGGCTGGTGAAATCATCCCCAGCTGTTGGCTATAATAAATGCTGGTTATGTAAAGCAGGTTTGTGTTTTGCTTCTCTCTGTTCATGTGTCCAGCATCCAGTGGGGAGTGAGAGGTGAAAGAGAGGTCTGGAAGATAAAGCTCTCTCTAGCTAAGATGAGTACTGAGCAGGAAACAACAACATTGGCCTGATTCTCCTCTCCCTTATCCCAGTGTTAATCAGGAGTAATTACATTGAAATCAATGAAGTGATACCTGCATAAGACTGTGTAAGTGAGAGGTGGATCCTACTCCACCATCCAGGGCCGGCGCAACCCATTAGGCGACCTAGGCGGTCGCCTAGGGCGCTGCTATTTTGGGGGCGCCGGTGCCGCGGCCGCCCGTAGAAATTTGGGGGCGGGACCTTCCGCCACCTAGGGAGCCGGCAAAGCTGGCGCCGCTACTGCCACCATCAGTTGAATTCTTCCTTCCCCTGGAGAGACCTTCTTTGTACTGGGATAAGAGGTGAACCCAGTCCCCATGGTCATGTAGAAATAGACTTAGTTCCCACTGACTCGAATGGGAATCCCAACTCTCCCCTGGAGGAATGTCCTCTTTTGGGCCGAGAAAGGAACGTTTTTCCTTCTCCGAGAGTCTCACTCCAGCTGTAAAGAGAAAGAGATGTGGGTCTGAATGAAATGCCTGCCCCTCTTGGCTCTGCAGTGGAGAGAAGGGCTACAGGAATTTCTAGCCCCAGATAACTACCTTGTACCGTACCATGTGGGTCAGAAGGTACCAGGCCTTTCAGTCTGCACAGCGTAGGTATATATTTGAGCTGGGTGACTGGAGCTCCTTCAAAGACACAGGCCAATTGTTCCCTCTACAAGTGTAACCCCACCCCACTTTGGGACAGCGTGTGTTTGTGGGATACACCTGTAACAAACTGAAATAATGACGTACTTCTGCTATGGACATCCTAGCGAGCTCATAGAGACAGTGTGAACCTTGTGGCGCGTGTATGGTTTGGGATGGGCTTTGTTTAGGGCAGGCATGGAGGGTAAAGTCTGCACAGAGGGGACTCACAGTGGCACAAGCTGCTTATAGTTTTGCAGCCCTGTCTCATCATTACATATCCTCTGCTGCCACCTAATGGACATTTCATTTCACTCAGTGAAAGAGCATGTGGCACCACTAAAGCATTTTACATTTTCAGAGCTCTGCATGAACCCTGCACTCCAAACGCAGGCTAATCTCCCATTATCGTCACACTAAAATATACATAGAAGCAAAGGCCTAAGGGTTCAGTGGGAAGGGATAAATGGCTAGTGGGCATGATATGCACAGTCAGATTTGTGAACTGACACCAACTCTGAAATTATAACCTAGATACATGTGGGATTTATCTCCTGGTTAGTTAACCAGTGTCTGCACTAGGCATAAACAGACTAAGCAATTGCTTAGGGCCCCAAGCAGCTCAAGCGGGGGGAGGGAGCGGGGGATCTTCCCTTTTTTAGTATGTGTTGTGTGTGGGAGGGGGCAAAAATATTCCTGCTTACAGCCCCCAAATGGGCTAGCTCTGCCAAAATTCAAATACCCTACAACAGTGGTTCTCAACCGTTTTTATACCAGGACTCTTTTCAATCTAGTCAGGATTAGTTAATCTAATCTAATTAGCAATTTGGGAAGGGCCAGGGCCTTGACATATGCTTGTGATCCCTCCAAAGGGGACATGATCCGAAGGCTGAGACCTCATGCTTTAACTGGACGGTTCAAAGAATTAGAAGGAGGTTGGCTGCCTTTATTACCTTGTCCTCTGTGGCACAGCGTGACATCAGCACAAGGGTGCAAATGCCTTTACATCACTGACATGTCATGACCCAGTGTTATAACATTCTGAGGCAGTGTCACGATATAAGGATATTATGCCAGCCCCTGATTATATTTCAGCACCAATGATGCCTATGTCATCTATTTGGTGGCATAGGGACCTGTTCTTTCAGATGAACCAAACCACAAACACACCTGTGCACCTGACCTGCTAGTCAGAGCATCATCCTTGACTTTCCATCCATAATCCCATCTGACCCCAGTGCTATCAAACTGTGCTAGTGATTGAATCTCCTGTCTCCCTTCCCCTGCAACACATAGAGAGAACTGTTCTTTTGCTCTTGTTCTGTGTAGAACAATCATCAAAGCCCACAAACAATGGTAAGCGAATGGGAGGGCTCACCACAACCTAATGGGTGGGAGGTCACAAAGAGGTGGGAAGCTGCTGATGGGGAGGATTAGTGTAGATTGCTGAATGGGGCCCAGCATATGCAGCTTTGCAGAGGGCCCTCAAAAATTTAGGGCCATCCCTGTTCAGGTCTGTTTCAATGTTGTGCAAGCTGCTTCTTACAGGGCATGGGGCAGCCTCTCTCCTCCAAACCAGTACTGCTCCTCAAAATGAGCTCACGTGGAAGCTCTAAATAGGAATGGGACATATAGCCTCTCACAAGCAAGGCACTAGTTGGAATCCAGACAGTCAGCAGGGACTGAAAGTTGCTACCTTCTGTCCCTGTTCTGTGATGTGTAAAACTAGCTGGTGGGTCTCAGTGTAGTGCATTTATGGGACAAATGCCCATATCACCTGCAACTTTGGCCACTATTTGGCTCCTTTGTTGGCAGTCTCATCCAGGGAGGCCAAGAACGGTAGTCTTTTGTTTGGTGAGGAGCAGCTGGCAAGCAGAGCTTGGTTGCGTGGCTGAGTCAGGCACCTTTCACAAGTAATATCTTCATTAAAAAATATATGAAAAAGGACTAGAGTGGGATGGGCAGCAGTGTTGTTTGAGAGGCTAGGACAGGGTGGGGCAAGAAGGGGATAGGCAGCTGTGTTATCTGTCGTGCCAGATGGGTTCTGAACCAGAGAGGCACCTCAGTTCTGCCTTTATCAGAACCCTACATTCCTTTAATGTTGTTCATTAAACTTTTGGCTGGAGATAGTTTGCTTCACTCAACCTCATCTTGTCATGTAAATCCACAGAAGAGAGCTGTCTTGGGTGCCTCAAAGGTCTGAGTCTCCTCTCACTTGAGACTAACAACGGGATTTGAACAGGGCCTGGCATAAGGAACCTTCATGAGCCAGAAAGAAAAGAGAAAAGACCATAGGAAATCTCAACATTAAGTGAACTGATAAAGACCAGGTGAATGCATAGCGACTGGGACTGGAGTGGAGGAGAAACTGTCATTTAAAGGACCCAGACCATTTCTTTTGGACATCGTTTTTACCAATTTTATTTTAAATTTGGAGCTATTACTTCCGATATGTCCTCGCCTTGGTTCTAAGTTACTGTCCTCCAAACTGCAGCCTGAGTCCAATGAGTGATCCCAACTCTGGGAAAGGCAAAGAAAGAATATTGACTCATATCTGAGTGGAAATTTCACACGGCAGATTTGTTGGAATTCAATTTATGACATTAAAAGAGAAAAGAGCAAAACATCCATAAGAAAGAGAGGGTAGCCCCATCTTCTGGTTCTGTGGGAGTTCAACGTCCTGTAGCAGATCTCCTGTGGACTCTGGGATGACAGCTGATCTACTGAGCTTCCTGCTGTTGCTGATCTTCTCCCTGCTGAGGCTGATGAGAGGTGACAAGGTTGTGCTTTATTTGAAGCTGTGAAGTTGCTCAGAGAGTAGCTGCTCCAAAGCCCATTGAGGATGATGGCTGTATTTCCATTCTCTTCAGTGGGCTTTGAATCAAGCTTAGCATGAGAACTACTTTGCTTTCACTTGCTGTGTTGCATTTCTCTCCTTCTCTAACTCTTCTGATTGCATTGTTAGAAATGCCCTCCATTTTCAAGTCACATGTTTTCCCAGGGAATGTTTGTGGTTGGGCATCAAGGAAATGCCCCAATCAGTACAAAGAACGAGGAGTACTTGTGGCACCTTAGAGACTAACAAATGTATTTGGACATAAGCTTTTGTGGGCTAAAACCCACTTCATCAGATGCGTGGAGTAGAAAATACAGTAGGAAGATATATATATATATATATATATATATATATATATATATATATATACAGAGAACATGAAAAGATGGGGGTTGCCATACCAACTCTAATGAGATTAATCAATTAAGGTGGGCTTTTATCAGTCTCTACGCAAAAGAATAAATGGACACAAATCAGACGTCAAGAATTATAACATTAAAAAACCAGTCGGAGAACACTTCAACCTCCCTGGACACTCAATTACAGACCTAAAAGTTGCAATTCTTCAACAAAAAAAGTTCAAAAACAGACTCCAACGAGAAACTGCAGAACTGGAATTAATTTGCAAACTGGACACCATTAAATTAGGCTTGAATAAAGACTGGGAGTGGATGGGTCATTACACAAACTAAAAACTATTTCCCCATGCTATTTTTTCCCCTACTGTTACTCACACCTTCTTGTCAACTGTTTGAAATGGGCCATCCTGATTATCACTACAAAAGTTTTTTTCCCTCCTGCTGATAATAGCCCACCTTAATTGATTAGTCTCATTAGAGTTGGTATGGCACCCCCATCTTTTCATGTTCTCTGTGTATATATATATATATATATATATATATATATATATATTCCTACTGTATTTTCTACTCCATGCATCTGATGAAGTGGGTTTTAGCCCACGAAAGTTTATGCCCAAATAAATTTGTTAGTCTCTAAGGTCCCACAAGTACTCCTCGTTCCTTTTGCTGATACAGACTAACACGGCTACCACTCTGAAACCAATCAGTACAATCTTTCTTAGATGGTACAGCGATGTTCTTGGTAATTTCTCCATCCCATGTGACTGCATTTGGGATTCTCCCAAAAAATATTTAAGATACTATGGGTAGAGAAGTTGTGTCCCAAAACAGTGAGGGGAGAAAAGGTTGAGGAGTTGCACTGTATGTAAGAGAGCAGTATGATTGCTCAGAGCTCCAGTATGAAACTGGAGAAAAGCCTGTTGAGAGTCTTTGGGTTAAGTTTAGAGGTGAGCGCAACAAGGGTGATGTCGTGGTAGGTGTCTGCTATGGACCACCAGACCAGGAGGATGAGGTAGATGAGGCTTTCTTCAGACAACTAATAGAAGTTTCCAGATCACAGGCCCTGGTTCTCATGGGGGACTTCAATCACCCTGACATCTGCTGGGAGAGCAATACAGCAGTGCACAGACAATCCAGGAAGTTTTTGGAGAGCGTTGGGGACAACTTCCTGGTGCAAGTGCTAGAGGAACCAACTTGGGGCCGTGCTCCTCTTGACCTGCTGCTCACAAGCAGGGAAGAATTGGTACGGGAAGTAAAAGTGGGTGGCAACCTGAGCAGCAGCGACCATGAGATGGTCAAGTTCAGGATCCTGACAAAAGGAAGAAAGGAGAGCAGCAGAATACGGACCCTGGACTTCAGAAAAGCAGACTTTGACTTCCTTGGGGAACTGGTGGGCAGGATCCCCTGGGAGGCTAATATGAGGGGGAAAGGAGTCCAGGAGAGCTGTATTTTAAAGAAGCCTTATTGAGGGTGCAGGAACAAACCATCCCAATGTGCAAAAAGAATAGCAAATATGGCAGGCGACCAGCTTGGCTTAACAGAGAAATCTTCAGTGAGCTTAAACACAAAAAGGAAGCTTACAAGAAGTGGAAACTTGGACAGATGACTAGGGAGGAGTATAAAAAGCATGCAGGGGTGTAATCAGGAAGGCCAAAGCACAATTGGAGTTTGAAGCTAGCAGGGGATGTGAAGGGTAACAAGAAGGGTTTCTTCAGGTATGTTAGCAACAAGAAGAAGGTCAGAGAAAGTGTGGGAGCCTTACTGAATGGAGGAGGCAACTTAGTTACAGATGATGTGGAAAAAGCTGAAGTACTCAATGCTTTTTTGCCTCAGTCTTCACAGACAAGGTCAGCTCCCAGACTGCTGCACTGGGCAGCACAGTATGGAAAGGAGGTGAGCAGCCCGCAGTGGTGAAAGAACAGGTTAAGGACTATTTAGAAAAGCTGGACATGCACAAGTCCATGGGGCTGGATGCAATGCATCCAAGGGTACTGAGGGACTTGGCTGATATGATTGCAGAACCATTGGCCATTATCTTTGAAAACTCGTGGTGATTGGGGGAGGTCCCGGACGATTGTAAAAAGGCAAATATAGTGCCCATCTTTAAAAAAGGGAAGAAGGAGAATCTGGGGAACTACAGACTAGTCAGCCTCACCTCAGTCCCTGGAAAAATAATGGAGCAGGTCCTCAAGGAAACCATTTTGAAGCACTTGGAGTAGAGGAAGTTGATCAGGAACAGTCAACATGGATTCACCAAAGGCAAGTCATGCCAGACTAAGCTAATTGCCTTCTATGATGAGTTAACTGGCTCTGTGGATGACGGGAAAGCAGTCGACGTGTTATTCCTTGACTTTAGCAAAACTTTTGATACGGTCTCCCGTCTCCCACAGTATTCTTGCCGGCAAGTTAAAGAAGTATGGGCTGGATGAATGGACTATAAGGTAGATAGAAAGCTGGCTAGATCGTCGGGCTCAACGGGTAGTGATCAACGGCTTGATATCTAGTTGACAGCCAGTATCAAGCGTTGTGCCCCTGGGGTTGGTCCTGGGGCCTGTTTTGTTCAACATCTTCATTAATGTTCTGTATGATGGGATGGATTGCACCCTCAGCAAGTTCGCGGATGACACTAAACTTGGGGGAGAGGTAGATACTCTGGAGGGTAGGTATAGGGTCCAGAGTGACCTAGATAAATTGGAGGAATGGGCCAAAAGAAATCAGAGGTGGTTCAACAAGGACAAGTGCAGAGTCCTGCACTTAGGACGGAAGAATCCCATGCACTGCTACAGGCTGGGGACCGACTGACTAAGCGGCAGTTCTGCAGAAAAGGACCTGGGGATTACAGTGGATGAGAAGCTGGATATGATTCAACAGTGTGCCCTTGTTGCCAAGAAGGCTAATGGCATATAGGGCTGCATTAGTAGGAGCATTGCCAGCAGATCGAGGGAATTGATATTCCCCTCTATTCGGTACTGATGAGGCCACATCTGTAGTATTGCATCCAGTTTTGGGCCCCCCACTACAGAAAGGATGTGGACAAATTGGAGAGAGTCCAGCGGAGGGCAACAAAAATTATTAGGGGGCTGGGGCACATGACTTATGAGGAGAGGCTGAGGGAACTGAGCTTAGTGAGTCTGCAGAAGAGAAGAGTGAGGAGGGATTTGACAGCAGCCTTCAACTCCCTCAAGGGGGGGTTCCAAAGAGGATGGAGCTAGGCTGTTCTCAGTGGGTGACAGATGACAGAACAAGGAGCAATAGTCTCAAGTTGCAGTGGGGGAAGTCTAGGTTGGATATTAGGAAAAACTATTCCACTAGGAGGGTGGTGAAGCACTGGAATGGGTTACCTAGGGAGGTGGTGGAATCTCCATCCTTAGAGGTTTTTAAGGACAGGCTTGACAAAGCCCTGGTTGGGATGATTTAGTGGGGGTTGGTCCTGCTTTGAGCAGGGGGTTGGACTAGATGACCTCCTGAGGTCTCTTCCAACCCTAATCTTCTATGATTCTATGATTCTAATATTGATCAGCATGATAGGCAGTGATCTCAGCACACCAGCAACCTAACCATTGCCAAGTGTTAGCTTGCATGATTAGTCCAACCGGCTCCATTAGGATGAATGACATGAGTACAGACTATTCATTTGATTTAGGATTTGTCAGATCTGGAAGATATTTTGTTAATAATTTGCTATGGGACTGTTTTTATCCCACATTATGTAAAAAGCCCTGCAGATAGAACATCTACTTTGATTCAACAGGGCTAGAGCTGGCTGAAAAATTGATTTTCCATGCTATGAAAAATCATGAAATTTTGATACTTTTTTTTGTCCTGAATCAGGACAAAAAGCCAAAATTTCAACATTTTTCGCATCATGCAATTCCAAAACAAAGAAAAAAATTATTTCAGTTCAATCAAAGCATTTTGTTTCAATTTCAACCCTTTTTAACATTTAAAATTCAAAATAAAGTAATTTTTGAAATGAAAAAATCAAAACTTATCATTCTGAAAATGTCAAAATGTTACATTTTGATATTTTCAATACTTTCCCCCCCAATTTTTCCCCTCAACAAAATGTCATTGAAATCAATATGATTTTGTGGAAAAATGTCAGTTTTGATGAAAGGGCATTTTCCAATAGACAACTGCTTTGACAAAAAAAGAACAAAAAAAAATTGCAGCTAGCTGTAAGCAGGGCACCAGAAAGAAATTCACCTCTCTAGTGCACTCCCGCAGCATTGCACAATTAACATATTGCATTATGGGTTCCTTCACTTGCCGCTGAAGCACTTGCCAGGCAGAGTTAGGCTACCAATGATCCACCTGACTACCTCCATCCACCTGCCTACCTTTCTCATTAAAAGGGAGTGGAGACACTGGAGATATAGCTACTTTCATTCATTAAGGGGGCTTCTTCCACTTGTCAGAGCTGAGATGAATTGCTGCACATGGGTCTTTGTGCATTTGAACTGGCAACATGCAGAAAACCTCACAAGTAATGTCCTCACTGCACGCAATACAGGGAACACAATGTCAAAGGCAACCTCAGAGCCATAGCTCTGAGCTAACTAGCCCCTCACTTCAAGTTTCTGAGTCTGTCTAGAACCGAGGTGGAATGTTCTACCACATCCCAGACCCCAAATCTATAGGAGACCAAGTGAATGTTCCTTTCTCCAGCCTGTCAATGTGTCCTAACCTCATCGACTCTGGCTATTGCATGCATGCCCAGCCTACCTATGAACTCTCCTCAGGCCTCCAATATTGAGGTTCATGAAGTGAAATAATGGTAGAATCCTGGTCAATATTCACTCACAGGGAAACTGGTACAAAAATGTGCAAGGTTGCATATGTGCTGTTGACAAGCTCAAAATGACTGCAATATTTGTCTGCCACACACTGTGCTGTGAGCTTCTAATGCTCCACTGTACACTCTGGGATCTTTGTAGCAGGACAAAAACAGTAGAGACAATCTGATTTATTGACATATACATACACACAAACTAATAGGGTCCCATTCTTTATGTTTCAGGGTATGTCCCACATTCTCATGGATATGGCACCAGATTCCTTTGATGACCAGTACCAGGGTTGCCGTGAGCAGGTAATGGAAGAACTGGACCGAGGAGACTATTTCCAAAAGGAATTGGGTAATAATAAGAACTATTCCAGCATCTGGGAGAAAGCAAAGCTGGTCTGGTCAAAAAAGCCAATGGCTCTGCTAAGGGAGATGCAGGAGAATCACGCTGTAGCCCTTCTGGCTTACACCATGAACACCTCGCTGCACTCCGATTTGAACTGGGCTGTGTCCAGAGCTGGGACATCCCCAGAGCACTACAGACACAGCTTCCCCTTCAAATACCTCCACTTCTACCTGACTACAGCCATTCAACTGGTGAGGAGATGGAAGAGTGGCACCACAAGAAAAAAGTGCTACCAGGTGCACCGGGGGGTAAAAGGCCTGTATTTTGAGGCTGAGTTGGGCACCAAAGTGCGGTTTGGCCGCTTCACCTCCACTTCACTCCTCCGGAAGGAAGCCCAGAGATTTGGGAATGAAACAATATTCACCCTGAAGACTTGCTTAGGGGCAGTTTTGCAACACTTCTCCCACTACTTCTCCGAGAGGGAGGTCCTCATCCCACCCTATGAGATATTCCAGGTCAGAAACGTCAGCCGAACACCAAGTGGTAACCGGCTGTATCTGCTCTCTGTGGGAAATTACAGCCAATACAACTGCCAGCTCCTGAAAGGTACTGTATATAGGAACTCTCATAATGGCGACCCAGGGTGGTCTTGACAGGCACCCTGAGAGCTCACCCTGCTGCACCACATCTCATGTTTCAGGCCTAATATCTTCCCTGAGGCAGAGGAAGCCAGGAGTGTCCTTTGACTGAGTGTGCACTGTCATGTGTTTTCTGGCTGCTATGAAAGGTGTGGGGGGAGGGCAGAGGAGAAAGTAGACATTTTGTTGTGTCTAGATTAAAGTTCTAACAGAGACTGTTGGCAAAGGAACCTGGGTCTAACCAGGTGCCATTCCTTCCATGCTTCCATTACTCCCACCTATGTTCCCTTGGCAAAATCCCAGCATGATGCTGGAAATAGCTGCCAGAGCTGCAGAGCCATCTACAACAAGGGTCCCAATGTTGCTAACAGTGGTGCAGATTAAACAGAGTTAGCAACAGTCAGAGGGGTTTTTTGGGGGGGAAGGGGCGGAGGGTTGTAACAATTACAGTCTGGATGACATTTAATTGACAAACAGCCAGAAAACTTGCATGTGGATCGGAAGTCCTGGCTGGAGCAGGCTGTGGTTTCCTACCTTATTGGAGAGAAGGAATAAGTATGTTGCACATCACGGACACAGGGCTCTTAATTTTTGTCCCAGGACAATAATGGTCAATGCAACCTTTAAGCACAGAACACCATTCAGAAAATGAAAGCAACTGCCTGGTACTAAGACAAAATAGTAGGTAGACTTGAAGCAAGGCCTGTTCATGAAGTTGACAGCACAGTAGCAAGTTGCTGCTCCAGTGCAGATCTTGGTCAATAAGAAGGGTCCTAAACATTCCTTGCTAAGTCCTTTCAGGACTGTGGTAGGGCACACACCAAAAAAGGCAGCAATCCACAGAGAGAGTGACCTTTTCATAGTTCAAGTTGCAACCAGCTTCCATTATATATATACTGGGCACTGTGTGTATGTTGCCTTCTGTAACTGGCATGTAAAACCAGTCTTTGTTTAGCTGCAATGATACAGGCCTGTGTTTTTGGAGGTATGGGACCAGCATTTTAGTCCCAGCTCAGCCGGCGCATGTAGTGTAGAATGGCAAGGCGAAGGTTTCTCAGTAGTTAAAGTTGCATTCACAGTGCCATTGTAAGTCTGATTTTGATTCCCATTGAAACGCCAACAAAACCAAAAATCTTTCACATTTTAGGGCTAAATCTTATTGTCAATTAGAATATATTCTGGAAATGCTGATTAAGTGGGTTTTGAGATTTTTTTACTTTAATATGGCTCTGTAACAAGGTGGCAGATTTTTATTAACTGTATTAGAAACCTGCATAAATCTGATAAGTAAAATCTACTTACTCATTGTGGCAGGTGAGGTTTAATTCCACCAGGATATAAAGGAGGTGGAAGAGATTATCTGGACAGAATTAGAGTCTTGGACAGAGAGATCTCTGCAGGGAAACCTTAGAAACAGCCAAGTCTGAGCTGAGTTTATGTTGTGCTATTATTCCAACTACCAATACAGTCAAACCTGAGGAAGGAATAAGTTGTGCATTGAAGTTCTAGGCTGAATTTCTAAAGAACATCTCTTTTGATTCTTTTGCAGCTTCAAGCAGCAAGAACTGTATCCACATTCCTTCAGTCGCTGCCTTTCTTTCTTGTGTGATCAGTGCTTTCTTCTACTCCACCAGGCAATGACTCTTTCCCTGATCACAGAAGGATTCATGTGCTGCGTAAAAAAGGAATGAGTGACGGGTGCGAGGGATTTACAGCTAACCAGCCACAGAGGTTACTGATGCTACAAGGTGCTGAACACCTCCTGCGATTTTACCTCTAACTCCCCCTGACTTCAATAAGTTAAGGGTGCTCAGAATTTCAAAGGAGGTGTTTAATCCCTAGCAAAATCAGGCTCCTAGGTGTACATTCAAAATAGGGATGTAAATAGGGTTTAAAAATAGTAACTGTTTAACCTATTACAATTCTATTGGTTAAACTGTTAACCGTTAAGGAGTTCACATAGGCAGGGAACTAGGGGTGGAGTGGGGAGTGCTGCAGCACCCCCACATTTTATGCGGGGCTCCACTGCCGCCTGCACCCGGGATCCTGGCTGCAGGCTTGGGCGCAGGGCTCTGCGCCTCCCTGTGCCTGGGGTCCTGGCCCCGGGCCTGGGGTCCTGGCCACCTCCCTGGGCCCGGCATCCTGGCTGCTGGCATGCCGGCCTCGGGACCAGCATGCCACTGCCGCCTGCCCAGCACCTGGGGTCCTGGCTGCTGCCCCATGCCCGATACTCCGCTGCCTCCCCACGCCCAGGGTCCCAGCTGCTGGCTCCGTGCCTGGGATCCCAGGACCCTGGGCACATTGCTGGGAGCTGGGACCCTGGGCATGGAGGGCAGAGGAGTTTAATCGTTAACTGAAACCAGTAAGACTGTACTTATCGGTTAACCGGTTAACCAGTTAAACTTTTACATCCCTAATTCAAAGTAGGAAGATAATGGGTCTGTGTGCTTACTGAAGAGCACGGCAGAGACTCCAGTCAATTTAGGTACCTAGTCTGCAAGGCTTTGGATACAACCATACAGTAGGAACTCTTGAACCACTATTTGTATTAGCATTTCTTTTGCAGGTCTCAGTAGGTTCTCTTGAGTTAGTAGTAATACCACCCTCTGGTGGCCAATAAGAAAACACCTGCAAATTCTTACAAAGGTTAATTAGAAATTGTAGAGCCTATTGGGTTGTGTCCATTTTAAAGAGAGGTTGATGTTATTAAATACATATATATTTCTATTGCTCTGTTTTTAAATGTGCAATATCAGTGATAGAATTCACATCCCATACTGAATTCTCCTTCCCAGTTTAACTATGTTCTTTCCTAACTTTTAAAGGTTAATTTAGCATTCCTGCAAGGCACCAAGGCAATAATCCTGAAATCCTCTAGTCCCACAACAGCTATAGCATGTTAATGCAAATTTCCCTCTCATACTGCCTCCCTCCAATATGCCTGGAGAGACCACATCTTGGAGATGAGATTGTTTTTTAGCCTCTGTCCCATTTTGTTCTTGGACTGAGCTCAGACTACCAACCAGATGATAAATTGTGATAATTTAGTTTTGTAATGTAGACATCTGACCATCAAGTACTGAATTGAGATTCACTAACACATTGTAGATAGGCTACAAATAGCGATCAGGTGGCAACAATTTTCAGCCAGTAACTATCAACCTGAGCTGGCATGGAACTGGTGATCAAAAGGCAAGAAGTTCCATATTCTATGTGCCATCCCCCTGATCTATTCACTATGCACAGAGCTAGATGTCTATATTATAGACTTGAACTTAAAAGGGCCTAGCCCTTTGACTCCCCACAAACTGCTGATTGATGAATAGCTGAATATAAAGAAGAAGTTGAGGAGAAAAGCTTTCTGCAATCTGTGGATAAACAGTACTATACAAGAACTAAATTCAATTTTAATCTCTTTGAAGTCAAGTGGCTAGCAAGTGCCCTTCTCCAGCCCACACCACTATGCCTATGTCCAGTCTAGTAACTTTGCTCCTTTTCTAGCCCAACACGTTGGGTCTTTCAGCAGTTCAGCAAGTAAATCCTCCTCCAGCCTACCTCACTCTATCTCCTGTTCAACCGAACCACTAATTATTTTTGTTCCTAGACTATGCAGTCAAATCCCTCCTCCAATCCACCCTGCAGTGTCCTTTCCTATCACAGATCTTCCCCAGCACAGCAGCTTGGATTCTCCCCAAACTGTCTAGGTGACTCACTTGTGTTTCAGCTCACTTGCTATACCCTTCTTCCATTTTAACAGCTGTGCATCACCTTTTCTCTTCCTTTAAATTTTCCTTGTGCATCTCAGGTGATGTGTTCTTCCAGTAACCTGCTCAATATGCCTTTCCTCCAGACCATCAGCTGTACCCCTTCTTTAGCTCACCCTGTTGAATCCCTCCCCAAATCACCTCACCAGGTTCCTCCTTCAGTTTGCTCAATGAACTCCTCATCAGGTCTGCTTTGCTAGACTCTTCCTAAACCTGGCCACCATGTTATTCCTCCAGCCCAGGCATTACACACTTCAAAGGCAGCAAAGTCTCTTTTAGGTTTTATTTTGACTTCAGAAGAGAGTTACAGAAAACAAATTAGTTTCTGAGGTCATACGTAGGCATGAAATATGGAAGAGCTTCCACAACCCCCTTCCATCAATTATGTTTCTCTGGTTTACTTGCCCCATCACAAAGGTTTAGTCCCCATAATACTTGCACTTATACAGCACCTTCCATGCAAGAATCTCAGAGTGGTAAACATTCATTCATGAATGTAGCCTCACAATGCTCCTTTATGGTAGGGAGAAAATATGTCAATTTCACAGAGAACCTGAAGCAAAGAGAGATTAAGTGAATTGCCCAAAAGTTGCACACAAAGCCTTTGGCAGAGTACAAGATTATCTTTGACTCTACCACAGATTATCTAGTTACTTCTCATCTCAAATCACAGTGATTTACTATTCCCAGTTGGTCAATCAGATGAAAATCCAACCATGATGGTTAACCTCCCAATGACCAATACTATCATAGCTTATTTTGAATGAGCTAATTCCTGTTAGCTAGCCACTATAACCTGACCTGTCAAAATGAATTGTTGCTATCAGAATAATCTAAAAAGCTTGCCCGGAAAGTTTAAACACACTTATTAAAACAGATACTGTTTCAGCATTTTGATTCTTAGACTTTTTTCCTGTTTACATTAGTTTTACTGTTGATTTTTATTTATCAAGTTTTTAAATTAACAAAGCAAGAAGACTTCACCTTGACGCCTTAGTGCAATGTTCAAATCTAGACACTAAAAGTGATTGCAGAAATTATTGTGCAATCAGCAATTAGCCGCAACCTTCTCTTGTTCCTTTGTGCAACTTCCCTTGTTGTAAGAAAAGAAGGAATAGAAGCATATTTCTAACACACGAACAACTGCCGTATTGATCATTGCAACTTGTCTGTTATCAGTGAGATATAGACCTCAGCCAGTTTAACAATGCACTGGAAAGTTTCACAAGATGGTCTCAGCACTCTGACAGCCTCCTCCAGATAGTCTGCAGCTATTTTCAGGGTGTTTGTAGACGCCTGTCCCCAAAGGACAGCCTGCAAGAAATTGGAAAATGAGAAAGCAACTGATGGACTGCGAGGTCTAGCTTCTTGAATCCTACTCCCTGAAGGGCTGTTCTCAGTGACAGTTGGGAATATTTTGGCAATTTCATTGTGGCCCATGAGAAGGTCAGCCACTTGGAGGGACAGGGCAGGGGAAGTCACTAGGTGATGAATGGCAGACTCTACAGTCTCAGGGAGATTGCTGTGTTTCAGTAGCACGGCAGCGATTGGACCACTGATACTTCCTAGGACTCCCTTATAATTTTCATAAAGGTCCTTCACAACAGTAATCTTCTCTTGCAGAGAAGTGATGGGCCCAGCAATCTTCGCATATAAACGGTGGCTGATGCTCTGCTGCACATCTTTGTCTTTCATTTCCACAACAGCCTGCATCTCTTTCAGAGTACTGATCAGGAGCTGAAGGTTCTCCTTAATGCTGAGGTTTTCCTTCACGGTAATGATGGGGAAGTTGGTGCCAAGGTGCTGATTGAGGATTCGAAATATTGTATTGGTGGAAGAGGCATATATGTATATGATATCATACAGAGTCTGGCTGGCTGCGAGCACCCTTTGTTTATCTCTCTCTGCACCAAAGATGGACAACATTTCCAGAGAAGAGATTTGACACTGAAAAACAAATCAAAAGACACAGGTGAGGAATCTAAGAGGTACAAGTACCTGTATCCTGAGCTATAAATCTCCAATAATAATACCATACAGGTTTTCTTTCAAACCAGAACTACAGTACAACTCCTCCTAAATAGTGTATCCTCCATTAGCCCCTACAGTTCATGTGTCTTTATTTTCTGGGTCAAATGTAGAACTGATGTAAGCAGGTGCAACTTCACTGATTTTGATGCTTACACTTGGAATGAATCTGACCCTTTAAGTGTAAGCAGAAAAGTGGAATTAAGAGTAGGAATGAGAACATTCCTCTTGAGGAAGGACAGCGTAGCTATTTATTGTTAGATTTACTGTAAGTCTTTGGGTACTAATATACCTGTCTTCACCCTTACTAGCTGTAATTGTTTTGGCTAAATCTAATATTTTTTCCCGTATGTATAAAGTGTGTGTGCAACACAAAATTAGAGCATGATCCTCTGTGGAGGAAGCAGAAGGGTACTTGGCCCATAAGGGCCATTCTTCAGTTACAGACCAGAATGACTCAGGACTGGGAGTCAGGCACACTATTTCTTCCTTATTCTGGAGCAGTGAGCATCTTCTCAGCACGCACGTGTTGCTGAATGCTGTAATCCTGATATCCGACTAAGGTTATATACACATCACTTAGCCAGCATTCCACAGCTCTTGGTAGGTTGAGGCACAAGCAAACTCACTGATTGGGCTTTCATTTGATCATTCTTTTGACTGCTAGGGAGAAACTCTGCCCTACTTCTTGCACAGGGGTGGTGAAGAGTAAGAGTTTCTCTACCTCTGTTAGCCCCTTTTCAAGTGCTAGATCCTCCTCTCTGGTGCACTGAGATGTCAACAAAAAGATTAGTGATGGGCAAGCCAGACTAAATCTTTCCCCCAAACTCAAGTGCTCTGAAAGAGTTGTGATTAACATTCTTTAAACAAAAAAGTCAGGCATCCCTGAATTTCCTGGTTTGGGCTGTAAAAGGAAGTTCTGAAAAACCATGAGAAAGACAATTTGTGTGTTCTGTATCCCAGTAGAAACCACCAGTTATCTCCCAAGAAACTCTGTGTTCTCTTCACATTTTCAGTCTGATTTTTAGACTAATACAGTTCAGATAAGCATCTGAATTGAAAAGAAATGACAATTTTATGAGGTTTCTCCAGCACTAATTTAGATCTATCTCAAAAGGGCAGAAGGATTGTTGGATGTGTATTTCCTGCTCAAGAAGGGCTCAACTCTGCTTCCTTTTAAGTCAGTTGCAAATTTCCCATTGACTTCAGTAGGAGCAGAATCAGGCCTGAAATGTGTTATGTACTTGTGTAGGATAATATAAGTTCTAATAATGACTAAAGAACTATTGGTAATAAAATGGAAACCAAGAAGCATTCCAAGCACTGTATCAGTGGCTGGCATGTGGGATTTACCAAGTCTTTATAAGAAAGAAAATATTTTTAAATATTAAACAAAGTTTAAAATATTTAAAAATATGGTATTTCCTAGCGTACATGGAGGAATTTCTTGTTAAATGATTGCCAATCACATTCTAACCTATAACAGGGGGAGGATAGCTCAGTGGTTTGAGCATTGGCCTGCTAAACCCAGGGTTGTGAGTTCAATCCTTGAGGAGGCCATTTAGGGATCTGGGGCAAAAATCTGTCTGGGGATTGATCCCCCTTTGAGCAGGGGGTTGGACTAGATGACCTCCTGAGGTCCCTTCCAACCCTGATATTCTATGATTCTATGAACATGAAGACTCCAGAACAGAAGGATTAGTACTGACCAGAAACCTTACAGATGTAGTATCAAGGAGTTGAATTTGGCAGGAATCCCTGCACAAACTGAATGAATGCTTAAAGGAAACAAAGCTTAGGTGATGGTATCTCCATATCAGTGAAAGAAGAAAAGGCACATTCCTGCACCCCTATCCACTAGGGATGTGATATCATCAGGTCTTGCAATCTAAACTAGATGACCCTGGTCAGTACTTGAATGGGAGATTTTAAAACAAAAATCAGAATGTTGCACAAAATTAGTACTTATGTAGTTAGAATTTTCTCTCTGTGCCCATTTCTTGCACACCCAAAACTCTGAAGTCAAGAGGAATTTTGTGCCCTGATTCTGCATTGAACCAATGTCTCATCATTCAGAAGAAAACCAAACTGGAAATTATGGATTAACCTTTCCCCACCTGGCAGTAGAACAGAGCTTTTCCTGTTATTCTCAGAATGTATCCATTTTGATTTGAGGAATGGTCTATCAGTTGGTGTGGCCCTGGTGATTGCATCAGACATGCCAGAGGTCCCCCTACCCCAAGTGTGATGCATGGGACTGAGTCTGTCTTTTTGTGAGACTCCCAGCATGGAGTTTAAATGGGATTAGTGTTGGAGTACAGGCTGCCCTGCTGTGACAGAAGCTTGTACTACCAAGCAGATGTGTTGTGGTATATACTCTTCTATTTGTGTTGGACTGCCCATGACTTTTCTTTTGGTATTCACAGATTTACAGCTATAGCAACATTTGGCTGTTTGTAATTATGTTTGCAGGGCACTCAAGTTTATGAAGTATATATTTTTAGAAATATTTTTGATGGAACATGTGTTAGATGCATATGGATTTGTACTATACCTGTTTCTTGCATAAACAGAAGGCTACAGGTTCTAGGATTGTGAATCAAATTATTTTACCAACATGAAATAAACTAAACAATTTTAAAATTGAAACAATGAGTTGAGGCTGGGTATAGAGTCCAGAGAGCAGTGTTACACTAAAATCATCTACAAACCAGGCAGGCAACAGGACCCAACTGAAGCAACAATCCCTGCAGACCTAGGTCATCACATTCCACCAGAAACAGCCAGAGAAATCCAGTGAAAAGAGAATTCACTGTCCTGCACACCTACAGCTGATTACAGAGCTCTGACTAAAAAACAGGTAGGTAGCCTTTATGATTTGCTGTGTAGAATCCCTTAAAAATATTTATGTTGGGCTGCAGAGGCTGACTTATAGTACGCACAAAGATTTAAATAAATATATATGGACAGCTTGGCTATTTGACTATAGGAGTAATATAACATCATCTGAAAAGTGTCAATGCCAAAGAGAGAGAGAGGGTTATGATGTTCAGAGGAGGTATAATAGGATAAACTGAAATAATCCTAGATTGGCCAGCAATAAAGAATATGAACTAATAGGCCTCTTCCATCTCTTACATTTCTATTATACTAATGACATTCACAAAAGTTGCACTCAATTCAGCACATTTCATCCTCTCCAAATTTCTACAATACAGTACTAACCAACAACATTTAACAGAGAACTCACTAGAGGGAAAGGACCCAAATGCCACTCTGAGTCAGAAAGGAGCCTGCTCTCTATTTTCCTTAGGTAGAATTGATAAGAAATCATACCTGCTTTCACAAGGCTTTGTTTCAGTTCAGTTCACGGCTTTTCATCAAAATCATAAATTCTTAGTGTACATGAACAATACCTCCTCCATCCTGAAAGGAAAAAGAAGCATGAGTTGAAGTGATTGCCCTATTTTTTTTTTTGAGAACTTCAAAAGAAGTGTGTGAAGGAAATGCAGTAGATGTAATATATTTGGATTGTCATAAATCAATGTACATTTTCCACACAATGTTACTAATTATATAAATTCCAATTGGCTTGTGGCTGAACACGGTCACTTGGATTGAAGGCTGGTTGAAGGACGACTCAAAAAATTATATATAGCAATGCATCTGCTGAGGAAGGGAGTGGTGTCTAGTGGAGTACCACCAGGTAGGTGACAGCTGATTCTAAATTGGCAAGTGTTGCAAAAACTAGTAAGGACAGACAAATGATATGAAGGAGCCTAGTAGTAGAAGTAGCTATCTGATCTACCATATCTTAGATATTTCTGAGGTGCCTATCATTGTATTATCTAAGCACCAATAACAAAATGAGACTTATCTTGGAAAAAGGCAGGCTAGTACACAAAAATAACCCCAAACCCAGATTATCAATGAGAAAGAGGATAATTCAAACACACAAACCAGAAAACCTATGCACCCAGGGATGAAGGTGAATAGCACACTAGGGATGATTTGTTAATGTAACACAGAAGCAAAAAAGGCCAAGAAATGTTAGGCTGCATATAAAAAGGCAACATGTCCTGGAGCAGGGGAATAATACTCCCTTCTCCATGCTTCAGTGCTAGAAAAATAGTGACAAACTGGAGACTGTTTAGACAACAACAACACAAATTATTAGGGGGAAGCCTGTAGGGAAAGATTGAAAGAGAGTTAAAACAGGGGTCAGCAACCTTTCAGAAGTGGTGTGCCAAGTCTTCATTTATTCACTTTAATTTAAGGTTTTGCGTGCCAGTCATACATTTTAACGTTTTTAGAAGGTCTCTTTCTCGAAGTCTATAATATATAACTAAACTACTGTTGTATGTAAAGTAAATAAGGTTTTTAAAATGTTTAAGAAGCTTCATTTAAAATTAAATTAAAATGCAGAGCCCCCTGGACCAGTGGCCAGGACCTGGGCAGTGTGAATGCCACTGAAAATCAGCCCGCGTGCCGCCTTCGGCACGCGTGCCATAGGTTGCCTACCCCTGAGCTAAAATGATATATTACAGGTTGGTTAAGTGATAACTAAAAGCCAGATTCTGCCTACCCTTTACAGTGGTTAGGCCAATGTAAGCAGCCTGTGCACTCAGGTAGAATTGCAGACCTTGCAGTCAGGGGAGCAGTGTCTGCTCAGTTTCTACTTTCCCAGGCACACAGCATTCCCAAAAGAAGTGTGAGAGGAGATGGGGCTATAGTATTCCCACCAACTGCACTGGAGCAGGACTGACACACAATGGGGAGAAGGTAACTACCACAAAAGGGTGTGGAAGTGGATGTGTTCTCTCTGTGCGCCCGGGGAGTTCATAGAGAGATTTTATCTCTGAGGCAGGATGCCTCCTGGTGCTCCAACTAGGGCAGTGCAGTTAAGCATCACCCCTTAATATGGACAGTGCCTAAACGGCATGCGCTAACTCTAAATTTGGGACAAAATAACCATCTTCAGATATTTGACGGATGGAGAAAATTTCTATGGTGATAGGGAAATAAACAGGAATACTGAGATCAAATTAAGAAAGCGAACATTTAGGTTAAATATCAGGACAAAAATACAGTGAGAAATATTAGGTGATGTGTAAGGTGGTATGTTAGGCCTTGGCTACACACACCATATTAAATATTCCGGTGTAGTTAAAGCCATACATCCCCCTACTGTGGCTAATGCTGGTATAAAGGTGCTTATTCCAGGATTGCTTATTCCCCTATGGGAACAGGAATACTTAGGCTCTGCAGAATTCAATTTTTATTTTTTTTCAATTTCAACAATATTGACTTTTATTTTTTCCAAAAAATGTTTATTCTTAGTTACAGGAATTAAGGGGGGATAGGGTTGGGGTTAGGGCAGTGCTGACAGCAGGGGGCTCCCTGTGCAGTCGAGGGGCCCAATACACCCGAGCATTAGGTGTGGGGGATGCTGTGGTCCTGGCCAGCCAGAGCAGAGATTCCTGGCCCTGCAAGGAGGACGAGGCCCAAGCCACAGGGTGCTGCTGGACAGTTCCTGCCCCGGATAACCTCTGCACTCCTGGCTGGTGAATGAGTGAGTGGGGCCATGATAGCAGGGCTGCAGAGTGCTCTATGACCAGCTGTGAGGCCGGTGACACCCGATCTCTGTAGGCGCAAAGTGCGGGGAAGGCTGTAGTCCTGGCGGGGCAGAGCAGAGACCGTTGGCCAGGGCCGCAAAGAGGAGGATGAGCTCTCAGCTCTGTGGAGGAGGCCACCTGCTGCTGAATGGCTCCTGCATGGGGATGGGAACTTGGGGGCAACTCCTCCTCCTCCTCCTTGCAGGCCTGGCTGGGACTCTCTGCTCTGTCCTGCCAGAACCGCAGTCTTCTTCACACTGTGTGACTACATGGATTGGGTGTTACCGACACCAGCCCCGAAGCCGTGCAGGGAACCCTGATAGCAGGGCTGCAGAGGGCTCCCTTTGCTGCTACAGGACCCGTGATACCCGAATCCTGGAAAGGCTAGGTGCAGGAAAGGCTGCAGGCCTGTTGGGACAGAGAAGAGACCCCCAGACCCAGCACTTCCAGCTGGTGTGACAGCAGGGCTGCAAAGGGCTCTCTTCACTGCCACAGAGCCAATCACACCTGATCCCTGGGGCCACAGGGTGGGGGAGGGGAGGCTGCACTTGTGCTGTTACCAATGGCTATTTTTTCGTTGATTTCAGTGTCAGCTGAAATAAATGTTTTGCAACATCTATCCATTGTTATCCAATCCTGCCAAGCCTAACTATACTGGTATAATTGTGTCCACACTAGTGGTTTTACTGTCATAACTATTTTGGTAATGTGAAATTATTATATTGTTACAAAAACTGTGTGTAGAACACGCTTTTGACTTTGACTTTCTCAGATACCCTTAGACTTATTTTATACCAACTTGCTAATATGTGTAAGGGAGTCAAGTCAGTTTAATTTATGGACCAAAGAACCAGAAGAAGGTATAAGCTACAGGAGGGACTGGTCTACTTTACCTTAAACATGTGCCAACACTGATCTGTGAGCTGCTTTTCTTGCTACTCCCCTCTCTTCTAGACCATTGGTGGAATGATTTACACCTACTCAAATTCCCTTGCAGTCACTCAGATTCATTCATTGGGCTACATTCAAGGGTGATGTCAGTTCACAATGCTAAGCAGGTACAAGTTTTAGGAAGTCTACTGTGGTGTAATGTATATGTTGGACAGATACAGAAGTTGTAAATTATGTCATCTTAAGACTACTTCAAGACATACTGAGTCACACCTCTGGATTTGACTTGTTGGGTCTAAAGTGAATCACTGACCAAGAGGCTCTGTATCCCAGTTCTCAATGCAATCCAGTCCCCTTTCAGTGTTCTGGGTTTTAAAGATGGGTAACAAACCTTATTTTTCCTCTCTCTGCAGCTCTTCTCTGAAGAATGGCTCTGAGTGACCTCCTCTACCCAGATAACCTGAAGAGACGTCAAGAAGTGATCCGTCTGCACCAGGAGCTGCTGGACTGCATGTTGGTTAATTTCCATGCCACAGATGAACTGATTGAGGTACTGAATGCACACTTGGGGTGCACAATTGCCCAGATTAAGATGGAAAAGGGTGGCACCATCAAGGAAAACTGTGACATTATCATCCAAGCCATGAGTGAGATCCAACAGGAAGTATGGAAGATTGACAAAGAAATGAAGGAAATGCTGGAGCCAATGCTGTACCAAAAGCTTTATGATATCAAAGAGCCAGAGGTGGAGAAAATTGCAATAGCATACAAAGTTTTTTCGATTGTTCTAGGAGAAGCTACTTCCATTGCTGGTATGGTAGCTGTAAAACTAATCGGCTCAAATATTATAATTGTTGCTGTTAACAAGCTGGTCACTCTGCTAGCCCAGATTGGTGCTTCTGTTCTTGGAGGTATTGGCATTGCCATTCTTGGGCTGGGTATTGACGTGATCCTCCAGGCCATCCTGGGAGCAGTCGAGAGGGATCAACTTCTGGCAATTGTTAAAAGTTATGAGGAGCATCTGGCCGAATTTAAGGCAGCCTCAGAAAAATATCAGCATGCCATAACTGAAGTAACTTCTATGGTGAAATGTAAAATTAAATGAATGGCTTTTAATGTTCTCTCTAGCTATCACAATGACCACACCAATTATGCTTATATTAACTTTTCTGATTCTTTATGGTAGAGTGAGCGCTCTTACTTCCTTTTTAGCAGCACATAAACTAGCCATGGAAATGGGGGCCTTGATGGCTCAGGAGATTAGCACAGAAATATACCAATAGGTAATTGGTTCAAGCCCACTCCAAGTAGGTAGTGCATGACAGTACCTGCTCCAGAGGTCTGGTAGCTTATGTGAACCAAGTTGGTTATTTCCAATCCACTTCCAAATGCTCAAAGTACAAAAATCACCATCATAACTATCACTAATTTCTACAGTTTGGAAAAAGGCCAGGTTTACATTAGACACTTTTGCTGGATTAGTAATGTCAGTTAGGGACATGATTTTTCAATGACATTTCTATACCACAAGAACCCTAGTGGAGATGTAGTTATACTGGCAATAAAATAAAATAAATGTTTTTGCTGAAATAAGATGCATCTACAGTAGGAGGGTTTGCTGCTGTAACTATATTGGCAAATCCTTTCTAATGTAGATGCATCTTATTTCAGTAACCTTTATAGGGGAAGATCAAGGAATATTTAACTGCTATTTCCTGTAACTATTGTACCAGATTGGTGGAGCCATCCAGTGCCCATCTTAAAATAAATTCTAATCCTGATAGATTTGTGGTTTGGAAAATTCCCTAAACACTATAGTTAAGAGAAGTTGTCTCTAGTATTTCAGGGGGCTTTATTTACAGTATCTCTTAATAACTTTTTGTATCCTCATTATGGCCCTGCTCCTATAAACACACATGTAATTAACCTTGTGTACGTGTGTAGTCCCATTACAGTCATTGGGACTACATGCAAAAGTGTTTGCAGGATCGTTGGCCTATAAATCATAGGACTTGTTATGCTATTTTATTTTATTTTCCTTTAAAGTGATTCACATGCTAGTGATGTGAGCATACAGAGGGCTTGTTCAATATAATTCTGAGTTTCATACATCATTACAGGAATAGCACAAAATTAAATGTCCTTAACTCGCATACTTTGTAAACAAAAGGCTAGAGTAAAAAGTTTGATTTGTATTCTCTCTCTCTCTCTCTCTCTCTGACATGCTGTGATTTGGTTCTCTGCTTTGTTTTTTGCAGAAAAAATGTAATTTAAAATGAATTAGAAATATACATTATAGGTTTTGAGAGTTCTCCTCCCTGTGTGTGGCTGATTTAGTCTGTATGTACGTGTTCCTTTTATCTCAAAAATCAAACCAGATCTATATAATTCACAGTACTTACTAAGAGAAAGATTACAATCTCTATTATAGGATGCCGTATATAAATTACTCTGCATATATAGATTATCATTCATAGATCAGTGTTCATCTCACGCTCCCCATCATTACCTGGCTCGGGCCAGGGAAGTTAATGATCCAAACAGCAGACCAAATTTGGTGATGAAATCTGGTCACATGCCACCTGAGGCACGTTGTGCATATGCTAAGAAGAAGATTCCAGGGCTGTACACAGGTCCATCTTTTCATACTCCACAAATATGATATTGTGACTAAACAATTCAGAAATATTCATTAATACTTAGCAGTGGTTTTCTGTAATAGTAATAACTACTTCATATCTGTGAAAAACTACTATATTGGGGAGATTATAACAGAGTAGCTCCTTCTCCTCTTTTCATCCCCTTCCCATTCTCTTTTTCCACTTTTTAATCTCTTCTTCTCCTCTATCTCCCCTCCTTCTCTTTATATCCCTCTTCCCCTTTCCCCCTTGTCCTTCCCTTTCCTAGGTCTCATTTCCTCTGTAGGCTGCGGCCCTAGAAGATAATGCAGTTGTGTACACTTCAGTTTGTCTGATCCATTCAGCAAAAGGGCATTGGGAGGACCTACAGACACACACCTAACAATCTATATCAGGAGGGGACAAACCGCCATAAACCATTAGGAAATCCCCAGTAAAAATTGTTAACATGTAAAGACAAAAAAATTTCATTCACCTTTCTACATTTCCTTGACAACGGTGGGAAAGAAGGAAAGACAAATCCACTGGGGAAAGAGAAGGGAGAAGAGGGTGCTCATCTCTGTGAACTACTCCTATCAGAGGCAAGCTATCCCACAGAATACAGAGCATGGGGGCAGTGACCTCACAGAGGCCTGTGGCAGGTCAGCAGTCCTGCATGATCCAGAGGAGGCAGCTACCTCACAGAGGTATATGCAGATAAACCAGACAGGAGGAACCTTGTGCTTTACCTTGAAACTGGCTAAAATCAACTGTAAATTAGCCCAGACATTTACCAAATTCTTTCTAAATCCAACAAAAGTATAATTTGGGTGGTTATTTTTATTTGTAAGTGGACTGTTGGCTCCTTACTAAAACTTAGTGGGGGTTTTTTTTGGGTTGACTAGCTTCCAGTACCAAAAGAAAGGGGAAGGGTCAATGGGGAAATCAGGAGACTGACAATCCTNGGGCTGGGGCAGATGGTTGGGGTGCGGGGGGATGGGCTGGTGGAGCGGGCTCCAAATAGGGCCAGAAATGAGGGGTTCAGGGTGCGGGAGAGGGCTCCAGGCTGAGGCAGGGGGTTAGGGAGCGGGGGGAGGGGGCGGAGGACTCCGGCTGGGGGTGCGGGCTCTGGGGTGGGGCTGGGGATGAGGGGTTTGGGGTGCAGGAGGAGGCTCCGGGCTGGGGCCAAGGAGTTCAGAATGCGGGAGGGGGTGTGGGCTGCAGCTGGGGGTGCAGGCTCTGGGGTGGGGCCGGGGATGAGGGGTTTGGGGTGCAAGAGGGTGCTTCGGGCTGGGGCAAGTGGCTGGGGGTGTGGGCTCTGGGGTGGGGCCAAGGATGAAGCGTTTGGGGTGCAGGAGGGGACTCTGGGATGGGGTAGGGGGTTGGGGTGTGGGAGGGGGTTCAGGTGCAGTGTCCCGTTCCCTGCAGCCCCTAGACGCATGGGTGGCCAAGGAGGCTCTGCGCACTGCCCTCGCACCCACAGGTGCTGCCCCCGCAGCTTCCATTGGTCGTGGTTCCCAGCCAATGGGAGCTGTGGAGCCGGTCCTTGGGGCAGGGGCAGTGCGCCACGGAGCCTCCCTAACCGCCCATGCGTCTAGGACAGAGGTTCTCAAACTGTGGTCCGCGGATAGTTCCCTCTAAGGTGCGTGCCTGGGCGGCTGCACAGGAGAGAATGAAGGGCCACCCACCTAATTAGTGGAGCCACGCAAGAGTGGCTCCACTAATTAGGTGCCTGGACCATGGAGAAGACGCACGTGTAAGGTGAGGTGGGGGCCTTGGGGGAATAGGGAGTAGGTGGGAGGGGGCAGTGGGATGAGAAGAGGGGGTGGGGGGAATTTGGGATGTGCAGGGCTGCGGCGCAGAGAAAGAGGCAACTTTTCTCAGCTCTAGGGCTGCGGCTGCTGGGGAGAGACGGCCCTCCTTCCCAGCCCCAGCTCTGTGGCTGCTGTGGTGTGGGAGAGAGGGCACATCCATCGCATTAGAAAGGTAAGACTACTGATATTAAAATATGAGTTGTGTGCTTTTATTTGTAGAACAACAAAATGTTAATTATTATTAAGGTTTTTTTATATATAGTGTTTTTATCCAAAGTGCTTTTCAATAGTTAGCTAACGGTACAAACAACATTTAGAAAGATCATTAAGTGATCTGCCGAGACCCTCAGCAATTTTCAAGTGGTCTGCAGAAAAAAAAAGTTTGAGAACCACTGGTCTAGGGGCTGCAGGGACCTGGCAGCCACTTCTGGGAGCTGTGCAGACCTAGGGCAGGCAGGGAGCCTCCCTTAGCCCCAGGCCCCCACTGTGCTGCCTACTGGACTTTTAACACCGCCGACTGGAGCCACCAGGGTCCCTTTTCGACCGGGCGTTCCGATCCAAAACCGGACGCCTGGCAACCCTAACCTGTGCTGGGAGGAGAGCTGCAGCAACCAGAGCCAGAGGGGCCAGAAAAGCAGCCCAGGGAGCTGGAGACAGGCCAGACTTGGAGGGGGATCATAACCCCGACGGCATGGGGGAGGGGCGATGCTGGGAAGAAAGGGCCTGCCATTTAGAGCCTGAGGGCGTGTGGTCACTGCCAGAGCAAGTGTCCAACCCATAGCATCCCTGCAGCACAGCCAGGGCCTGGGCAGGAGGCCTGGCACATGTGAGGAACAGACTGTGAACTTCCCTTATATTCTAGAGACTGCTGTTTGTGATGTCCCGTGCCACAGAACGGGGTTATGTGTTTTCCTTTAACCTTTCCCATTTTTCCTTATTTTTTAAATTGATTGCTGTTTAATACATTGTATTTTCTTGAACTATATGTAATGATCAGTGGGTCAGGGAAGCATCCAGTGGAGAGAGAGCACCCTGGAGTGGGGACACCCTAGCTCCTGTCCTAAGTGACCATGACAAGATTGGGGGTTAAGCCCCCCAGGAATCCTGGGCCCAGCCTTATTGCGGTTACGAGGACTCTGCCACACAGGAGAGTGGCAGGGGAGTCCTCAAGGTCAGGCAGGCCTCTGGGTAAAGGGAGTGGGAACAAGGACTCAGATCCTTTCGCTAGCCAATGCCACTGAGGTAATGTATAAGCCAGGAAAGTTCCCCACAATAGTGGGACCAATCCCCCACTTACATATTATTTACAGTTGTGTTTTTATTTATTAAAAAAAAAATGCAGTGTGCACCCAATTGCCGGCAAATCATCAGAGTCAATAAAGAGAAGGCAGAGGAGAAGCAGCCTAGCTGTTTCTCCTTCTAAAGTGTAATCTGCAAGTGAAACAATGTTTCTTGAAATAGGAAAGAATGTCTGCTTTCCCTAGTCCTCTTGCCAGTACCATGTGTTTGTTCTTCTGGCTACTTAGTGGGTCATCATATGCCAGGGGGAAGTGTCACAAGACCACCAGGACCACTTCTAAGGGTTAAAGAGGTGTTTGTTCACAGGGCTCATTTAGTCCTTAGCTTGCCTGGTGAAACTGCCAAGGGTCAGTTAGTGCCCCAAATGTATGGCAACTTTTGTGAAGTGGGCACCTGTGCAGCAGGAATGCGAGTGAGTGATCACCACCTCATTTCACACAGGCAACTAAACAGCCATCAGACTTTGTCATTTTTGACCACACAGCTTCATTTTAGCTAAATATATATTTGATTAGGCTATAGGTCAGACTGGTTCTGATAACATACAAGACTTGAAACTTTACTCCAAAATTAACGCGATCCTTCCCAAATATTTCCTGAGGTTCAGGGAAGAAATCTTGATTAATATTTTCCGTGTATCTATAATTGTCACCTGCCTATGCATTTAAGTGACTTCCAGAGAGCTGAAATGTCAAAATAACTGAGAGAAAATGCTATACTTATTGTCCAACTTAACTGAAATTAGAATTTCTGTTTTCATAACAACCCCAGAGCAAAGAGCTTGGAAAAAGTTTATGGACTTGTAGATGCTTAACCAGAAGTTTGATTAATGTATTCACAGATTTCAAGGCCAGAAGAGACAATTAAATCATCGTTTGAATTCCTGTATAACACAGGCCATAGAATTTCACATAGTTTCACCTGCATAGAGTCCTAATACTTGTGTTTGCATCCAGTCTTGATCAGAAGACATAAAGAGATGGAGAATCCACCAGTTCCCTTGGTAGTTTCTTCCAATAATTTATCAGCCTCATTGTTAAAAACATGCACCTTATTTCTAATTTGAATTTCTCTGGTTTTAACTTTCAGCCATTGGTTCTTGTTATACTTTTCTCTACTAGATTAAAGAGCATTGGTACCTGGTATTTTCTCCCCATGAAGGTTCTAATTCACCATAATCAAGTCACCTTTTAGGCCTGGTCTACACTTAAAAATTGAGATTAACCTAGCTATGATGCTCAGGGCTGTGAAAAAATTTGTGCTCTGACCACAGTAGTTAGGTCAACCTAACCCTGGATAGAGAGGAAGGAAGGAAGGAAAAGTCACTGGGAGAGTATGAAGAAGGGGGAAAGGGCGTATGACAGAGATTGGAAATATCTGAGGGAGGATTTAAAAAAAAAAAAAAGGGGATAGAGATTACAGTTGTAACCACTAGGAACTTTATTTTTTGGTAAAAATTTCCCCCATGTTGCTACTAGTTCAGCTTCCCTATTGGCAGCAAAGATGAGAACCCTCATGCAGATCAGGGTACAAGTGGCTACTGGTGTTTAAAGAACCTTGCCATATAACAGTACTGCCAAGACTTGTAACATTTGGTGCTTTTCTTAAAGTCCCAGCTCCTGGAAATGTGTAATTATGTAAGAATTTCAGCTTTAAAACAAAGAAGGCTCTAGTGCTCATGGCTTTGGAGGAAAGGATTAAAAAGTTATTTATTTATTTAATTAATTTATTTAGTCTTGCAGCCGAAGAAGTGGGTATTCACCCAGGAAAGCTCATGCTGCAAAACGTCTGTTAGTCTATAAGGTGCCACAGGATTCTTTGCTGTTTTTAAAGTTATTTAAGTGCAGCATAAAGTTCAAAAACTATAATGCAAATAAAAAGAACCCAAGATTTTATATTTTAAACCAATCTCAAGATTTTTTTGGGGGTGGGGGAGAACTGACTCATGATTCTTGACTGTGTGGAGTTGGTAATTATTACATGTAGCTACATTTAGCCTGGACCAGGTGCAAGAGAGGAAAACCAGCACATGTGGACACTGGAAGTGCTAGCTTGAAATGGGCAGGACATTATTAGGTGGTAGGAGCAGAGAAGAGCGAGATTGAAAGTGCAGGAAACCTGCCGAAGGCCTATTTGGTGCCTGCAATTTAGGCCTGGTCTGCACTAAAAAAATAGGTTGACCCAGCTGTGACTCCGGGGAGTGAAAATCCACCGCTCAGTGTAGACAGTGCTAGGCCGATGGAAGAATTCTTCCGGGGACCTGGCGCCTAGGGAGGTGGATTAACCACGCTGGCAGGAGAACGCCTCCTATCGGCGCAGGCCGTGACTACACCGACGCGCTGTAGCCTTTCAGGTGTAGACAAGCCCTACCCTGGCTGCCCCTCGGGCTAGGTGGACCAAACCAAAAGCACCTTCCCCTGGTGCGAAGGGCCAAAGAAGCAGAGAGCTCAGCTAAGCCCGGGAACGCCGGCTGGGAAAACGGGGGGGCGGTGCAGGGCAAAGGCGCCCAACAGGCTCCAGGGGCACCGAGCACAACCCGGGGGTACAAGCCGCGCCAGAGCCGAGGCTGGGAGCAGGGCGGGTGACATCATGAGGGGGCGGGGGCGAAGGGGCTGAGGGTGGGGGGAGCTAAGCTCGGGTGACGCAGCCTCGTGACCCCGGGAGCAGGGGGGGCAGGGGCAGTCCCGCCCCCAGCCCATCGGACCCTCTCGGCCCGCGCAGCCTCGCGGCGTCCCCAGAGCCGGGACACGCCCCCTCTCCGCTGTTACCGCCCCTCCCGTTGCAGCGTCACGTGACCTCCTCTCTGGTGACTGGGCTAGTGGTCGGCGGAACCTGCTTCCCTCCCGCCACCGCACTATAGAGCCTGAGGAGGGCGACGCTCTGGCTGCCGATTTCCGGCACCTCTAAGGCTCTCGCGCCCAACTGGAGGTTCCGGGGCGGAAGTGGCGTGCGCGCGTCCCGCCTGCGACCATTGAAGATGGCGGCGAGGCCGAGGAGGCGAGGAGCCGAGGGGACAGCGTAGAAACCGCCGCCCCGCAGCGAGGCAGAGGAGCTCGGCTCCCGCCCTTCAGAGGGGTGAGAGGAGCAGAGCAGGCTGGGAGACCGACCGACCGCTCGCTGTGCTCCTGCGCGTCCCGGGCTGCTTCCCTGCCCTCTCTTCCCCCCTCCCCCGCCCCCCGCAGGGGGAGAGGAGCAGCCCAGGGACCTGCAGGGCCCCCGAGGGGAGCGGAGCTGCAGGAGAGGGAGCCCCCCCCCCCCCCGGCCTCTTCTCCCCCCGGCGGCTTTGCGGGGAAGGAGCCGCGATGCCGGGGAAGTTCTCAGGCGGGCATCAGCATCAGGCCGGTTGTGGTCAGCAGAGCAAGGGCTTGTTCCCAACAGGCTCACTGTTGGCTCGGACCTCGTGTCCTGCAGGCCTGGAGTCTGTACAGGGAGGGGATTTGTACTTAACTGTCCTGCACGGAGACAAGGTGAAGTTAAGGCTGCGAACACGTTAATGACCCGAGGGTCTGGTGTCCTCAGGGTGTTCGGAGCGGGATGGTGGGGGAGGCGAACTCAGTATTACATACCTGAAAAATGCACAGTTTGGGACCCTTATGTGAGAAGTATAAATCTGTTAACTCCCCACCCCATAGCGTTCCTGGCTAGAGAAAGAATGATCTGAGAAATCAAACTCTTGTTGCCTTAACTATCCATAAGAGATGGCTTATTTTATCAGTGAACTCAAAAGCTAGACTGCTTTAGTTGTACGCATGGCTGTTATGGTGCTTTATAACCAGACAGTACAGATAAAAACATTTTACAAATATTGAATAAAACAGTATATTGAATGCAATCATTCCTAGCTCTTCAGTAAGGGCCCAATCCCCTCACATACTGAGGGCACCTAATGCCACCTTAGTGCAGTGCTCAGTACCTTAAAGGCAATCATATGATTATAATTACCATTATATGGCAGAAGATTAAAAGTTTAATTACACATAAGTTAGCCTGTCTTCATATCCAAACTTTATAGCTCCAGATAATGAAATTAGAGCACTTGCATAAAAAGAGGAAAGGTTAGTGTGGTGACAGATCGTCACACTTTGTACTAGAGACACAGTTTATGAAGAAAAATTCTAAATCCAGATGTTCAACAATACACATTTTTGAGACTCTTCATATAAAGGAGGGCCGATGATAAAACTGCTATCCCTGTGATAGAGAGGTGATTGGTACGGGATGTATGGAAACTGTACAGAGAGGTATACATGGTAGGCTGCAGCAGGACCACAGATCTTGTGCAGCCTTAGATTCAACTGGATGTCATGTTTCCATTTGGATGGTGGTTTAATGGAACACAATAACTTTTGAACACTGCATTGGATCAATTCTAAAATTTCAAATAATGTTCTAGATGTCAGTGGTCAGAAGAACCCTATTGATTTTGAGGAAGTTGAGAAGGGGAAAGTGGGGGACATGCAGAGCTCCTGCCATTGATTTAGCAGAGCTGCCCACAGCTTCAAGTACCTCTGTAGTTGTTTACAGATTAAATAACTCGATGAAACTAACACCTTGCAACATAGCAATACCGTCTCTTCTCTGCCCATCCTCCCAATAGAGTTTGATGTTCACATCCTGAATGGTTTATCTCCCAGACAGAAAGAAGAGAAGTAATAAAAGGGGGAGAGGAGGGGGACACAGAGCCATGGCATGTAGGCTAGTGGAGAAGTGTGGAAAGAAGGGGGAACCCTGTTATGAGGGAAGGGGGAATGTGGGACAACCCCTGGCATGGGAGTGAAATGGGAGATCACACTGAACCCCAGGTGAGGGGGAGAATGGAGAACCCTGCAGTGGGGAGGATTGGACTGCACTCGGAGATCCTGTCATGAGGTTGGGAGTGTTTCAGGGAGTCCCTGAAAGAGAGAGGGATGAGATGATGGCATACAGGGAGTTTGGTGGAGAGGGAGGAATGCAAGGAGCCCCTGGTGTTTGCAAGGAGCTCTGCCCTACAAGTCACCTCAGGCCTAATGCATGAACCAGACCTAAACCCAGCTGACCAGCCCTAGAGGATTGAGTAATTTTCCAACCCAATCCTGACATTTGTCCCTGAACCTGAATCAGCACTACTGTTCTCCTGCCCCTGCTGTTGGAATTGCAGCAGCTGTGGGCCATGTTCCTGCTGTCCAGCAGCTCCTGCTGTGCTGTGTGAGCTGTAGAGTGAGAGGTACTTGAACTCTTCAGCATGCTCACTCTGCAGCTCACACAGCGCAGCGAGGTGGTGGCCACTAGGAGCAGAGCATGCAGCCGCTGCTGTGCTGACCCCATCGCTGAGCAGACATGAGCCCAAGAGGGTCTGGTTGTTTTAGGGTGACCAGACGTCCCGATTTTATCGGGACCGTTCCGATATTTCGGTCTCTGTCCCGCGTCCCGACCGATGTCCGCAGGACTCGGTCGGCTTTTTTTTTGCTCAGCTGGAGCCGGGGCAGGACTCGCTCGGCTTTTTTTTTTTCCCCCCCCGGCCCCCCCCCCCCCCCTCCAATGTGTCCTGATATTTTCTTCCCCTCATCTGGGTACCCTAAGTTGTTTTCACACCCGACCTGGGCCCAACACTTGTAGTTGGGCTTAGGTTGAGTTGCAGGGCTCTACTCTAATTACAGAAGCAACAAAGTGTGCAAAACCCTAGTAAATACAAACATTATACTTTTCATTTGATTATTGAAATGAATGAGATGCAGTAGTCATTTGCTGACAAAATGGTGTGGTTGTGCGGCTTTGTATGTTTGCCTGAGTCTGCAGTGGCATTCTGCACATTCTCGAAAGCTGGGATTTAGGGAGGCAATAGACATTTGAGTTTCTGGGAAAACAAGCACTAATGCGGGGGGAAGAGGAGGAGGAATTGGAGTATGCTGACTACTACATACAGCATGTGATGTGGCTTTTTCTTTTTCAGGTGTCTTTTTTCTCCCCCATTTTATTGAAGCAATAAAAAAAATTGGTCAAAATGGGGCGGAGATCAACATCCTCCACCAAGAGTGGGAAGTTCATGAACCCTACAGACCAGGCCCGTAAGTATTCACTAAATTTCTTGTTGTAAGAATGGTTAATTCATCTGAGATAAAGATGGGAATGAACACTGGTTGGGAGTCAGGTCAGATTCCACAAGCATTGTGTCGTTAGAGGAGGAAACAAGACTACACACATCTATTCCTCCTGCATTAATGTAACTACTAAGATTCTGATGGTCAAATAAGCATCTAGAAACAAGCAAAAAGATCAACTCTCACTATCAAATAATTCAGATGGTTATGATTAGCAATGTTTTAAGTTTGTCCAAAATGTAGATTTAAAAAAAAAATGTTTTTTCTATTCTGAGCATAGAATATTTCAGTTTCTAGGGTGTTAATCATTTAATGAGCATTAAATTCATATAGTCTTGTTTCAAAAAGACTCCTTACTCCAGAACTTGTTACATCAATTAGGTGGGTGTGTATAGAAATATCTCTGCTTTTGGAGGAGTGGGGTTGCCAGTATGGCCATCTATCGCTTTCCTTCTTCTATAATGGGTATGAAATATGATTGTTTCTAATCAAATATCTGAGACTGTGAAAGTGGGGGTGGATAAAATTTGGCTTTTAAATTGCAAGCTGTTAAGAAACAGAATTCCAGTAGTCACAAGGGAAGAGTTACGACTATATTTGCTTCTTTTTCAATTAGTCATTTTTCTCCCTCTGCAGGAAAGGAGGCCCGGAAGAGGGAGCTGAAGAAGGTAAGACACTATTACCATCCCTAAGAACACCTAGCTAGCACCATTCTAATATACATCACATTCCCAACTGTTATGGGCTTGAGACAATAGGTAGAATCCAGCCTTTCTGATTGGCTTCTCAGGAGTCACTTTCTTTCTGTGGAAAATGTTGTCTGACCAAGTAATTTAAAGGAATGTTGTCAAGTTAAATCACATTTGTCTGAATTTTGTTAACCTACAACTTCTACTTGTAATACCTAAAATAGGAAAAAAAAAAAAAAAAAAACCAAGATTTTTTTCTCCCTGTTTACTTTGTTCATTTTATAGCACTTTGTGTTCCCCTGTTGTTTGTGTGGGTCTTTTCCAATGCAACTGGGGCGGGAGAAACATTTTTAAATGTGGGAAGGAAAAAGACTAATATTACAACAATTGGCAGTGCAGGGACACAATGTGTATGGAATACCCAAAAGTACTTTAACTCAGTGGTTCTCAACCAGGGGTACGAGTATCCCTGTGGGTACACAGAGGTCTTCCGGGGGTACATCAACTCATCTAGATATTTGCTTAGTTTTACAACAGGCTACAGAAAAAGTACTAGCAAAGTCAGTACAAACTAAAATTTCATAACAGACAATCATTTGTTTATATTGCTCTATGTACTATACACTGAAATGTAATTACAATATTTATATTCCAATTGATTTATAATTATATGGTAAAAATGGGAAAGTAAGCAATTTTTCAGTAATAGTGTGCTGTGACACTTGTATTTTTATGTCTGATTTTCTAAGCAAGTAGTTTTTAAGTGAGGTGAAACTTGGGGGTACGCAAGACAAATCAGACTCCTGAAAGGGGTACAGTAGTCTGGAAAGGTTCAGAACCACTGCCTAACTCACTTTTAAAATGGACCTTACAGGGTGGTGTGGAGTGATTAACATTTGTAAAGCACTTTGAAAAGAATGGATTAATTTATTTCTCTTTCCTGAGGGAGTTCTTTGAGCACATTTAGAAGTCCCGGAAACCTGAATTACAAAGAGATATGTGATATCATAGATTATATCTGTTCCCCTATTTATCCTAGAACAACAACACTATTCCTGATTCTTTATTCTCTGACCTTCTCAGAACAAGAAGCAGCGGATGATGGTACGAGCAGCTGTACTTAAGATGAAAGATCCCAAACAGATCATTCGGGACATGGAAAAATTGGATGAGATGGGTGAGTGGGTACCATCTGGAGGGACTTGCATTTAGGGTGAGAGGGGAGATGGAAGGATCAGGTAAGATGGGAGGTGAGAATTGAGAGAATGGGACAAGATGGGTTTAGGGGTTAATGGAGTGACTATGTGGGTTGTAACTGTGGAAACTTTGCCAAATACTGGCTTTTGCTTGTTAGAAGGATTGGAGAAGGAAGTGGGTAAATGGTTTGTGGAATGGGAATAGATGGTGAACTTTTTCAAGGTAATTGGATATTGGAGAATTTTGGATGACTAGATGTTCCTATGGAAGACAAAAGGATAGGAGTGGTGCATATTGTCTGTAATGGCTGTGTAAAAGGAGACAACCCCCTTAAGGCTCTGAATCAGCTTTCCATCAGGTCTCCAGATAGTTACTGTCATTGTCTCCAGAGGTTGCTATATTGAACATGTGTGCAGTATATGCAATTGGGTAATCATGGCTTCTGTTGCAAGTCTCCCCTATAATTTCCTTTTTGGAATTGTTTGTTGCCTTGGTCATACTCTCCTGGATCAGAGTTTAACCCAGTACAGCAGCCACAACTTAATGAGAAGGTGCTGAAGGACAAGCGTAAGAAGCTGCGTGAGACCTTTGAGCGAATTCTGCGGCTCTACGAGAAGGAGAATCCTGACATCTACAAAGAATTGCGCAAGCTGGAAGTGGAGTATGAGCAGAAGAGATCGCAGCTCAGCCAATACTTCGATGCTGTCAAGGTAACATTGTTCCATACTTGGTCCTCAGTCTCTGCCATGTTGAGTATTTTCACCAAGCTGCATACCGTGCACCTTGGCTGCCTCCTCAGTCATAGTACTTTAGCAGGGACAACATGATGAACCATCAACATGTCCTCAGTGTTTCTGTGATGTACTATATTTTATTTCTTGGAAGGTTACAGAGAAGGATGGTTTTGGAATGGTTTTACAATGGAAGTCCTAACCTATCTTGCACACCCTGGCTTGTGAGATATGTCTTTTGTAACATGAATGAAGCTAATTTTGTTTTAAAACCCTCCTAAGTTTGTATGCATGTAATGAGTGTCTCTCAGCATTTATTTATAAGTTTTTCTGTTGTTCTGCTGTAGTAGCTGAGTCTCTAAGCTCTGTCCCAGTCAACTATAAATCCTTCCTATAATGCATGGGTCGGCAGCCTCTGGCACACGGCTCGCCAGGATAAGCACCCTGGTGGGCCGGGCCAGTTTGTTTACCTGCCGCGTCCGCAGGTTCGGCCAATCGCGGCTCCCACTGGCCGCGGTTCGCCGCTCCAGGCCAATGGGGGCGGTGGGAAGCCGCGGCCAGCACATCCCTTGGCCCGTGCCGCTTCCCGCAGCCCCCATTGGCCTGGAGCGGCGAACCGCGCCCAGTGGGAGCCGCGATTGGCCAAACCTANTTGGCCCGTGCCGCTTCCCGCAGCCCCCATTGGCCTGGAGCGGCGAACCGCGGCCAGTGGGAGCCGCGATTGGCCGAACCTACGGACGCGGCAGGTAAACAAACTGGCCTGGCCCGCCAGGGTGCTTACCCTGGCGAGCCGCGTGCCAGAGGTTGCCGACCCCTTCTATAATGGGTGCTTCCCAGATACTCTGGAAGGACATGGTGGTCTTGCCTGCAGTATATCTTTGTTTGGGAACTAAGGGCATGTCTACACTAAAAACTTAAGTCGACCTATATTAGGTTGACTTACAGCCACCAGAGTAATTACTGTGGTGGTTCATGTCCACACTACCCTCCTTTAGTCAGTGGTGTGCGTCCTCACCAGGAGTGCTTCCACCAACCTAAGGCAGAGCCGGGCTCTGAGCTCCACTTGCAGCTCCCCACCAAGTGCCTGGCTGCCCCACAGGCTCCCCACCAGCTCCATCCCTGTCTCTCCGTTCCCTGCTGGGAGTCTGGCTACCTCTGGCTCTCAGCTATCAGCTCTCTGCTGGAAGCAGGGCAGCTGCCTGGGCTCCGAGCGGGAAGTCAGGACCCTGGGAGCAGCCCGGCAGGGAGCCTAGGTAGCAGCTCAGCTGGGATGGGGGAGCCTGGACCCTGGTGGCAGCCCAGCTCTGAGCGGGGAGCCCCCCCTGGGCTGGGAGCAGTGATGACTATCCTGTCAATTTCACGGCTCCAGCATGGAGCCAGAAATTGACAAGAATGACAGCCAACAGCTGATGTAAGTAAGGCAGTATCTACAAGGACACTGCCTTGCCCTAACTGCTGCTGTATAAGCCTTATGCTTCTCGTGGAGGTGGAGTTATGTCTGTGTAGTAGGGCACTTACATCAGAGGGAGCAAGGTGGTAGTGTGTACACTGTCATAGGTCGACATAAGCTGCCTTATGTCGACCTAACTGTTGTGTAGACCAGGGCTAAGTATCTTAAGAGGAATATAAGCTTGATCAGGTTTTGATTATTTGAATGGGGAAATGTTTTCAGCTAGCTGAGCTCTGTGTGTTACCTTTGACCAAAGAGGCCTTAATTATCTTATGCTCGTGATCTGTTTCTCCAAATGTTCATTCAGGGGTCTAACACAGAGAGTGACATACCAGTTGGGCAGGCACCCTTCTGAATAACCATTTTTATGAGAGGGAAGGAACTGACTCCCTACCCTCTATATTCTATAAAGTGAGGAGTGTGCACATGGTCCTCTTCCCTTTGCCTCCTAAGAGATTAACCTGCTTGCTGTTTGTATTTCTTGCAGAATGCACAACACGTTGAGGTGGAGAGTATACCCCTGCCAGACATGCCTCATGCCCCCTCCAACATCCTTATACAGGACATCCCCCTACCTGGGGCTCAACCACCTTCTATCCTCAAGAAAACATCAGCCTATGGGTAAGAGGGAAGTGTCATGGAGGGGTAATAAATGCTGAACACCCATGCGTTGCAGGTGGGTGTAAGGGGTTGTTGATAGAAGTGATGTTTGGGAGAGGGGAATTGAAGTCTTGAGGGAGTGATGAATCCTAAGTTCTATATGTATTTCCTCTCTGTTTTTGCTGTTAAAACCCTTCTTTGTGCCTTGGTCATCTCTCATATTGACTCAAATAAGTGTCTCTGGTCTTCCTGCGTATCTACTTTTGCACATTAGTCCACCTTAAGCTCCATTGCTAGAGTTCTCTTCTCCCACTGTTCTCACTGTGATATCCCTTTTGTCTTAAATACTTTCATAGGCTTCTTGTCTGCTGCTGGGTTAAATTCAAGCTTCTATTTCACCTCTCAATCTGGCCTCTGTCTCTCACATTCTCCTGCTCTCCCTTTCCTCTTACTGATTACTTAGCATTCTTTTATTTCTGTCAGTTTCGTGGTGTCTTCATTTTGCCTCCTATGTTTGCACCAGTTCCCACGTGTCCTTACTCTACTCCTTCTGTCTTCCTTTAAGCCTATTTCTGCCATAAAGCTTTCTTATCTCTAATATCCATCAGCAGTGTCTCCAAACCCTCCCACATTTAATTGGTGACCTCTTTTTTTGAGTCAGTTCATAAATTCGTTGGGCAAGGACCATGCCTTACTCTGTTTTTGTAAATTTCTAATGTATTTTCATAGCACTTAGGACAGGGACAGCTGAATCATTGTCTAAATGGTTGCTGTGAAGGTGATCGTGAGGAATTGGGACAGATTTTCATGTTTATCTCCTTTACACATTTTTTTTTTAATTTCCAGCCCTCCCGTCCGGCCCATTTCTGTACTTCCACCTCCTGGACTTGGTGTTCCACGGTTGCCTCCAGGTCGGAAGCCCCCTGGACCTCCTCCAGGGCCTCCCCCACCTCAAGTGCTACAGATGTATGGCCGTAAAGTGGGCTTCACTTTAGAGATGGCCCCTTGGAGGCGAGAGGAAGAGATTTCTTATAGTCCTGACATAGGTAAAAAGCTGCTCCTCCTTTGTCCCAGTCCTCCAATTATCCTTGTACTGGAGATTTACCTTGACTTCTGTCTGCTCTTCCACTGATAGTGCTACAGTGAATGTGGTATGCACTGGCATTGCCATTATGACTTAACTGGGAGGGAATGTGCAGACTTGTATTATCTGAGACTGGTTTCTGTAGGTTCACAGAGAATTTTCTTACCGTATGAAAGATTGAAATAACTACATAGCTTGGTCAAATGATAAGATAAATCTGCAAGTGTTTGAAGGGTGTTGAATCCTCTGAGGTGAAGAACCTGTCTAGATGGTTATAGTTAAGTGGAATAGAATGAAATTGGATAAAGGGGGGGAAACGAGACTGGATATCAATAAGCCTTTGCTGCTAATAGGAAATTATTCTCTAGTCTATGTGGTTTAACTAAGGGAAATGGTAGAAAACCCCATCATTTGATTGGACAAAACCTTCTGAAAAACTATGCTACTGGGAGATAGATAATTTTCCATTTCAGACTTCTGTGAGCAAAAGTCTCAGATGCATGCCCCTTTAGTTTTGGAGATAGCATCCTTCATTTAAATGATTATGCTCCTAAACCCCTTGGGAGGTGCTGGTATGCTGTGTAATTTAATGTCAGTTAATTTAACATCAGTTACATTTACTTAACTGTCAAAGTTTCAAGTTATAACTTTCAAATACTTGGTTTTACACTAGTGCATTGTTGAATGGGAGAGAAATCTCCCCCCAGGGTTGATGGCTGCAAGATTGTGGGATCCCGCATTTTAAAATCTCCCCAGCTGGCATCATTCAGAAAAGTTGTGCTTGTTCTTTCATTCCCACCCAAAGTAATTCTCATTAGCACCTGTAGGATTAGTAGCACCAGAAGGGAAACTAATTAGACCCTCCAATTTCATTTAATTCCTGCAGGACCTACATATATTGCATAGTGAAACTAAGTTTATCAGCTTATGCACATAATGGAGTGCTATGTAGACATAACATTAGGACTTGGGGGACTAGAAAAGGCACAAAGTAGAGTGACCAGAGAAATTCAGAAAGGTAGAAATGGATAAATAGAAATGAACTGGTGAATTTTAGGGTGCAGATATTGTTCAGTAGCCAAAAAACAAGCAATGGTGATAGCCGATTGGATTAGTAACAAAACAACCTCAAATAAGATCTCCATCCTAGAGTTTTTTTTACACCCCCCCCTTTTGTTCCCCTCTCCCCATTCCTAGATAGTGAAATGAAATTACTGTCTTCTATCAGAAATAGAACTGATTAACTCTCCACTTGGAGAGGGATCTGAAAGGATACATTGTCTAGCATTTATGTCCTTTCCTCACTGGAATGGAGTTTGTCTGGGATGGGGGTTCTGTAACTATAGAAATAAACTGAAGATGACGTATATTCTCATTCTTGCACGCTGGTGTGCTTTGCTTCCTGATATTCTGCTCTCTCGTTCTCAGGTCAGCGAGGGCACGATGATGATGCCTCCAGTACCAGTGAAGATGAAGGGTATCCTGAGGACATGGATCAAGACAGGCATGATGACAGTAGTGATGACAGTGATAGTGACAGATCCGATGCAGACAGCGAAGGCGATGAATTCCTGCATCGTGACAATGACAATGAAAGGGAGGGTGAAGACAAGAAATCAGGTTTGTGCGGTGGGAACTCCACTTCATGATAGTCTGAAAAGTGACTGAAAATAGGACTGCATTATAGCCTGAAAAGTGACATTCTTATTTCTGTTTGTTCTGTAGTCATGAGGCTGAAAGAAGAGCAAACTGAATTCTGTTCTGGCTCAACTAACTAAATTATTATCTAAGTTCCTATTACAGAATTTTTATTACTGCTGATAAATGAGTCAGAAAGCACCCAGCTGAAATTTGAGATCCCGGGCTGAGGTTGCAACATTAGTATTCAAATTTAGCTGTCTTGTTAAAATATATACACACTTGACCTGGAGCATTGAGTCAGAAACAAGGAAATCCACAATGCAATTTTTAGTTCCATGTCAGAGTAGAACCACACTTTAATGACTTGAGACTTTTCAAAAGAACTGTACAAGTTACCTAATTGAATTTCAGGCTAATCATAGACAGAGACTACTTCACTCACTGTAGAAGAGCATCAACCATCCATTCAACTATTTGAGCGGAAGTCAGGAACAATGTATTTATTTGAAACTGATGGGAATTTTAGGTTAGCAGGATGTAATAAGGCAAATAACACCGATGGTAACATTCTTACTATTTTGAAAAGAGTCACGAGATATTTAATTTGCTATCCACATCAAATGATAACTTTTCTTGTATATATTTAATCTCTCCCTTTTCCCTGTGCTTATCTCTGCAGGGCTTAGTGTGCGGTTTGCTGACATGCCTGGGAAGTCACGGAAAAAGAAAAAGAACATGAAGGAACTGACTCCACTTCAGGCCATGATGTTGCGAATGGCAGGTGAGAACATAGATTCCCTAGCTGTTGAACAAAATATTTAGCTTTTTAAAAAAAATATTTTTGCTTGCTTCATTTCTCAACCCTAATGAAGATAACTTAGACTAATGAAACATTAATATTTCTGTTTTTAAGAGGAGGAAAGAGCTGGGGAGAACTTAAAACTGAGTTGCTGTTTAAGTAATTTATCTCTTGAGGCAACTTTACTATGTTCTCAATATTCTAAAGCCTTTCAGGATTAAGATGCCCATAAAAGATGCTTCTGCAGATGTATAAAGGCAACCTCATAACTTAATTGATACTAAGCTGTCTTTCTCCAAACTTGAGCTCATTTTTCCTTCCTCATTCAGAACTGCACTTGTCAGCTTAGAAATGTCAGCTGTTTCACTTCTCTGCTCACATAAAATCACCTTTAAAAAAAAAAAAAAGTGAAAGTTTTTTACTTTTGTATAATTCAAAGGGCTTAATCAATTTTCCATGGGTTTCCCCCTAAAAATCCCCCAACTGTAGCTGTGTGAAGTTATGCAAGAGAAATTTCAGCCCAAAAGGAATTGTTAACTCCTGAAAATATGGGGTTATGATGAGACAGCCTTCCATGTTCCATGGTAGTGCTACCAGCGAGAGCTGTACTGTGTTCCTGTTACCTATTTTGTATAGTAGCTAACTGAGGCCAGTTTCTTCCCTCCTCCCCATCACCATTTTGTGGGGGCGGAGATGATCTTCCATCTCAGGTTTTTCTATGGTGCTTATAAATGTATCTTGTCTCTTCTGTGTCTTCAGGTCAGGAAATCCCTGAGGAGGGGCGAGAAGTGGAGGAATATTCAGAAGAGGAGGAAGAGGAGGATGAAGATGATTCTGAGTCTGAAGAGACACCACAGCAGCAACACAAGGAGGAGTCTCGTACAGAGACTGGGTCATCATCTACTACACCCTCTCAGCCACAGCAACAGCAGCAACCACCACCACAGCCTGTTCCTCCAACTCAGATACAGGCACCGCCCATGTCTGGGCCTCCCCCTCTGGGACCACCTCCTGCCCCTCCCCTGAGGCCTCCAGGACCACCTACTGGTCTTCCTCCTGGCCCTCCACCAGGTGAACACATAGCTTATTTTTGTTTAAATTAACTTGCTGCTGCTGAAAGGCGTTAGGTTCCAATCCCAATCCTGCAGACCAAGAGTTGGCTTGTTATTCCCCGACCAGCTATAGTAGCAGTGCAGGCTTCTCTTAAACTGTCCTGTGAATGTGTTTCAACCCTTCCCAGGAAAGGGAAACATACTTACGTGAAGGAAATTTGATACCATTCTTATTCAGTAGTTGGGCCTCCCTAGTGAGCCAGATGGCCAATTGGTGCCTGTTCTGATGGTGGTTTTGCAATGTAAGCACCTGTTTTACCAGGAACTGGAGGGAGACAGCAACTTATTTCACATAGATCAGTGGGGAGTGATTTGGTCACTACCTATCTGAACTGGATTGCAGAAATTAGCTTAAAATGAAAATCTCTCTAACCTGTTCTCTAGCCATCTAATTTCATTAAATAGAATATTAGCTTTGATAGAGTTAGGACATCTAGAACAATATATAACATGAGCCCAGTGCTATTCCTGTGCACACATACAATGAATAACAAACATGATTTTAATAAGTAAACATAAGGCATGTCCTTCAGTTCTGCTCCTCTCACCCTCCCTAAAACAAAAAAACCCCCAAACCCACAACAGCCCTCCACCTTTACTGTTTCCATGAAATCAACAAAGTCTGACTCTACCAGGACAGTGGGGGAAGCAAATTCCAGAGTGAAAGGTCTTACATTGAAGTCCTTATCTTCAGTTATTTAAATTCAGGCATTGTTGACATTTGAGAGAACAGCTAATGAGTCACTGCAGTACATGGTGGGGAGAGAGTCTCCCAGGGCATGGCTACACTTGCAGATGTACAGTGCTGTGAGTTAAACCTGCCTTCGTACCTGCAGCGCTGTAGCCAGGGAGATACAGCGCTGTACGTGCCTTGCCAGTGTGGACGGGGAGTGAGGTACAGCGCTGTGGGCGGCTTTATTGCGCTGTAACTCGCAAGTGTAGCCAAGGCCCCAGACAGCTACTAGATGGGACTGCAGATTCCTCAAGAAAAGGAAGTGCGGGTACGGGAGTACAATGTCTTGGGAATGTGGTGTGATATGGAGTACTTGAATATCTCTGTAAACACTATCTGTATAGGAGAAATAGGATTTCCCCATTTGCCAATCTGATGTTGCCACAATAGAGGAAAGGACACTTTTTTTACGCAACTGTGGAATTTGATACTGCAGTATATTAACTCATTAAATTTCCAAAAAGTGATTTCTTTTATAAGAGCAGTGATCTCTTCAGTGACAGTCCCTAAGATTCGCGAGGCTGCCAGGTTTAGTTCTTATGCTTCAAGCCAAAAGCTGATGACCACTTGGGATCAGGAAGAAAATACCCTTCATCATCATATATTGCACAGTCAGCTACATCAAGAAGAAAGCATAAAATCCCCACAAGTAACTGGCTTTCACAATTGCCAAAGAGGCACTACCAGAATGGATAAAACACTGGTAAAATCTGGTAATGTCATTATGACAGGAATATAGGCTTTAACATAATCTTGACATATTTTTCAAATGGGAAATCTCTGATGACTCTAGTTCAGGGACCAGCTTGTCAAAGTGATTCTTTCAAATACCTGCCCACTGGAAAGATCACATCAGCATGTTGTGTTCTTGGGAATACAGCTCAGCACTGGAGCCTCTGCTATAAGATAACAGAAGGGACAATTGTGGTGAGAAGAGAGAGAACTGACTTGGTTTGACCAGCCAAGACACCACATTGTCTGGGGCTGTGCCTGCACTACAAGATAAGGGTGTGATTCTCCTGCTCATGAATACGTATTTGTGCCAGCGCTCATCAAGCTAGTGGAAAATAATAGCGTAGCTATGGAAACGTAGGTAGTGGCGGTGGAGGCAGGGATGAGCTGTGCTGAGTACAAACCTGCCTGAGCCATGCCTCTGCTACTCATGCTACCCTGGCTGCACTACTGTTTATACTTTCACTAGCTCAATGAGAGCAAGCGTGAATATCTGTACACATAGTATAGACATAGCCTTTGTCTAAGGGGTTAAGAAACCATAAGACTAGAAGATCAGTTATGTAGAGGGTTGGCTGATATTGGAGACAGCTCCCCTTAATCAGGTGCTGTTTGATATTACATGATGCCATGATTTTATGCCGAGGAGTTAAGTAGCTTTTGTTTTGTGTGTATATTTTCAGGGGCTCCTCCATTCCTGAGACCTCCAGGATTGCCAGGTCTGCGTGGACCTTTACCACGACTCCTACCACCAGGGCCTCCACCTGGCCGGCCCCCTGGCCCTCCACCAGGCCCACCTCCAGGACTGCCACCCGGCCCTCCCCCACGTGGACCCCCACCTCGTTTGCCACCTCCAGCACCACCAGGTAAATTTTTCTGCTTCCTTATTATGTGTATTTCATTTTAAACCTTCCCACTGGTGCCTGAGTTAATTCATGTGGTATGGGGAAACGTTCTTTCCCAGTACCCTGGCCTCAGACAATCCCATGCTACTTATGTGCCTACATTCAGGCTACATTACTACAAGCACGACATTGGGGGTGTAACCTGTTCCCCTTCATTGCAGGTCTCTTGGAGTTGTTACTTTCCGTTTAATATCAATGGCTAAGTCCCTGCTGTTCTGTGCAGACTTGTACCTGGAGGTCTGAATTCCTGTTATGTCAGAGTTTGTTTTCATTGTACTATATCACAGAACTGTTCTAGATTGCCTCTTGCATTGACTTCCCTGTTAGAATTCACATTATTATTTGTATTTTCTTGGGGCCTAGGAGCCCCAGTCATAGACCAGGACCCCATTGTGCTAGGCTATATACAAACACAGAACAAAAGGACAGTCTCTGCACCTGTCCACTACTGAAGCAGGGACTATTTACACCCCACGGGTCACATGCTGCTGATAGTTCTGAAATTCTCATACACATGATGGGAGGTTGTCCCTTGTGCTCTAGCACTGGAGATATATAGATATATAGGAATTCAAGGGAGGGGAATACACTGGGGCCTTAACCTCCATACAAGGCCAATGTCTAGAATTTCCTAAATGTGTGTGCACATTCTTCCTGATGGAGAACAATCTGATGCTGAGGGGCTTGAAAACAATTTGTAAGATTACCTACTGCTACTCTAACTCAGGGGCCCTGCCTCCAACTTACGAGCTTTCTCTGGATTGTTTCCAAGTGCTGTTTCCACTTGCTCAAACTTTCTGTCCCCCCGTCCACAGGTATCCCTCCTCCTCGTCCGGGCATGTTGCGTCCACCTCTGGGGCCTCCACCAGGCCTTTTCCCGCCAGCTCCCATTCCAAACCCAGGGGTGCTGAGTGCCCCACCCAGTCTGATCCAGCGCCCCAAGGCGGATGACACCAGTGGAGCTACCATTGAGAAGAAAGCCACAGCCACAATCAGTGCTAAGCCGCAAATTACCAACCCCAAAGCAGAGATCACCCGCTTTGTGCCCACTGCCCTGCGAGTGCGACGTGAGAATAAGGGGGCTTCTGCTGTCTCCCAGAGAAAACACGATGATGAACCAGCTCTCCAATTAACCAAAGCAACCCCTAAGATTGGCTCCTCTGCCCCTGTCTCTGTGCAGACTAAGGATGATGTGTATGAAGCCTTCATGAAGGAAATGGAGGGGCTACTGTGACACACCCTCATCCCGGTCAACCCTCCTTCCTGCTGAGCTCAAATCAGACTGCTGATTGGGGGGGAAGGTGTATTTCCTGTAATAGACCCAGTCACTGAAGGAGACCACCCCCCTGTCCCATTTTCAGTGTGTGTGAGGAGGGGGGTTGCGTGATGGAATATTCCACCTACCCACAGGTTAACTTACCAACAGACTCAAAATAGAGACCACTGCAGACAGGTTCTGGTGGGGGCCTTCCTTTCAGAGCCAGAATTGCCACCTCTGTCCCCTTTGCGGGAGGAGACTAAAATCCAGAAGTGACACTATGATGGAACCTTTCTTGGGTCTTTCTTCTATTTTGCGGGACACTGGTACTGAAAGACGAGTGTGTCTGGCACTCCCACTGGAACCTTTTCACCCCCTGAATGCTTTGGGTCGGGTGCTAGAATAAACTCCTGAGGTACTGGAAATACGTTGGCAACATTTCATACACACACCTGGTAATTAAGTTTTTATGTTCCATTTTGGTTGTCTTTTGTAAATATTTTGTAATACTGTGTTTTTAGTTGCAGTGAGATTGATCGATCACTTCCTGCAAGGGGGTTATCAAAAAGGTATTTTGCTGCATATACTTTATGGGAGTTTTGCACCCTGTCCCCTCCAGAGTCAACTTGTTGGGTTCCTGCTGACAGGGAAAACTTCAATGTGTCTCATGAAAACAATAAATGTTTGATGTACTAAAACACCTGTCTTTTTGTGATCTGGTATCTGTATTAATGCAGTTAGGAGAAAGGCTGTGCATAGCTCCTGGGGAGGGACTGTTGCACTGAACCTCATGGAAGAAGCACCTGGCTAGATTTTGAATTAAGTACAATCTTTTAAAAAATGCTTGATGAAGTTGTGAGCAAACCTACTGAAACTGTGTGTGTCACAACACCTGTATGTCGCTGTATCATTCATAACTCTCACTTGTAATTTATAATCCCCCTTTTCCCACCAACCTTTGCTGGTGGAACATGTCATTTTGAGACCTGACATGTGGAGCTCACAACAGTTAACAAGCTCCTCTGTTTATGCAGGCAAAGCTTTAACTTATATCAGTGGTTCCCAAACTGGGGTTCGCCAGAAAAATTTCACTAATGGCGGCCAGAGGACCCCGGGCATTGGAGGCAGCAGGTGGGATCTGGTTGCAGGGCAGACAGCCCGAGCCCCAAGGAGAGCGGGCAGGGCAGTTTGGGCTGGCAGCCCGAGCCCTGCCCCCATCAGTGGGGGAGCCGGCAGCCCGAACCCCAGCGCTCCGCACGGGGCTGGCAGCCTGAGCCCCAGGAAGAGTGGGGGCCGGGCAGTTGGGGCCGGCAGCCCGAGCCCCGGCAGTCAGCAGGACCTGCAGCACGAGCTCAGTTGACGGGGTGGTCAACGGGGTCCAGCAGCAGGAGCCCCACAGAGTGCAGAGCCGGCAGTCCAGACCCCGGTGTGGGGCCAGTAGCCTGAGCCCTGTGGTGGGCAGGGCGGCAACAGACCCCAGGCACACAGGTGGCAGCTTGGACCTCTGTCCTTGTCAGACAGGGGAAGTTGGTATGGAGGGCAGAGTGAGCAGGAGCCACGCTGTACGTGGGGGGTGGTCCAAGCTAAATTGTTCCTCGCAGGACACCCTTGTAGGGACAGACCTTATGGCGGAAGAAAAGCTGTTTGCGAGCCAAACCAGCCGGAAGCACGTTGTAGCCAGTGTAGCAGTGTTAAGGTGCCTCAGTAATTGTCATTCTCTCTGGAGTGCTGTTTTGCTTCAGTGAGACTTGAGTGAATCTTCTCATTTTCTAGTTTGTTGGTTGTTTGCAGTCTCTCTGTGTTGTTTTTATTAGGACTTTTGTACACAAGTTCAATGGATAAGTGGCTGAAAAAGGAAAGTGTAAAGACACAAGAATCAGCTAGTGTTTCCTCAAGTCCACACTGGAAAATCTAAGTCTAATGATCATGATGGTCCTGGAAAGTCACTTAAAAAGAAAAGAAAATATGACGATGATTAGATAAAATATGGCTTTACATGCATTGGTGATCAAGAACATCCAAAACCACTGTGTGTGATTTGTGGTGATGTTCTAGCAAACAGCAGCCTCAACCCTTCTCTACTTCGGCGCTATTTAGAAACAGACATGTGTCTGACGAAGTGGGTATTCACCCATGAAAGCTTATGCTCCAATACATCTGTTAGTCTATAAGGTGCCACAGGACTCTTTGTTGCTTTTTATTTAGAAACTAGGCATCCTGCACAACTCGACAAGCCTGTTGATTTTTTTCAAGCGAAAATTAGCCGAGAGGAAAAGTGACATTACCAGTTTTATATCCAAAGCAAGTACTGATAATGAAAATGCACTTGAAGCGTCATACCATGTGAGCTACCGAGTAGCAAAAGCATCAGAAGCCCATACCATAGTAGAGAGCTTGATTGGTCCATGTATAAAAGACATAGTTCATTGCATGCTCTGAGAAAAGGCTGTAAAAAGGATTGACATGGTACCTTTGTCCAATAATACGTTGTCACGAAGAATTAATGACATGTCAAATAATGTAGAGACCACAATTGTACAGAGAGTGAAAAATAGTCCATATTATGCTATACAGTTGGATGAGCCAATCTAGCTATTTTGCTACTGTTTGTACATTATGTGAATGAAGGTCTGGTTGAAGAAGACTTGTACGTTCTTCCAATGGTCGGCAAAACAACAACTGGAGAAATCTTCAATCTGACTAATGCGTATTTTCAAGAAAAGGAAATAGATTGGTCTCGTTGCCTAGGCATTTGCACTGATGGGGCCACATCAATGATGGGGAAGTATACTGGATTTGTAACTCGAATAAAAAAGGTTGCATCAAAAGTCTCTTGGACTCATTGCAGCATCCATAGACAAGACCTCGCAACAAAACGCATGCCTGAGGGACTGAAGGAAGTGCTGGACAATGCAGTGAAAATGGTGAATTTCATAAAATCATGGCCAGCAAATTCCAGAATATTTCACATACTTTGTGAAGAAATGGGTAGTATACACAATTGTCTGTTGACCCATACTGAAGTTAGATGGCTCTCACGGGGCAAAATTCTTGTGCGCTTGTTTGAGCTTAGAATGGAAATCCTAGTTTTTTTTCAACAGCCACCCTTTCCACCTTGCCAGCTGTATGGAAAATGTCTGGCTCCAGAGCCTAGCTTATTTAGCAGATATTTTCTCAAGAATTAATAACCTAAATTTATCTCTTCAAGGTCTCAATATAACAGTTTTCAATGAGCAAGAGTGAGCTTAATCCATGATAAAGAAGTTGCAGTTCTGGGAAAGTTGTTTGGAAAACAATCAAACTGAGTGTTTCAGTAATCTTCATGACTTCCTGGCAGAACATAAACTTAAGTTGGATCAGTGCACTAAAACCAATATAATTGCACACCTAAAAGGACTTTGCACAACTTTCAGGGATTACTTTCCAGCTATGTCAGGTGATAATGACTGGATTCGCAACCCTTTTGATGATACCACTTTCTCAACACGGATATTGAACACTGAGGAAAAAGAGAAATTGATTGAGATCTCCTGTGATTACGAACTGAAAAGGAGTTTCAGAAATCTGTCATTGATCAACCAAAAGGCTGAGTTTAAGAAACGAGTACCCCCTTCTGGCAGAAAAAGCTGCTGCAGTTTTGTTACCATTTTCAACAACATACTTATGCGAGAAAGTGTTTTTCCTCATATGCACATCTGAAAACCAAATACAGAAACAGACTTGATGCCGAACCAGACCTGAGACTTTATCTTTCTCCAGTGGTTCTGGACTTCCAAGAGCTATGCAGAGCAAAGCAAGCGCACCCATCACACTGAGGAAATTTAAACTTAAATCCCTGGAAATATTCATTTTTAGGAGGGGGTTCACGAGATTTCACAATTTAGTGAAAGGGGTTTGCGGGCTGTTAAAGTTTGGGAACCACTGACTTACATCAAGCCTAAAATACTTGATTACACTGGATGTCCCTTGGACTGATTAGAAAGCATATCAAGTTAGAAGTAGAAACAACTTACAACTTACAAATTTAAGAGTATAAATAATACTTTCACTGACAAGGAAACTTCTAGGCAAAAATTCTGATAAATTACATAAAAATCTAGAATATTGCACTAAAAATATTAGTTAAACATTAGGGTTTCCTCACTTTTGAACAAATTGAGATTCTAAATTTAACCTTTCCGCCAACTCTCCTTCCACCTATAGGCCATAAAACCCTGCTAGTTCCATTCACCATACTCCTCCATCTCTCTTTCCAGTGTGAACTACAGACTACCACCAGCACACATCTACATACTAACCATATGTATCATTACACTCTCACCACATGTAGGACAGAAACCTCCTGCTCCTTTAGTCTACCTGCTTGTGTTCAAGAGATAACAGTACTTTAACTTCTCTGTACCAAATGGGGACTAAACCCCACAGCATCTCATCGATTTTAAGGCCAGAAGACCAGCTGTGATCATCTAGGGCAGTGATACTCAGGCTGAGGCTCACGAGCTGCAAGTGGCTCTTTAATGTGTCTCCTGTGGCTCTTTGCAGCACATGATATTAAAACACTGTGTGATGTAATTATTAATCAGGATGCTTTTACTATGTTACTAACCAATTGTAGTTGATAAAAGAATATTTGGTCAGTCATTTCACTGTGAGAATAATATACACCTCTACCCCGATATAATGTTGCCGGGAGCCAAAAAATCTTACCGTGTTATAGGTGGAACCGCGTTATATCGAACTTGCTTTGATTCACCAGAGTGCGCAGCTCCGCCCCCCCGCAGCGCTGCTCTACCGTGTTATATCCAAATTCATGTTATATCGGGGTAGAGGTGTATATAAAAATATTAAATGAAACAATGAATTCACACTACTGTGGCTCTTTTGGGTAACAATGATCACTAATTTGGCTCTTGAAACACAGGTTTGAGTATCAGTGATCTAGGGTGACCTGCATAACACAGACCATTAGACTTCCCTGAATTAAATCCTATTTCAAATCTAATACCTATGGTTGAACTACAGTGTGTGTGTATTTTATAGTTTCTCCCCCCACCCCCCCAAAAGTCCAATCTTGATTTAAAAATTTCCAATGACAGAGAATCCACCACAACATTTGGTCCAAAGACAGTGTACCATTCCATTGGATCCAGTTCACCTTATCCACCCTTTTAATATGGATTGGATATCGCACTGTACTAAACCCACTCATCTTCCTGATATTATTCAGACTCCTGTTCTTTAGCAATAGGTTGGAAACTCCTTCTCTTCTAAGTATCTGGTAGAGACACCAATATCTCTCATACCCACCGAGGGAAAGGGGAGCTAGTATATATGCTTAGGAGGGCTACCTCCTTGTGCCTCCTGCTGCTTACTGCCTGTTCCTCTTCCCTCAGGGCAATACCCAAGTCAAGTAATATGAAGAGAAGAGGTGGAAAAATGCAGTGTGTTCCTGCTTGTTCATTCTCTATGTTCTATGCTGCACAAGCTATAAGACACTAGCACTCAGCTGTCATGGGTCCTCTACTGAGGCTTTTTGAGCTTTAATCCTAAGGTTATGAAAATCTGCTTAACTTGTGCTTACATTTTCCTCATCTGTAGACAGACTCCCTCTCTCTGGTATAGGTAGGAAGGTTGTGAGCTAATCATAAAACTAAAATCCATACTAAGTTGTATAATTTATTGCTTAGGCCTGGTCTACACTACAATTTTAGTTCGAATTTAGCAGCGTTATAGCGAATTAACCTTGCACCCGTCCACACAACGAGGCCATTTAATTCGATTTAAAGTGCTCTTAAAATCGGTTTCTGTACTCCTCTCCGACGAGGGGAGTAGCGCTGAAATCGACATTGCCGGTTCGAATTAGGGTTAGTGTGGACGGAATTCGAAGGTATTGGCCTCCGGGAGGTATCCCACAGTGCACCATTGTGACCGCTCTGGACAGCAATCTAAACTCGGATGCTCTGGGCAGTTGGACAGGAAAAGCCCCGCGAACTTTTGAATTTCATTTCCTGTCTGCCCAGCCTGGTGAGCACAGGTGACCACACAGAGCTGAACAGCACAGGTAGCCATGCAGTCCGAGAACCGCAAACGAGCACCAGCATGGACCACACGCGAGATACTGGATCTGATCGCTATATGGGGAGAGGATTCCGTGCTCGCAGAACTGCGTTCCAAGAGACGGAATGCAAAAATTTTCGACAAGATCTCCAAGGGCATGATGGAGAGAGGCCACAATCGGGACTCCTATCAGTGCCGTATTAAGGTGAAGGAGCTCCGACAGGCCTATCAGAAAACCAAGGAGGCAAACGGACGGTCCGGGGCAGAGCCGCAGACATGCCGCTTCTACGAGGAGCTGCATGCAATTCTCGGGGGGGCCGCCACCACTACCCCACCCCTGACCGTGGACTCCGAGGAGGGGTTAATCTCATCCTTGAATGACGAATCTGCGGACGGGGAAGAGGAGGAGGAGGAGGAGGACGAACTTGTGGAGAGCACACAGCACTCCATTCTCCCCGACAGCCAGGAGCTGTTTCTGACCCTGACCGAAGTGCCCTCCGAACCCTCCCAAGGCGGCATCGCAGACCCCCTGGAAGGGACCTCTGGTGAGTGTACCTTTTCAAATATATCAAACATGGTTTAAAACAAGTATTTGTTTAATGATTAATTTGCCCTGGGGACTTGGGATGCATTCGCGGCCAGTACAGCTACTGGAAAAGTCTGTTAACGTGTCTGGGGATGGAGTTGAAATCCTCCAGGGACATCTCCATGAAACTCTCCTGGAGGTACTCCAAAAGCTTTTCCAGAAGGTTTCTGGGCAGGGCAGCCTTATTCCGTCCTCCATGGTAGGACACTTGACCGCGCCATGCTAGCAGCAAGTAATCCGGTATCATTGCTTGACAAAGCTTGGCAGCGTATGGTCCCGGTGTTTGCTGGCATTCAAGCAACATCCGTTCTTTATCTTGCTGTGTTATCCTCAGGAGAGTGATATCGTTCAGGGTAACCTGTTTGAAATACGGGAATGTAATTAAGGGGACAGAGGTGGCCCCGTTCCTACTGGGCTGTTTGCCTGTAGCTGAAAAGAAATCTTTCCCTGCAGTTAGCCAAGCGGGCGGGGGGGAGTGGGTGGACAATGGCGCTGAGGTTTTCGCGTTTGGCTAGCAGGGGTCTTCCCTGATACCAGCCACGCGGTGGGGGGAGGGGTAACGCGATCATCCCACAGAAGTGGATGGGGGGGCTAGTTTGTTATCTGCATGGATCTTCCATGATACCAGCCACGTGGTGGGGGGAGGGGGTCAACCGATCATCCCACAGAATTGAATGGGTGGTGGGTGGGGGTTATTATGTTATCTGATGCTGCACGGTAACAGGAAAACCGCAGCACGTAAAGGGCTTTGCTTGCTATGGGAAAGGAGGGCGCTGATTTAATGCAGAAGCCGCAGGACAATGGCTTACCATGGCTGCATACAAGCCGAATTCTGTTGCCCGGCCCTGCGTCTGCTGTGATCTCTAACACCAAAGCCGCGGGCACTCAATATAAGATGCAAAATGCGACCTTGTACATTGCTATGTAATGTGAAAAGTGTTCACCGTGAAAGAGTATAAGCATTGTTCTATAAAATGTATCTTTTTACATACTTCTCTCCCTTTTTTTCCCTCCTCCTGCAGCTGCAAATTTTTCAATCCTCCCGCCCCCGGCCCGAAGGCTCTCCCAGATAAGGCGGCGAAAGAGACGCACGCGAGACGACATGTTCTCGGAAATTATGCAATCGACCCGGGATGAGAGAGCTAATTTCAATGACTGGAAGGACACTGTATTAAAATTCCGGAAAGAGGCCAGTGACCGTGAGGAGAAGAGGGACCAACGGGAGGACATGAGGGACCAACGGGAGGAGAGAAGGGACCAACGTGAGGAGAGGAGGGACGCCCGAGACGAGAAGTGGCGGGATGCAACGCTGGGGCTGCTGCGTGAGCAGACAGACATGCTCCGGCGTCTGGTGGAGCTCCAGGAACGGCAGCTGCAGGATTACCGAGTGCCGCTGCAGCCCCTCTATAACCGCCCTCCCCAAGTCCCGTAACCTCCTCACCCCGACGTGTAAGAACGCGGGGAGGGAGGCTCCGTGCACCCTGCCACTGCACCCCATTCGAGAGCCCAAGCAAAAGGCTGTCATTATTTTGAATGTTTTTCCTGCCCTGTTCCTTCACTCCTACCCTCCTCCCAAACCCCACCCAGACTACCTGGTTATTTCTCTCCCTATGTTTATGACCACCCGTTAATAAAAAGTTCTTGAGTTGTAAACGATACTGACTTTATTTTTTTCAAAGCAAACTGGGATCGAAGGGGGAAGGGTGGGTTGCTTACAGGGAATGAGTGAATCAAGAGGGTGGGTTTTCAACAGGGACAAACAAACATAACTTTCACACAGGAGCCTGGGCAGCACTGAAACTTGTTTTCAGAGCTTCCCTGATGCGCACCGCTTCCCGGTGTGCTCTTCTAATCGTCCTGGTGTCTGGCTGCGCGTAATCAGCGACCAGGTGGTTTGCCTCAGCTTCCCACCCCGCCATAAAGGTCCCCCCTTTGCTCTCACAGAGATTGTGGAGCACACAGCAAGCAGCAATAGCAATGGGAATGTTGGTTTGGCTGAGGTCCGAGCGAGTCAGTAACGAGCGCCAGCGACCTTTTAAATGTCCAAAGGCACACTCTACCACCATTCTGCACTTGTTCAGCCTGTAGTTTAACAGCTCCTGACTACTGTCCAGGCTGCCGGTGTATAGCTTCATGAGCCATGGCATTAAGGGGTAGGTTGGGTCCCCAAGGATAATGATCGGCATCTCAACATCCCCAATGGTTATTTTCCGGTCTGGAAAGTAAATCCCTTAGTGCAGCTGTTTAAACAAACTAGTGTTCCTGAAGACGCGGGCGTCATGAACCCTTCCCGGCCATCCCACGTTGATGTTGGTGAAACGTCCCTTGTGATCCACCATTGCTTGCAGCACCATTGAAAAGTACCCCTTGCGGTTTATGTACTGGCTGCCCTGGTGCTCCGGTGCCAAGATCGGGATATGGGTTCCATCTATCGCCCCACCACAGTTAGGGAATCCCATTGCAGCAAAGCCATCCACAATGAGCTGCACATTTCCCAGAGTCACTACCTTTGGTAGCAGCAGCTCAGCGATTGCTTTGGCTACTTGCATGACAGCAGCCCCCACGGTAGATTTTCCCACTCCGAACTGATTACCGACTGACCGGTAGCTGTCCGGTGTTGCAAGCTTCCACAGGGCTATCGCCACTCGCTTCTCAACTGTGAGGGCTGCTCTCATCTTGGTGTTCTGGCGCGTCAGGGCAGGGGAAAGCAAGTCACAAAGTTCCAGGAAAGTGCCCTTACGCATGCGAAAGTTTCGCAGCCACTGGGAATCGTCCCACACCTGCAGCACTATGCGGTCCCACCAGTCAGTGCTTGTTTCCCGGGCCCAGAATCGGCGTTCCACAGCGAGAAGCTGCCCCATTGCCAACATGATCTCCAAAGCGCCGGGGCCCGTGGCGCGAGACAATTCTGTGTCCATGTCCATGTCCGCATCACTCTCGTCGCCGCGCTGCCGTAGCCGCCTCCTCCTCGCCTGGCTTTTCTGGTCCTGGTTCAGCATAAACTGCACTATAATGCGCGAGGTGTTTACAATGTTCATGACTGCAAACTTGAGCTGAGCGGGATCCATCCTTGCCGAGGTATGGCGTCTGCTCAGTTCACCACGGAAAAAAGGCGCGAAATGGTTGTCTGCCGTTGTTTTCACGGAGGGAGGGGGAGAATGTTCCCAGAACCACCCGTGACAATATTTTTTGTCCCATCAGGCATTGGGATCTCGACCCAGAATTCCAATGGGCGGGGGGGACTGCGGGAACTGTGGGATAGCTATGGGATAGCTACCCACAGTGCAACGCTCTGGAATTCGACGCTAGTCTTAGTACATGGACGCGCACCGCCAAATTAATCCGCTTACTGTGGCCGCGTACAATCGAATTTATACAATCGGTTTCAAAAAATGGAATTCCGTAAATTCGGACTAATCCCATAGTGTAGACGTACCCTTAGTTGGGGAAACTGAAATTTCACCTGACAACTAGGTGTTTTTTCAGTCAGTAGGGGGAGGTTGAGTAGAGATCTGGGCAGAATTGAGATTGGGACTTAATTCTGACTTCCTTGACTTTCTAGTATTTGGTGTTAACTATGATATAGTTGATAGGCCAGAAGAGACCATTATGATCATCTAGTCTGACCTCCTAATTGCCAGAGCAGATCTTTTAGGAAAAAAAATCCAATCTGGATTTAAAAATTCAGTGGTGGTGAATCCACCATGACCCTTGATAAATTGTTTTAATGGTCAATTACTTTGTGTTTAAAATTTTGTCATTCCAGTTTGAATTTGTCTAACTTCAACTTCCAGCCATTGGATTGTTATACCTTTCTCTGCTAGGTTGAAGAGTCCATTATTGAATATTTGTTTGCCATGTAGGTACTTATACATTGTAATCAAATCACCCTTTCTCCTCCTCCTCGCCTTCATCACATCTATATGGAGTTAGCTCACAGGACTCATTTTATGGATGACTTTGGCAAAGTTTTAGGGTCAGCTGCTACCCTGACACCAGCCTTCCTTCTTTTTCAAACAGGCTTGGGATGGGCTATGGAGGAGTTCAAGTCATCCTTTAAGTTTCTCTTCATTAACTAAGTATCACCATAAGGCAAGTTTTCTATTCTTTTAAATATATCTCCCAATTTTTTCCAGATTTCAGCTCAAGGTAGACCTTAAACTCACGCTAGCTGGGTCAGGTTCAAAAGGCTACTACTTATCCCCTTGAGCTTTCCAGCTGGTGTGGATACATATATACTTTTTTAATAGACAACATTTTAAAACTTAACTACATCTTAGTTTTTGTCTGGGACACTGAATTAAGACTCAGTGCTTCAATTCAGGTGGTCATTTGCAAGGTGGTTATTTCTATATAAATATAAAGGTTTATTAAAATTATTTAAAAAACACAACAAACTTCAGCAGGGGAACGTTAACATGCCAAACACTGAACTTTTATAATTAAGTATGAAATTTCAATTTGATACGCTCTTCTCCAACAGCTACTTCTGTACAATCACTCAAAGGAAGCAGATCTCACTAAGCATACTTTAAATTTGTAGACTAACACCCAGACCAAGATTTTAGGGAATAAATACTGATTCCCAAATTAATGGGTACCCATCTTGAGATGGCTTAACGGGGCTTTTTGGAGGGCTGATACTCAAATGCATTTCCTTAAAATCACCCTCCCCAATTAGGGTGACTTGAGTTGGACACCCAAAAGTACTAGTCACTCTTGAAAATCTTGTTCTCATTCTTCTACTCTTTAACTATAGAGGCTACAAACAGGTATGTTTGCTCAGCTGCTCTGTACGTGGTTAAAGCCTCAGTGACCATTTATTGTCTTTTTCTACCCTACTTTTTATGACTGATAAAGAAAACTCACACTTGAAGTGTACTAATCAACATCTATCCTGCTCCAGCCCCGGCCTGATCTTCCCCTTTTGGGGCGGTAAGAACCGGCCCCAGCCCACATTAAAGAGCTGCAGCGGCATCGCTTTAATGTCCCTGCTCCTTTTGCGTCCCCTGTTGGAGGCCCTGCTGGTAGAGTGAGTACCAGCAGGGCTGCGGATGGGGTGGGAAGGGGCAGCGCTTTAACGTTGCCCCCCCCCCCAGCGCTTTAATGTTCCTGCCCCTTTTGCCCCCGCAGCCTCCGACGGGCGGGGTAAAGGGAGCAGTTGCCCTGGGGCTGGCGATTTAAAAGGGCCAGCGCAGCAGCAGCGTCCGGAGCCCTGGGCCCCTTTATATCAACACGGGAGCCCCGGAAGGGCTGGATGGGGGATGCTGGCTCCGCCCCAAGTGTCCTGACTTACTTTCACTCCTGCTTCCCTCCTCCATAGCCTGGGGCGCCTCGGCGCCCGGAGCGAGGGGAGAAGCGGGACGCTACAGCCGCGGCCCCCACGCAGACGTGGCTGGGCTTGGAAGGGGAACTGCAGGTGCCAGGGGCTTCGCCGGGCGGCTCCCTGCAGCGGACACCACTCCAGCAAGGAGGGGGGCGGGGTAGGGCTGGGGCCCCTGGGCCTGCTCGGAGGCGGGGTTGCAGCCCCGGGAGCGCAGCGCGGAGGGTGGGAGGGAATGGGGAGCGCGCTGCGGGGTGAGCTGAAGAGACGGGGACCGGGGGTCATCGGGCGGGTGGCTCCTTCCTGGCTGTAAGCGCTGGGCCTACCCCGAGTCACTGCAGCTGGGCGTGCCCTGCTCCTTCCCATTCTGCTGTGTGCCTGTGGCAAGGCACTTCAGAGTCACTGCAGGCAGCACCTGTCTATGCTGCAGCACCTGGCCTTTGTAGGTGACTATTACTTGTCACAATCCCATCGTGGGCCCGGAGCAAGGGGTGCTGGGACAATTTGTATAGTGGAGGTGCTGATTTAACGCACACAGCTCCTGGCTGTGTTCTGTCCTATGCATGGAGAGAGATGAATGAGTTTGCTCTGCAGCCTTAGCTAACTTAGCTGAGGCTGTAGAGCAGTGGTTCCCAAACTTTAACAACCTGTGAACCCCTTTCACTAAAATGTCAAGTTTTGCCAACCCCCTCCTAAAAATGAATATTTCCAGGGATTTTCTCCTTTACCTGAGTATAAATTATAAAAGCAGTGATCTTGGAAATATAAAATTTGTTTTTATGACATGCTTATTACACACTATTTACTATTAATTATTATTTATCACTACAGTATTTTTATTACATTATGAAAACGGCAACACTCTTCCAAGATCTCACTTTCGTAGCTTGTATCACTTTGAATAAGCCTGTTATAAGACAAGGCTCCAGTGTTTCATCAAGGAGTATCAGATGTGAAACAGCATGAAGGGATTTAAGAAGCCAACTCAAAGAGTTCCTCCTACACAAGCATTCAGGTCTTGAGCAGTCCTGGCAAACAACTTGTTCTTCATAATAATTTAAAAAACAATACTAGCTGCCTATTTAATTTTAAAAACAGCAAAAAATATCCACCTCCCTTTCCATTTCTTATAAGAAGTCTTGAAGTTTAAATCTCCTCAGTGTGATAGATACGCTTGCTTTGATCTGCTTAGCTCTTGGAAGTCCAGGGGCTCCGGGCTAATGGCCTGGTGCTGCCCGGGGTCCCTAGGGACAGCTCTGTCCGCTATTAGGGATTTTTTTCCCCGAGAACCCCCTGTAACATTTCACAAACCCCAGTTTGGGAACCACTGCTGTAGAGCGAACTCATTCATCTCTCTCTAAGTGGTCTTGGTGCCACTAGATGGGACAGAACACCACAGCCTGTCGGGGTGTGGATAGAGGTCAGGGGGGCAGTCAGGGGACTGGGAGCAGGGGGGTTGGATGGGGGTGGGATCCCGCGGGGCCTGTCGGGGGCAAGGGTGTGTATAGGGGTTGGGGGGCTGTCAGGGGACTGGGAGCGGGGGGGTGGATAGGGGCAGGGGTCCCAGGATGGGGCGGTTAGGGGACAAGGAGCAGGGGGGGGTTGGATGGGTCAGAGGTTCTAAGGGGGGCAGTCAGGGGGCGGGAAGTGGGAGGGGGCAGATAGGGGGTGAGGGCCAGGCTGTTTGGGGAGGTACAGCCTTCCCTACCCGGCTCTCCATACAGTTTTGCAACCCCAATGTGGCCCTCAGGCCAAAAAGTTTGCCTATCCCTTGACTAGACTATAAACTCCTAATTCTCCCACTATAGCCTGAAAAATGTAGTTTGAACCTCATATTATTTTCACCTGGCAGAAAGTGTGGTTTGATTTGTGAATGCTCTCCAGACCCCTCCCCCAGAAATTTCTGGACATTGGTGTGAACTCTTCTATTTTGTGTTTTAGGGGTTATGGAACTGTCTGCCAGGATTGGGCTCTGGGCCTTTGCCTTCTTCTGCTATGTAGGAATCCTCGTGGTCTCAGGTAAGCGGAATCTTGACCTGGATCCCAAGTCACACCCTTCTCTCTGATCTTTACCTTAGCCCCATGGTGGGAGAAGGGGCCACTTGTACCCACGAACCATGTGGACAGAATCACAACAGCGCCACCAAGGCTTGTGGGAGGGAACAAGAGGAGTGAATTCATATAGAAATAGGGGTTGTTCATGAGACAGCTCTTGCACTGCTGTACAGTTTGAATGGCAGCACTACATAAGAGCAGAAATCCAGGGAAGAAAGGAAAAGAGGAAAATAATTTGATCCACATTATGAAGGGAAGTAGAAGAATGGAAGTGAATAATTATAGAGCACAAGCCCTTTGGGTTAAGGAGGAGGCTGATAGTGAAATTTGTTGGGGTGGGATTGAAGCGATTAAAGAGAGCTGGAGGATAGGAAATCAAGGCCACTTGCTCAGGCACTTTAGAGACAAAGGGGAAAAAGGAGATGAAGTAGTTGGTGAAATAGAAGGAAGGTTTCTTAGGGCTATGGAGAGCAAAGAAGAAAGGAGCTGTAGGAGAAAGAGAGGTTGTAAACAACAGATCCGGGGGGTGGGAGGTGATTTTTTAAAATGTATTTCTACCAGAATGGGAGTGGAAGGGGTAATTTTCCTTGCATATATTTATTTAGGTGAAACAAACAAGCAAACAAAACCCACAAAAACATAAAACAATATACACCTCTACCCCGATATAACGCGACCCAATATAACACGAATTCGGATATAACGTGGTAAAGCAGCACTCCGGGGGGGGCAGGGCTGCGCGCTCCGGCGGATCAAAGCAAGTTCAATATAATGCGGTTTCACCTATAACGTGGTCAGATTTTTTGCCTCCCAAGGACAGCGTTATATCGGGGTAGAGGTGTATTATGTTAGGCCCAAGTGGTGGTGTAAGATATCAAGAACTAAAGCTGATCAAACTTGTCGGAGAAAAACTTCCACAAACTGTTTGTCCCTAATGTAGGTCCCTTTCTGATCAGATCCATGTATCAATCCTGTTCTGTAGTAAGGTTGAAGCAAATAACGTACATGCAAACAAACTTTTGACAATTTGTTGTGTGATTGGTCGCTTAACTCACGTGCTATTGTTATTGCCTACTGATGTTGCGAATGAACTCTTTACACAGGAGAATAATAAATGACTGGTAAATAACCAGTAACACACCTCTACTGTGAATTTTCCGATGAACGCTCACTTATGTTAAAATTCATGACACTTTCAGGCTTCACAAACATTTTCGCAAATGCCTGGCACTTGTTTGAATACTCGTGATTGACTGAATTTTACCCCATGAATACAAATGGCCCAAACTCTGTGCTTTTATTCCTGAAAATCAGTAGTGAATGAATTTTCTCAATATTTGTCCATCTTTATCAAGAACCTTAGTTCTTTACCCATCACCCATTCACCTCGCACCTGGACATAAACACACCTGGCTCAGGAATCACATGGCTTATAGTATTGTTGGAATTGTGCTATGGAGCCTTTTACTCCTAGGACATTAGTTCCAAATTGGGGTGAGGAGGTGGGAGTGAATTTGACAGAGAGGATCACCCAATAATTTTACTCCATGTATCTCCTAAATGGGATAGAGAGGACATTTCCCTGTTCACCTGTCATTGTGAGTCTCCTAAATCAAGACAGGTGCTGGAGAATGGAGTCTCTAGGAAATATTTGCAAATATAGGGCTCAATCCTGAGAAGTGCTATGTGCACTTGCTGGGGGATTGTCCAGTGCTCTTGGCTCCCCATTTTAGGATTGGGGCATACTGGTTAGTGTGGCTGGGTGGGAGAGACACGTTAGTGAGCAGGAAATCTGCCTGGACCGTGGTAGTGGTAACAAAGATGGTGAGAGTTGTGAGTGGTGATGTATGGGCTGTTGACAGTGCTGCTGAGTGATGGTGGGTAGGACTGGTGGTAAGCAATTCTAGTATTTTGAGGTTATTATGCCATGTTCTTTCCCAGTGCTATCAGATTTAAAAGGAGTAGCTCCCACTCCACCTGTTGGATGCTTGGGTTGCCCAGGATGCTCCTCTGCATGATTTTCCCCTGTGTAATGGTGGTCATAGAGTCTCCTTTGTCACTCTGTTGGAGTTTTGTTTTTTGGTGATGAAGATGGTTGATAGTAATAGCGAGGAGAACTACAGGGACGGGAATGCAGATGGTTATAATCCAGAATGTGGTGGAGGTGGGGTTTGGCGATGTTGGAACTGAATCGGCAATAAGGTGCTGGTGTTATTAATACCTTTCATGATATCCCTTTCAGAAAGCTTTACCCTGAAAGGATCAGATTCTCCAGTGATTGCCACAGTTGGCACAGATGTCATCCTTCCATGCCAACTTTCACCTAGGACCAATGCCAAACAGATGGAAGTGAGATGGCATAGCAGTGAGATTCCTGGGCTGACCCATCATTATGTGAATGGGCAGGATGACCCGCAGAAGCAGAACCCACACTACCGGGGAAGGACAGAGCTGTTCAAGGAGGAGCTTCCCAATGGCAATGTCTCTCTACTGTTAAAGAAGGTTCAGGTGGCAGATGGAGGCAGCTATGTCTGCTTCATTGGCAACAAATCGAATTATTTGGAAGGCCTTATGGAGTTAAAGGTTGGAGGTAAAGTAGGCTCTTGTCAGTGAATTGCCTTTCTATTTTAGCAGGTGACATGTCCTTCACTTACATGTATCCTCCGCAAACACACACACATTTTCCTCTGGCATTCTTTTGTTTCATTTCAAATCTCTGCCAGGTACCTAAGCAGTTATTATCCACCTCTAGTCACCCAGATGCCATGGCAGCTGGCAGCAGTTACTGAGAGGCCTTGGTGACTGGCTGTGGCTACAGAGGGCCATGATGTTCCTCTGCTGGCTACACATTATCATAGAGCATCAATGCACATGTTAGTGATACCAGCATGGTGAATCCGTTCCCTCCCAATGGGAACAAAGTAGTGGTGTTTCCATGTCGAGTAAGCTAATATTACTTGATTTGCTTTGACACAGCTGTTGGCACAGGCCCCATGATCTCTGTGCACCGTTCCCAGGACCAGGCAGTTACACTCACTTGCAGTTCAGAAGGGTGGTATCCGGAACCAGCAATACTGTGGACCGACAGGCATGGTCAAAGACAGAACTCAACTATGTCATCTGTAAAAGATGTTCAAGGTCTACACAATATTCAGAGTCACATGGATGTGAAAGATAACAAGAACCAGGTCCTGGTGTGTCAGCTCCAAAGCAACTTCTGGGACCAGACAAGACAGTCGGCGCTGCAACTTTCCAGTAAGGCTATCCTGTTCCAAAGAGTTTGTCTGGGCAGTAGAAGACAGGGTAACAGGGCCGGATTAACTTTTTGTGGGCCCGGTGCCAAACATATTTGTGGGCCCCCCAGGGAAGGGGTCGGGGGTAAAAGCACAGTGGGGCAGGAGCTAGGGTTGGTCTCTGGAGCAAGGGAGGGGTCAGGGTAAACTGCAAGCGCAGCAGGGCTGGGGAAGGGGTAAACAGGATCCCCCCCACCCCTGCCTACATAGAGCGGGTACCTACCTGGTTCTAGCCCGTTCTCTTTGTCTCTCTCTGCACTGAGCTGCCCCTCCTCCCGCAGCAGCAGGACAGGTTCTCTTCCAGCCCGTTGGGGTGGGAGGAGTGGAAGCTAATGTGGTTACTCCTATAACTGGACATTTAGTTTCCAGTCAGCACTGCTAACCGGACACTCAGGTCCTGTTTTCTACTGGAGTTTCCAGTCTAAAACTGGATACCTGGCAACAGGGCTGCCAGAAAAGCCTGAGGGGGGGAGAGGGGCAAGCAATCACTTTTAAAAGTAAGAGGGGTGGGGGGCAAGTGGTGGGGGGGCTAGGGAGTGGAGAGGAGCTAGTGGACAGGGCCATGTCTGCTGTACTGCCCAGGTAGGTTGGAGACTGTGGGGATCAGCTGACACAGTATCCAGGGCCGGTGCAGGGATTTTTTGCACCCTAGGAGAAACTTCCGCCTTGCACCCCCCCCCGGAGCATCACTTATTATACATTTTCAAAAATGAATACAGTGGAGTCACATCTTACGTGGGTGTTAGGTTCTAAGATCAGCGCGTAAGAGGAAAATTGTGTATAGTGAAAATTACCATAAACTACAGTATACACAGTATACACTAGAACAGGGGTCCTCAACCTACGGCACACGTGCCAAAGGTGGCACGCGAGCTGATTTTTTTTTTTTTTTTTAATGGCAGGCTGTGGGTCCCAGCCACCGGTGAGCCTGCTGCCAGCCTGGGGTTCCGTTCACTCAGCTGCCAGCCGGGTCCCAGCTGGCGACTCCGCTCAGCCTCCTGCCGTTCACCCAGGCCGGCAGGAGGCTGAGCGGGACCGGTGGCCGAGACCCTGGCTGGCAAGGGGCCAGCAGCCGGAACCCCAGGCTGGCGGACGGAACCCTGGGTGAACGGAACCCCAGACCATTCACCCAGGCCAGCAGGAGGCTGAGCGGAGCTGGCTGGGACCCCAGAGGGCTGAGCGGGGCTGGTGGCTGGGACCCCGGCTGGCAGGAGCTGGCCCTGCTCAGCCCACTGCCGGCTGAGTGAACAGAACCCCAGGTCGGCAGCAGGCTCAGCGGCGGCCGGGACCCGCAGCCTGCCATTAAAAAAAAACGGCTTGCGTGCCACCTTTGGCATGCATGTGTGCCGTAGGTTGAGGAGCCCTGTTCTAGTGTATACTGTACTTTATGGTAATTTTCACTATACGCGATTTTCCTCTTACACAGTGACTTTAGAACCTAACCCCCATGTAAGATGTGACTCCACTGTAGTGTAAAAAAAAATAAAATTTGGGGCACCGCTTTTTGGCACCCCCAAATCTTGGCACCCTAGGCGGTCGCCTAGTTTGCCTAGCGGTTACACCGACCCTGACAGTATTCCCAGCCCAGGTGATGTGACAGCCAGTGGTGGATTTATAGTTAGTGGGGCCCCCCAGCCCTGTGCTCAGCTTCATTTTTGGGGCTCATCCTTGGGACCCAGCCAAGAAAAAGNCTGGGGTTCCGTTCACTCAGCTGCCAGCCGGGTCCCAGCCGGCGACTCCGCTCAGCCTCCTGCCGTTCACCCAGGCCGGCAGGAGGCTGAGCGGGACCGGTGGCTGAGACCCTGGCTGGCAAGGGGCCGGCAGCCAGAACCCCAGATCGTCAGCGCGCTGAGCAGGGCGGGCGGCCGGGACCCCAGGCCGGCAGCGGGCTGAGCTGCTCAGCCCGCTGCCGGTCTGGGGTTCCGTCCGCTGGCTCCTGCCAGCCAGGGTCCCAGCCACCAGCCCCGCTCAGCCTGCTCAGCCCGCTGCCAGCCGGGGTCCCAGCCGCCGGATCCGCTCAGCCTCCTGCCAGCCTGGGTGAAAGGAACCCCAGGCCAGCAGGAGGCTGAGCGGGGCCGGTGGCCGGGACCCCAGACCGGCAGCGGGCTGAGCGGTGCCGGCGGCTGGGACCTCAGTCCGCTGCCAGCTGAGGTCTCAGCTGCCAGCTCCGCTCAGCCTCCTGCCGGCCTGGGTGAACGGAACCCCAGGCTGGCGGACGGAACCCTGGGTGAACGGAACCCCAGACCGTTCACCCAGGCCGGCAGGAGGCTGAGCGGGACCGGTGGCCGAGACCCTGGCTGGCAAGGGGCCAGCAGCCGGAACCCCAGGCTGGCGGACGGAACCCTGGGTGAACGGAACCCCAGACCGTTCACCCAGGCCGGCAGGAGGCTGAGCGGAGCTGGCTGGGACCCCAGAGGGCTGAGCGGGGCTGGTGGCTGGGACCCCGGCTGGCAGGAGCCAGCCCTGCTCAGCCCACTGCCGGCTGAGTGAACAGAATTCCAGGTCGGCAGCAGGCTCAGCGGCGGCCGGGACCCGCAGCCTGCCATTAAAAAAAAACAGCTTGCGTGCCACCTTTGGCATGTGTGCCGTAGGTTGAGGAGCCCTGTTCTAGTGTATACTGTACTTTATGGTAATTTTCACTATACGCGATTTTCCTCTTACACAGTGACTTTAGAACCTAACCCCCATGTAAGATGTGACTCCACTGTAGTGTAAAAAAAAATAAAATTTGGGCACCGCTTTTTGGCACCCCCAAATCTTGGCACCCTAGGCGGTCGCCTAGTTTGCCTAGCGGTTACACCGGCCCTGACAGTATCCCCAGCCCAGGTGATGTGACAGCCAGTGGTGGATTTAGAGTTAGTGGGGCTCCCCAGCCCTGTGCTCAGCTTCATTTTTGGGGCTCATCCTTGGGACCCAGCCAAGAAAAAGAACATTCTCTCTTATCTCCCCCTGCCCCCATTTTTCATTCTGTTTTAATTCATCCTCCTCCTATAAGTAATAGCAAGTAAATGAAAATAAAGTGAGGTACCTTGATTGTTCTTGTAGTCTAACTTATTTTTCCACAGACCACTTGAAAATCACGGAGGGTCTCGACGGACCACTTAATGATCTTTCCAAATATTGTAAAAACATGTTCGGGTGCGGGGTCTGGCCAGGAGCTAGGGCGAGGGAGGGGGCTCAGGGTTGGGGCAGAAGGTTGGGGTGTGGAGCGCTTACCTGGGGCAGCTCCTGTTTAGTTCTCAGGATGGGGGTGGGGATGTGGGGGGGGGTGCAGGAGTCAGGGCAGGGGGCTGGGCGTGTGCGAAGGGGGTGCAGGTTTCAGGGCAGGGGCTGGGGGGGCATGAGGAGGGATGCAGGAGTCAAGGCATGGGGCTGGGAGTATGTGAGGGGGTGCAGGGGTCAGAGGGTGTGTGTGTGAGAGTGCAGGGGTCAGGGTGGGTAGAGGGCTGTGGGTGTGGGCTGGGGTCGTGGGGGTGCTCACGCAGGGGGCTGGAGGGGGTATGCCCCAATTCCAGCCCCTTCCCCAAGGCCTCACCCCCGCCTCTTCTCCTCCTCCTCCCCGGAGCGGCATGCTGTGGCTGGCTCCTCCTCCCCACCCCCCGCCGGCAAGCAGCTGATCCAGCTGATCGGCGGCAGGGAGGGGGAGGAGGGAACGTAGCATGCTGGGGAAAGGGGTGGGGCAGGAGCCAGGCTGCCGGCAGAGGCTGCCATGGAGCCCCAGCAGCGGCAGAGTCAAGCTTCTCTGACCCCACAGGAGAGAGCGGGGGGCGGAGAAGAGCGGGCCGGGGCCCCTTTCGACCGTGGGCCCGGCACCATGGCGCCAGTGGCGCCATTGTAAATCTGGTGTTGCTGGGTAATGGTTTGCTGGACATACGGTAAATGGTTAGGGCAGGACAGAGCCACAGAAAGCAGGAGCTTTACAGTGTGCCTTCTTGNCGTTATAGCAGGGTTAGTTTCAAGCTGGTCAGTTTCAAGCCGGTCAATTTCTCTTGGGGGTGTCAGCCTGCTCCAGCAGCCATGCAGGGAGAGAGGGAAACACTTGGGGAGAGCAGGGGAGACGTGCAAGGGGCAGCGGAAGAGCAAGGAGCAGCTGGGGACAGAGGAGGAGAAGGAGAGGAGAGGGGAAGCGGGGACAGAGGAGAAGAAGCAGTGGGAAAGGCATATTTCTTTTTTTTTTTTTTGCTTCGGCAGCGCTCCAGCCACTTTTTTTTTTTCTTCTTCTTCTTTTTCGCTTCGGCGGCGCTCCGGACGCTTTTTTTTTTCCCCCCTCTTTTTTGCTTTGTCAGCGCTCCAGCCACTTTTTTTTTTTCTTCTTCTTCTTTTTCGCTTCAGCGGCACTCCGGCCGCTTTTTTTTTTTTCTTCTTTTTTGCTTCGGCGGCGCTCCGGCCACTTTTTTTTCTTCTTCTTCTTTTTCGCTTCAGCGGCGCTCCGGCCGCTTTTTTTTTTTTTTCCTCTTTTTTGCTTCGGCGGTGCTCCGGACGCTTTTTTTTTTACTTTGCTTGGGGCAGCCGGAGCCACCTTATGATCGCGTTATATCCGAATTCGCGTTATCGCGGGGCGCNTTGCGTAGGTTGGCTGAGGATGGACACATTGATGTAGGTATAATACCAGTTGATGGTCTCTTCTTTGCACATTCATCTCTTCTCTTTTCTTCCATCAGGAAAGCTTCAAATTGCAAAAGGTATGTAATTTGTTTTTCTAGAATGGACTCATTTGGTGTCTCTCTGCATCTTCCTCTCTTTTCATTACTGTCTGTCTCTCCCAGTCCCTGCTCTTCTATCATGTTCGTCTGTATTTCTCTCTCAGGAGCCTGAGGATTCGTTCAGAAGGATAATTGTCTGTCTCTTCACTGATGGGTGCATCACCCCCCTCTTGGGTTGTTGAGTGAGGCAGTTGGTGATTCTCCTTTTCAGTGTGGGATAACAGTTATAACTTGTAACATGTTCAAGTTCACTAATGTTTTACACATGCCCTGCTGGCACATGCCCCAACCACACATGGAGCACATGGGTGTCTTGGGTATTTCTGCTTGTGACTGGATTTCTATGATACTGTCTTTCTGATGTTATATTTTGGAGCTGCTTTAGTGACTCCATAGTTAAGGTTCTAAGACAGTTGTCATTATAAGCCTATTTTTGACTTTTTTCTATAACTTCCTTAAAACAAACAAACAACCCAAACTTACTTTCTTCCTGAAATTTGGCATGTGTGATCTCGTAGCATGAAGAGGTGTTTTTATTTATATTTTTGAAAGTTTGAGGTTAATCTGATAAGGCAGTTTGAGGAATCTGAGACTTTGATTTGATGCTGTTCTACTCTTTGAAAAATCTAACTTTTTGTATCTCACTGTGATCTAGAAACAGCACATTTCTTTTATACGCTAGTTTTTAGTGAACTCTATCAGACCTTAGAAAGTCCACTCAGGGGTGTGTGTGTGTGTGCGCAAGGGGAGGATATGCACTTCTCCCCATGCTGTCTTGATTTCTCTGTTCTTCGTGCTCCCACATACTCCTCCATAGGAGTTGCTCAAAAATGGGGGGCCTCCTTCTGGCATATGTCAAAGTGCTCAGTAATAGTGGGCAAAGTGCATGCTGGATAAAGGGAGGGGGAGGACTTTGAGGGCAGGGGGAATGGCAGCATGCTGAAAAGGGCATTTCTTCCAACCTGCTCCCTGAGTTCCATGCAGGAGACATGAGGAGTGAAGAACTCCTTCTCTGGCTGCTTCCTGCTGCTCCCTGGTTTGGTCTCCAG